>CM035165.1:41641940-42236673 GCA_020205615.1 Panax quinquefolius
AGAGATAAAGAATGGGTAGAAGCCGGTATCTAATAAGGTATAGACTTACGTAAGAAATTTATAATTAACTAACTTGCGTGCTAACTTTGTTAAAGGTTACTCGACTTTTGAGAATCACAGGCGGCTCTTCACAAACCCTAAACTTTATTTTTCAAAAGTATCGCCTTTGGTGTCATAGTTCAAATTGGAATTGACTTCACTATCTGATAAAATCGAGCTAAATGACCTTCCGCTTCTTGAAATTTCCACTTCTATTATCTTGTGGTGATTACCACTTAGGAAGTGGTTACCATTCTTGGCATGATAATTTACCCCACGATGGTTATCGTTGTTCAGATGGTGCGTTGCCCATAGATATGATTATTATCGTGTTGTTGGTCATTACCTTTTGGTTGGTGACTCAGCGGTCTCCCATGCTTCATTGCTATTCTCGACATTCTCGGATGTCATTTTCAAATCACTGCCTAAAACATGGGTTAATTAACATATCACATATTATCCTATACTCACGGTGAGCCAATTAAATATCAAATAAACTTTGGTAGGTCATACTTAGCGAAAAGGAATTCCGTCTCTCCTCTCTAGTTCTATTCTCGTATCTTGGCGGGGATCGTATCCTGAAAGCTTTGATACCAAGCTGCATGGCCCAAAATTAGGTATATGTCACCTATCTTGGGTTGCCACTTACATGATGCAAATTCAAATCTGACTTACTAATCTGTCGTAGTGCAATACGACAAAACATAAATGTGAGTTTGAATACAAATATTGTCTACTAGAGATTATCTGAACTCGAAAAGAGTCCTCATTTAAAATTTTATCACTTTATTTCACGAATAGTGAGGACTACTAATGCTATCCTCGGGACCATCACTCAGGATTCCACAGGCTTCGTCCCGACTATATTCTCATTTCTGAAGAGAACAATGAAAGGAAGGGTGAGCTCGACTAGCCCGTAAAGAAATATTATGACTAAGATAATGCACGAATAAATTATCATTAGTCTCGATGATATTAAACTAATAAAATATAATAGACATCAAGTTTAAGCTGCAGTACGGAACAAGCAATTCATTAAAAAGTCATAGTAGAAAATAAAATCTACTATCTTTTATGATATAAAGGTTTTCATCCTTTGTTATATTTGAGACTCGACTTAAGAAATATTCCACATCGTGAATCACCTTACGCATTACGGCGAGGGATATTCTTTAGTATCCGACCACGAATTATCATCGTACACTATGGCTAAAGATAATTGTGGGTTTTATCAACGGTCTTGATCATGCCGTAAAACAATTCATCTTTGCTCTTACTGAAGAGAATCCATAGCTTATAATCATACCAAAAAGCATCCATCGATGCACTCGACCGATGAGAACTTTTCCACATCATTTGTAACATTACGGTAATAATTACACCAGAATAATCCACGGTCATAATCATACCGAGTCCATCTATGCACTTCATACGCCACGGATGACTTTCAACAAAAATATAAACATGTGGATGATGACAATGATATAAGAATTGATAAAACAAGTTCAAGAATTAATTTGTCCAAGAACGATAACGTCAAATTATCAACATGATATTGCTTTGTAGAGTAAAATTCAAGAATGCTCGGAAGAATATTTCCATGAAAGGATCTTTGGATGAGCGCTTGAATATCGAGGATATTCCACTAATTCCATGGAGTATAGAAATCGAAAAAATTTAACCAAGCTGAGTATAATAAAGAATGAAATATGAAAAGAAATCACCGTGTACATATGGTACTCAGCAAAACGAGTTATTCAGCAGAATAATAATAACGGAACTAGGTCGGAGGCGAAATTTTGCAAACAGGATGTTCGGAGAATAATAAAGAATAGAATAACAACGAAATCACCATGCATGCGGTGCCGCATATCTGAGTTATTCAACGAGAATACTAATAAGGGCGGAATCGGGTCAACGTAAAATGCAGAAAGGATATTCCAAGCGAGAATAATAATAAAAAAGGAACGGTCCGTGAAAAAACGCCTGCGACGAGGATATTCAATGAGAATAGTAAAGAGCGGAATCGGTCCGGTGTAAGCGCGCAGAGCGAGGATATTCAGCAGAATAATAAAGAATGGAATATTAGAAGAATTTCACCATGTATGCATACTTTACATAAGCGAGTTATTCAACATAATAATAAAGAATGGAATAACGGAAAGAATTTCACCAAGTATAGGGTATCCAGCGTATACTGATTATTCAACATAATAATAAAGAATGGAATAATAGAAGTTCTCTTCATGAATAAGAAAGAAAGAATATCCCTTACAGTACTGACAAATAATATTCCCTCAAAGTACAACAAATAATATTCCCTACCTTTGAAAGAAGAGTACTCGAGCTAGTGAGTCGAGGATATACTCGAAGAAAACTTTTCTCACGTTTCAAAGTTTTCTTAAACTCTAAAGAAATATGCTCGAGATTATAGAAGAAGAACTCTCTCTATAGTTTTCTCTCTGAGAGTTTCGGTGAATTAGTAAGAAATAATGAAGGAATGAGCTTCTATTTATAGAAAAATGGTACGTATAGTAACTAACTCATGAGCGGTCCAGTTGATTTACTTTAATCCAAATGATTCCCATATTTAAAGCAAAATCTTTTAAATAAAATAAAATATATTCTATTTATAATATAATAAAAGCGAATAACTTTATAAAAGATTTTACTATCACGAAACCACTATCACGAGCACTTATGCAAACACTATGCATAATAAAATATAATATATTCTAATTATTGTCTAATAAAATAAATAACTTTATAAAGTATTTTTATTTTATATAAAAAATATATACTTATCTGAAAAACTATGCGTAATAGAATATAATATATTCTATTTATAGAATAACTTTATAAAAGTATTTTGTTTTATATAAAAGATTTTTACATATTATTACATTAATAATACCAATAAAACAAAACTTATCACCTTTATTATAATTCAACCAGCGATGCGAAAAATTAACATCTCTTACATGGAATAATATTGTACTTAAAAATGATTTGAATTTGAAAAGAAATATATTTTTTGGGTGAATAGTGCCAGAAGTGAATAGTAATTCGAGAATGGTACCACAATGAATAGTACCCCAGAGCACAAAAAGTGTCCCAAATGCAGAGTGAACAATACTAGAGTGAATAGTAATCGGGTGAGTAATAACAAGTGAATAGTAACTAAGTGAATAAGTACTCGAACCACGAAAAATACCCCCAAATACCAGGGTGAATATTATTCGGGTGAATAGTAATTTTGGTGAATAGTAACCTAAGAATAGTAACTTTCGTGAATAGTACTCGACCTGAAAAAAGTGTCCCCGAATACTTGGATTGAACAATCTTGAGTGACTTTTCACATAAGCATCGATAATCAATCTGGTATGCTACTATGCAACTACTGCATATTCATTCTTCTGCCTAACCTTTGGGTATTTCAACGAGTTAACGATAAAACTTCGCCAGTTATTTCCATAAAATATTTTTTATCGTTTTCTCGATCAAGCAATAATTCCGTTATGCGGGAATCCACTGATAGATTATACCGTTATGCGAATATTCCCAGAATAATCGAATATTATCTGATAACTTATGTACTTTGCAAAATTTATAAATACTACCCACAACTATAACATTATCTCAAATCCACACCATAATATTAATAAAATATTTGAGAAAATTAAATCTTTATTCATAAATCTGAAGGGTCTCACGAGGATGCGATGCTATATGGTGATATTTTCGACTAAAGACAATTTAGTAATTGTCAAATGCTAGGGTTTAGGGTTGGTGAAGCGACTCCTTTAGGATAACTCTTGCAAGTAAAGTCGATAATGCAAACAAAGGGCAAAATAGTCTTTTATTATTTAATTTTAATGGCATTCAGTAAATGGCCAAACCCTTAGGGTTTAGGGTTTGGTTAGGGTTTAGGATTTAGAAAACTTTAGGGTTTAGGGTTGAACATTTAGGGTTTAGGGTTTGTAATTTATTTTCCAAGACTTCCAATTTAGGTTCTAAAAATCAAAATTTAATATTTCTAAATTATAATTAAAATTTTCTAATTCATAATTTAAATCTTACTAATTAGGATTAGCATTTCCTAATTACAATAGCTAATTAAGCAATTAGAATTGAGAAATGGTCATTAGGGTTTCTAAACCACTAATTAGGGTTTTTAATAGAAAATTATTTTTTCTAAATTAGAAATTAGGTTTCTAATTAGATTAGGGTTTCTAATTACTTAACTTGAAAATTAGAATTAATATATCTAATTAACATTAAAATTATGAAATTAACACTTAAGTTTTTCCTAATTATAAATTAGGGCTTCAAATCCATAAATTAGGGTTTAATAAATTTGAAATTAGGGTTTAATAAATAATTAAGCTTTACCTAATTAACATTATAATTAATATCACTTAAGCAATATAATAATCATTTAAGTTCCCAGATTAGGGTTTCATACATCGAATTAGTGTTTCAATTTCCCGAACTAAAATTAGGGTTTCTAAAACCCGATTTCAGGGTTTCTTATAATTCACTAGGGTTTTCTTAATTGAACGTTGGCGTTCTTAATATATAAATAGGGTTTTATTCTGAGATATCATTTATACGATCAACCCTTGACCCTTAACCACATCTTGTACACATATACACGAATATATTCTTATTCCTTAATCACGAATAATCACCTAAATCATTCACGAAATTTGAAATCCTCAAAATTCTATCTTTAAAATATCAAATGCAAACACTTATTTTTATCGTCTAGGTTCTAATTTTGAATCTTAAATAAATAAATTAAAATTTTAAAATTTTCTAAATTCTCGGGTTGTCACATTCACCCCTTCTTCTAAAAATTTCATCCTCGAAATTTACCTTACACCTTTCACCATCACCTTAATTCATTCATACATTATCACATGATACCCAATACACCACTCACAAGAGTAAAAGTTTTCAAATTGTCTTTGAGGAGTCATATAGACTATTTATACGCCATTTTTTAGCGAAATGTTTTATGGAAATTCATCCATAAGCGGAAGTCATTACTTACAGACACAAAGGGTGATTAGCGATGATATGTAAATATCTTGATTTTGTCTATTTTCTCTTCTTTGCCATAGGCACACAAATTCTACCTCAGTCTTCTTGGATTCGCACCAAAATAATTTGGTTAGGAAATTTCTTCAATGAACACTTAGAGTTTTCATAAATGTTTGTCTAATTTGAATCGAATAGCATAGACTCATATCAATAATTCAATTCAATCAATTATTTAGGTGTAGCAAACCAGATTGGCAAATTAAAATTTTATTAAAATATTTTTGAGAATGACATCGTGATGCCGCATCTTGTATTAACGGTCAGTTTGAGGATGCCGTCATTATTATGACTTTGTCATAACACATCATCTGATAGTGGAACAATAATTTTAGATCGGATTCACACTAAGTATTCCTGTATTTACAACTCCATCGACTTTTATCATCTACGAACGAAGTTACATGGTGCATGAGTGATAAATAAAAAAACATTTGATATTTCAAATCATTTGCGTCTAGCTAAAATAAGTAGCATCGACTATACTTTAAATTGTTTCAAAAATGATTACGAGTCAAACATATTTTTTTAAAAAAGCACATAGTGCGTATTTAGCTTGATGTCAACATTTGAAGTCTAGCATAGCTAGGAGTTTTGGAAAACTTATGTCTTAACTACTAATCATTTGCTTAACAATCTATCATTCTATAATCTTTAATATTACATTTTACACACAACTATACCCAGTTAAATCAAACCACACTTATGAGTCCATAAATTGCCACAATCATATGAGTTTAAGAACTTTCTAGTCGACCTTTGGCGTCCAGATTACATTTGAGGGGTTCATAAACATTTCATATAACTATGAATCAAAATGTCACATAAGTATGAGTTTTAAGAACTCTTACTTAACCTTATATTCTATATACTATAACCTATCTATCTCATTATACACATGACAAAGGAATCACCCTCTTAACATGCGTATATCAAATAGCTAGCGACACAAACATTTCAATGATTATCATTATCGAACTAAGTAGTTATTACACCAAGTACAATTCCACCTTACATCCTGAGGAATCATCTGACTCATTCGCTTAAGCATGAATCCTTAATTGAATCCCCACCTAACACTAACACCCTTCTCAATCTGAATTTCATTTAACTTCGTATTCATAATGTTTTTTCTAATCTGCAATACCAATTCATAGTACAATGACACCCAGCAATCTTCTTTGTAAACTTTTCAATCATTAAGCTTGATCCTTCTTCATACTATAACCTTATCGATCACGGGGTGATCTCATATCGTATATATTACGATTCATTTCTATGCCTTGATCGTTTTGTTTTACGATCTTCTATCACTTTGCTTTTAGTCTTTTAGACTCTATCTATTCACCACTACTGTTCATCTTTATTATCAGAGTTAGGGAACTATGTATCTTTTATAACTCACCGAGATTCGTCTTTGAATCTTAACGACCAACTAACTCTATGTGAGTTAGATTTTATCCTAATCACTGCGGTTATTAGTCTCAGGTATTCCTACCTAAGGTTCATAACCTATAGCTTTGATACCAATTTGTGATGGCCCCGAATCCGAGGTCCTGAATCACCGCGGATCCGGTTTGATCATTCTATACAACTATTACTATTTGCGGAAGATATAAACATAAATTGTTTATACATTAAACTTACATACTTTTCCCCAAGGTCGAGTAACCTTAACTTAATACACATTTCATAACTTATTAACACATAACATTATTATTATACTCGCTATTACAAATCTAATCGCATACTTATACTAAAGCTTGAACTATCTTTAACCTTTCCTTGTATCAAACGCGTTCATCTTAATCTATGCAATGTTTTATCATGATATAGCAAGGGTGAGCATAATAATTGCCCAACAAGTTTAAGTTCGATAATATAACGATATATCATAATTGAAAGAATCTGAATAATAAAGGTGGCTATAATTCAACAATATAATTGTGAACTAGCGAGGAACAAATTTATGGTAAACAAGTATTATACATGAACAAATATATCTAAAACCATTTGGTAATGAAGGTGATCGACCTTTCATACGACTTATACATGAAATATATGCATACTGATTATTCATGGCAAACATCGATGATTAACCATAAAGCTTATCCAGAATGAAACAAATCTTAGTAGAGTTAAGTAAAACAAACTTATGCGAGGCAGATTTGATTACTGCATAACTACACAATTTATATTGCTTTATCCAGAATACCTAATATTAGTAATATAGATCTCAATATTAGAATAATATCATCACAATATAATACTATATATATATATACATAGAATAACCTAAACACATAACACATAACCTTATTGGTCTATAACACACATAAGACTCGATATCAAGTCAAACTATTGCGAGTTTTGAGTTGAACTGAAACAAAATTCTAACATCAAGACCATTACAGTCGAGACAATTGACGAGTTTAAGTTCAATTAAACTCGGCAAAACACTTAACAATATCTTAGATAATTTTCTAACGATCAAAATTATTTTATATAGACTTATAATAATTTTAAGATAATTATTACCATTTATCGTGAATTTTCAATCATTAAACACGTATTTAAATAAATTAAATACCACATAATTACTTTATCATTAATATTTATTTATTATAAAATATTAATGAAATACATATCATAATATTATAATATATTTATAATATCACAAAATATTTTAATACTTTAAAATCACCTTTATATATTTTTTAAATAATTAAATTCATTATCCAGATTAATTACTATTAATATTAAAATATTAATATTTTCATGACAAAATATCAAAAGTTATATTTTATAACTTAAAATATTTTTATAACCCTTAAATCATTTTTATATAATTTATAAATCATTAATTCTATTTTTCCTTAATTTATTTAATATAGTTATTAAATAAACTAATTATCATTAATATTGATTAATTAATTAAATTCATCTAAAATATTAAAAGTCACTTTGAAAATAACTAGAAAATATTTTATTATACCATAATATTATTTTCATGATTTTTCATGTATTAAAATCATTTTAAATAATTTATTTAATATTATAACTAAATAAATTAAATACCATTTATATTCCAAAAATATTAAATATTTATGAAATATACTCTAAATAATTAAAACTATTTTTTTAGAATTTAAAATAATTTTTGAATTTATTTAGTATTTTTAATAATTAAAATATATTTATTTCGATTTATTTATTAAAATAAATCATTTTCTGAAATTAATAATTAATTTTCAAAATTATCTGTCGCTAAAGGGCCCTATAGCGACATAACCGTCGCTATAGGTGTTCTTGGTGTTCTTGAGCAAGAACACAGAAATCATAGCTTGATTCTTAGGTTGGGTGGTTTGACACCTTAACTCGTAGTGTAAACATGTTACAGGATAGTTTAAGCGTTGAGCATGTAGTCAATATGCACCACTACAACTATCGAAGCACAATATGGTCATACATTAATACATCACGAAGATCTGGGCTTCTGAAATATGTTGTCGAGCGTTCTGGGTTTTCCGTTTAAAGTTGAGGCGATTCGATGGTCTCTTCAAGATCCATGTTATTTATGTTACGGTCATCAAATGGTCGATATTACGATTCTAATCTATAGTCCATGATGTCGAGGAACATATACATAACAACATCTCGGTTCACAAACATCACACAGATGTCGATTTAGGGATTTGTCAAAGTATTGACAAAACTGTTCTTGGTGAATTACGGGTTTTCGAGAAAAAATTCATAAAGCTCGATTTAGTCAACGCAGCTTTTGACCATTGCTACAATCGATCACATTGTTAATCTAGGTGATCTAATAACAAGTATTTGTAGGTAATATACCAAGCTACAACATCCAAGCAACAACATGGCTAAAACACGTAATGTGAAGCAAGATCGATGACCCTAAATATCTCGTCGGGCTGGGTTACGGGTTTTGCAGGTTTGCCAGAACCCGATTTTTGTGTATGGTCAGCGTACTTTGATGACCATTTCTTGCAATCTACATGTGATCGAAGCTTTATTAAAGACTCGGATAAAAGACCATCTGAGGAACAAATATATAACATAAAACACCACAAAACATTAACACGAATGGAGATCTAGAGGGCACGACATTCATTGTCGAGGTCACTTTTGAACTTTTTCCATTTCTAAAAATGCTTGATTCATGTTATCTAAGTGTTATAGATCCATGATCTATCAACCCGGATCACTTATAGACACCCTAATACCTGACTTTTCACAACAACTTACAACATTTAACATCAAATCTAAGAATTTTTAAAATTAGGGTTCTTATACCTTTGAGCTTTGATTTTTGATTTAGGACTTCATGATACATTTCTTGGTAAGTTATGGATTGATCTTATCTCACTCTCTCACTCTACATTCGAAATTTTAGAGAGAGAGGTCTTGGGAGAAAATGAAATTCAAATGGCCATTTTCTCTCTTGAATCTCTTATAAATGTATGATGCAATCTTTATATGGCTAATATTTTGGATTTGAGATAAAGTTGGTAATTGTCAAATTCTAGGGTTTAGGGTTGGTGAAAAACTCACTAGGACAACTCTTGCAAGTAAAGTCAATAATGCAACAAAGTGCAAAATAGTCTTTTTAGCATTTAATTTTAATGGCATTCTAGTAAATGGCCAAACCCTTAGGGTTTAGAGTTTGGTTAAGGTTTAGGGTTTTGAAAACTTTAGGCTTTAGGGTTTGAAAGATTTAGGGTTTAGGGTTTGAAACCCTTAGGCTTTGCAATTTATTTTCCAAGATTTCTAATTTAGGTTCTAAAAATTGAAAATTTAATATTTCTAAATTATAATTAGAATCTTCTAATTATATTAAAATTTCTTAATCATAATTTAAATCTTACTAATTAGGATTAGCATTTTCTAATTAAAATCGCTAATTAAGCAATTAGGAAAAATGGTCATTAGGGTTTATAAATCACTAATTAGGGTTTCTAATAGAAAAGTAATTTTTTTTCTAAATTAGAAATTAGGTTTTCTAATTACTTAACTTGAAAATTAGAATTAATTTATCCTAATTAACATTAAAATTATTAAATTAACACTTAAGTTTTTCCTAATTATAAATTAGGGCTTCAATCCATAAATTAGGGTTTAATAAATTTGAAATTGGGTTTAATAAATAATTAAGCTTTAGCCTAATTAACATTATAATTAATATCACTTAAGCAATATAATAATCATTTAAGTTCCCAGATTTAGGGTTTTTCATACATCGAATTAGGGTTTTGAATTCCCGAGGCTGAAATTAGGGTTTCCAAATCGGTTTCTAGGGTTTCTTATAATTCACTAGGGTTTTCTTAATAGAACGTTGGCGTTCTTAATATATAATTAGGGTTTATTCTGAGATATCGTTTATCGATCAACCCTTGACCCTAACCACATCACATACATATATATACATAACATATTCTCGTATTCCTTAATCCTGAATAATCATCTAAATCATTCACAGAATTTTAAAATCCTCAAAATTCTATCTTAAAAATATCAAACGATACACTTATTTTACATTTAGGTTCTAATTTTGAACCTTAAATAAATAAATTAATATTTTAAAAATTTTCTAAATTCTCGGGTTGTCACAAACACAATACAATCGTAAACATCCATATAATATAATCGTAAACCAATACAATTGTCCAAAGAATCAATCTGAAAGAGTACAAGGCTTTAAAAATCTAAAAAACAAGTCTAGCAAGGCTTTAAAAATCTAACATATATGACTAGTGTAGCTCTTCATGGATCATCCAAATTAGTACCCTGTAATTAACAAAAGAATAAAACATATATGTTAAAAAAAAATATATGGGAAGATGGATTTGCAAATGCTCCATAGAGTCAAAAAAACCAGGTGGGAATATTTTTTCTAGTTTACATGTGATCTCTATGATGTTCTTCTCAAGTACAGACATGTCCTTCTCATTTAATGATTTTGAACATAAGTCTTTGAAGAAAGCGACTAAGATCAAGTAAAGCATCCCATATTGGTTTATCAAGTGATCCCGAAATCTTTATAGGCATGAGTCTCTCCATGAACACATGTGGTCGTGACTCTTCATCCCTTGCAATTTCCCACCAGAATAACACACCTTGCGATGTTTGGACGCATATCCATCCAGTAGTTTTAGGAGACTTAACCCATGTGCACACATCTTCAACTTGCTTTTTGGACAATGTGTACCTTGCATGCGGTTTGATAATCTTACCATTAGGAGATTCATAAAGTTCTAATCCGGGAATGCTTACAAATATCTTTCATGTCCAAGCGTGTCTTATCATTATCTTTTGTCTTCCTTGTAACATTCATCACGATTGTTAAACACATTTGTCAAATACATTCTTCTCAATATGCATCACATCTAAATTATAGCCGAATCAAATTTGTGAGACCGATAAAGGCAATTCCCAAAAGATGCTTCTCAGAACCCGGTTATGAGATTCTCGAACCCATTGATTATGTTTGTGGCATCAATCTTACCAAATGGGATAACAAACAATCTCATCACATGATCTCGCATCTCCGTTCCGATAATCGCGATGCGGGCATATCATTGTCTACTTTCCCTTTCTGAAGTGTTCTCTATTTCTTGAAGCAGTGATCTCTAGGAAAGAGCCAAGCGATGATAGTCAAACCAACAAGGCTTCGACCTTTTGATAGATTGAAAGACTTTGTATGCTCCATACAATCTGGACAATGACTTCACGGGTTTGTCTAACAACAAATACCTTTGTAGAGGCGGTGGCAGGTGGGTGGCAGCGGCGGCACGAACTTCTTCTCCTTCTTCTATTCTCCCCCCTTTCTCCCTCTTCTCTCTATTTCAGACCTCCCTCTTCTCTTTTCCCTTCTGTTTTCTGTGTCGAGCGATTGGTAACAGATAACTTTTAGACCGATTCGCGATCATTATCAGTGACCGCATCTTGATCATGAAATTTAATGACATGTACTTATCATCGTCGCATGCGGTCATTGATTATAAATGGTCATGAAAAACCTCGCCAACATTTCTTGCCAAATTTTGGGAGGAAATTTGTTCTAGCGCCGTCTGCGGACCGCAGATGATGCGGATATAAAGTAGCGACTAAATTAAATAGTGGTATGAGATATCGGTTGTGGCCCCAAAATTAGGTATCGTCACCTATCTTGGGTCGCCACTTACATGGTACATAAATTCAAATACAACTTAATAATCTGTTTATAAAGTGTACAATACGATAAAACATAAGCTGTGTGAGTTTGAATACAAATATTGTCTCTTTAGAGAGTTATACAAACTCAAAAGGAGTCTTTATTACAATTATTATTACACTATTTCATAGAATAGTGAGGACTACTAATGCTATCATCTGGTCCGAGTCACTCCATTCCCCAAACTAGTCCACCTTTCGTTCTCATTTCACTGAAGAGAACAATTAAAGTAAAAGGTGAGCTCAACTAGCCCGATGGGAAATATTATGACTAAGATAATGCGAGAACATATTATCGTTAGCTTCAACAAAGTGTTAAAGCGATACAATATAACAACCATTAAGTTTAAGCTGCGGTAGGAACAAGCAATCCATTAAAAGAGTCAGTAGAGAATAAAATCTACTATCTTTTATGATTTAGAAGGTTTTCATCACTTTTATCATTTGGGACTCGACTTAATAAATAATCCACATCATCGAATCACCCTGCACTACTATGGCCGAGGATATTCTTTAGTATCACGACCACAATTATCCATGCACTACGGGCCAAGAATATTTGTGTATTCATTAATGGTCATGATCATGCCAACAAGCGTCCATCAATGCACTACAGCCAATGAGGACTTTTACCACATCATTTGTAACATTACGGTCGTGATTACCGAATAATCCTCGGTTATAATCATACCAAGTCCATCTATGCACTATAGGCAACAGATGACTTTCAACAAAATATAAATATGAGGATGATGACAATGATATAAGAATTTAATAAAACAAGTTCAAGAATTATTTCATCCAGGGACTAATAACGTCCAAATTGTCAACATGATACTTCTTTGTAGAGTAAAATTCAAGAATGCTCGGAAGAATATTTCCATGAAAAGATCTTTGGATGAAGCGCAAATATCAAGGATATTCCACTAATTTCATGGAGTATAGAAGTCAAAACATTAACCATTTGAGTATAATAAGGAATGGAATAACAAAAGAAATCACCGGGCATGCGATAAAACAAGCCTGAGGCGAGTTATTCCAGCGAGAATAATAAATAACGGAATCGGTCCGGCGTAAAATGCCGCAGACGCAGGATATTTCAAGAATAATAAAGGCGGAATCAGTCCGTAAAAAGCGCCTGATGACGAGGATATTCTAACGAGAATAATAAAAGGCGGAATCAGTGCGGCGTAGAACGCATGCGAATAGGATATTCAACAGAATAATAAAGATGAAATCAGTGCAGCGTAAAATGCACGAGACATGGTCATAATTGGCATTTAAGAGTTGCAGACTCAAAAATGGCCGGATTACGACTTAGAAACGAAGAAAGCGGCGTTGAACGTTCACGAATGTTTATCGTTTACATTAAAATGAACCAATAAGTGAATTTTTAGCAAAGCGAAGTCAATTAGATAAAATTCTTGAATGGTCATGTATGAAGTCGTAATTTGTGAACCGTAGGCTTTTGAGCGAGCCAATTCGGACTTATAACGAAGAAGTTATCGTCCGTGATGTTCACAAAATTTCAAAAGCGAAAATGATATATGGTGCCTGAGTTGGCACCATGGCGCCAACCCCAGGCAAAAAGACGCATCGTGGCGCGAAATAATGGCGAAAGCATACTGCGAGAGTTCTTGCTTGTGTGAACCTTAGTTCAATAAGTGGAAGCGTACTTACCACCTAACAAAACGATGACAAAATCCTCTCGGGTGTGGCGCCAGCATTTCATGTCAAGGATAGTTATACATTAAGCTGCGGCGCAACAACGAGATAAGAAATAAAAAGCTGGCCATGACCGCCAGATCTCGAGAATGAAGATAGTAATGAAATTTTCTAAGTATAAAGAAAAGAAATGGAAGTAAACATAACTTAAGGAAGGTAATGTAACATTGATTAAACATTGTTAAACCTTAAGGATGATGTATAAAGGTTGAGATAACCTAGTCAATTATAATGCAAGCATAATGATAAACCAGAACGAATATTAAATAAGTCTAATACACAATTAGATTGAAATAAAGAGTATGATATAGTAATATACATACTTGATTATATGTGACCTAATGTAAGGCATTATGTGATCATGTATTGTAGAGATTTGAGCGACTTGAAACTAAAGTTAATTTTACGTAGCGAGACCTTTAAAGGCAAGTATTCTAACTCTTATCTCAGTCCAATCTGAACAAGTTTTTGAGATTCATGTATTCTTTCGCATGAATTAAAGTATGATGAAGTTGAAGCCAATTCCTTTGGCTAGACTTGATGAATTGATAATCTATTCATGTATTATCAAATGTTGTTATCTTTTGTCAACTACTTGATATGGTTTTCAAAAGAAGACTGAAATGTTAAATAAATGTTTTGTCGGTAAAATGACAGGCACATGAGGTTGCCAAATGATTAAACGTGCATACGTTTAATGGATGTAGTGTTGATCAACATAGAGTACAATAGGCTGATCACTAGAAGTGCTCGTAAGTGATATCGAACTACGAATTTGCTTAGGGTTGTCCTTTTCAATAAAGAATGAATACTCTAGGTCTCGGCCGGAGTGAATGTTTTACTAAATACGGTTGTTATTGTAAAACATTTTAAAAGAAAGGATGAA
Organism: Panax quinquefolius; assembly: GCA_020205615.1. Lineage (NCBI taxonomy): Eukaryota > Viridiplantae > Streptophyta > Magnoliopsida > Apiales > Araliaceae > Panax > Panax quinquefolius. The sequence continues at coordinate 41,656,924 of CM035165.1, forward strand.
GTCTTTATTTTGAATTATCAATAGTACTTCGTAACTATTGTTTAGTTATCAAAGATATATGATTTGTATGTGTCAAGCATGTTGTTATTACATTGTTATACTTTTTGAGCTAGTTATGCTCACTCTTGCTTGAACCACATGAATGCGACTAAATGAGCGTCTGAAGGATCGAAAAAGGATAAAGGGAAAAGCTAAAATGATTACTAAGCTATCTTGTAATAGTATAGGTCTATTGTCATAATTTAAGCGATATTATGACAAAGAACCTTTATGTGAGTTTAGAACTTGGGAAATGTAAATATTACTTAAAATATATAGAGGTTATATTAGTTCTTTGAGACTTTTCAATGGAATGAATGTATGAATGTTATCTGATATAGCACCATCTATCGGGTTGGAAGATACCCGGATTTGGGGGCGTTACAAGTTAGTATCAAAGCCTGGGTTATAAAACTTAAGGGGAAAGTAAAACCTTAAGTCATAACCTTATGAAAGAAAAAAAAAAGTAAAAGATGGAAAGTAACCTTATAAAAATGCATTATATTCTTGGCGTGTATTAATCAAACTATATTGTTTTATTGTAGATGTCGGGAGAAAATTATATGTATAGAAATATACATGTAGTAGCGAGATTGAGTTAATCGGGTAGAGATACTACAAATCCGTAGTCGTAGAACCCGAGTTGGTGACAATCGGTAGGGAGACTCGAGACGACTTAGACTACATGTCCATATTTGATGGCATGTTGGAGGAGGAGGTGGACGTGCTGTCCTTTGACCAAGTTCCACCTACAGAGACTCAGGTTCCACCTACAGAGGAAATGTCTACGGGGGAATCAATGAAGGCATTGTTGATGTCGGTATTGGATAGGAATGTCCATTACTGCCAAGAGGTTAAGGAGTTGAAAGAGGAACTCCGAGCTGTCCATGAGGACAAGACTAGTATGGAAGGAATGTGGGAAGAGGAGCACGATGACAGAGTCCTAGCTATGGACAAAGTCCGAGATTTGAGAGGAGAAGTCTTTGAGCTCAAGCAGGAGCTAAAGACTAAGAAGTGGAAGTTGGAGAGGATGTCCTATATTCATAGGAGTTCTCATGTAGATTTCCAGCAGCAGGTAGCTGGATATCCGGTAGAAGCAAGACAGACCCGTCATACCATCAATAAAGATGTTATTGTTGGTTTGGCCAGCAAGGATTTCGAGAATGCCTTACAGCAAATGTAATCTAGCAATAGCTAGAGTAGAATAGATATGTAAATATTATGTATCTAGTAAGTGACGTAAAACCCTCTTTTGTATAACAAAGGGTAGTCTTTTGTAAATCCCAATTTTTGGAAAGTAATTGCGGGATGGAAATGTAATCAGCTAAGGCTGAGTAATGTAAACAATGTAGTATTATACTACAAGTAATGAATCAATATAAATCTTTTTATGGAATATGTTGAGTAATGAGTATGAGTTGTTGTTTTATTACAAACAATAACAAACCAACAAGAATAAAGTAATAATGATGTGTTGTTTTCTTAACGAAAAAAATGCCGCCAAGAAGGAGACAACGAAATCGGTAGCTAATGTTAACCAATAGGAGAGTGGCCAGTTAATCAATGCGGGAGTTCATTAATCTTTTTAATTTGCATTTAATAGAAAAAGAGGGCTAATGTACGTAATTCACGGAGTAGTCTGAGCTACTACTTTTAAGGATTTCAAAAGTGTAGGTCATAGAAGTTCGAGGAACTCTGACCTATAGAAGCCCAGACATGGGTAAAAGAAATCGAGAAAGCATTTGTAATAGCAAATGTTGAGGAGGGTCAAAAGGTTGCCTTTGCAACCTATTTGATGAAGGGAGAGGCCAACTTTTAGTGGGAGGCAAACCAGGCTAGGGCCGATATAGGGAATCTAACGTGAGAGAGGTTCGAGGAGATTTTCTTGAGAACTATTTTCCCACGAGAATCTGAGGAGGATGGAGATGAGGTTTCTAGAATTGAGACAAGGGGATATGACAGTTCCCTAGTATGCTGCCAAGTTTAATGAACTGGCATGATTCGCTCCACATCAAGTGGACACTGAAGTGAGAAAGGCTAGAAGGTTCGAGCAGGGCTTGAAACCCTGGCTCTATAGCCGAATCTCTGTGTTCCAAAGTACTTCCTTTGGAACCATACTAGAAAAGGTAATAATTTACAGAAGGTGGGAATGAGGCTCTTAGCATTACCACAAAGATAAGAAGACCAAAGGCGGGGTTGATGGAGGAACCAAGACCAAGGGAGCGATGGAAGTGGCGGCGTCGAAGAGGAAGGGCTTTAACTGCGGGAATCTGGGAGCGAAACAAGGGGACTCAAGAGGAGGATGGAGGCTTGTAAAACCTATGGGAAGACTCACTTAGGAGTCTGTCTCAAAGGTAAGGTGGTATGTTATAATTGTGGACAAGAAGGGCACATTTCGCCTAACTGTCCCAATCCGAAGAAGAATTACGGATGCTTTGTATGTGGATCAAGTGACCACATAGAAAAGAACTGCCCGAAGAAGGGGATAGAAGGAAATAAGGGACCTAATAGCGGGAAGTTAGCTATTAGTGGTCCAGCTCAGCCGGGGAAATCAATGGCCCACACTTTTAATATGACGGTCCAAGATGCCGTGGCATCAAGGGATGTAGTTACAGGTATTATTCCGATTCAACAATATGAATGCATACGTCTTTATTTGATTCGGGTGCTACTTGTTCATTTATAGCATGTGATTTTGCTAGGCGATTAGAATTATTTCGAAAAATTACTGTACCTTTGAACATTAAGGTAGCAAACGAAGAGATAATTCCTATTGAAGATATTCATAGGAGTTGTTGCGTAGAAGTACGTGGTTGTAAGTTATCGGTAGATTTAATACCGATAAATTTAAGAGAATTCGACGTAATTCTCGGAATAGATTGGTTAATTAACCATGAAGCAATTATAGATTGCCAAAAGAAATGTGTGAGCATTTGGACGTTGAAACAACCTCCTGTAGTATTTTACGGTAGTAAATTGCCGGGACGTCCGTGTTGCCTTACGATGACACAAACTAGAAAACTTTTAAGGAAGGGTTGTGTAGGTTACCTATGCCATGTTCTTGATACCCAGAGAGTGGGAGCAACCATGGAACAAATACCTATAGTAAGCGAATTCATGGATGTATTTCCAAGTGATTCTGGGTTTCTACCGTCGAGCAGGGGAGATCAAATTTGTGATAGACAATGTGCGGGAATGGCACCGATCTCAAGGGCACTTGCGTCATCGTATATGGCCGGTGGAAATGAAAGAACTAATGGTTCATTCTGAGAACTATTGGACAAGAAGTACATTCAACCAAGTGTTTCGCCGTGGGAGAACACCGGTGTTGTTTGTCAAGAAGAAAAGATGGATCGTTAAGGCTTTGTATCGACTATCGGAGTTGAACAAGTTAACTATAAAGAATAAATACCCATTGCCCGGGATCGATGATCTCTTTGATCGATTGAAAGGGCAAAAGTATTTTCTAAAATAGATTCTTGAATGACGGGTATCATCGGTTGAAGGTTAGGAAGGAAGATATACCAAAGGCGCATTCGGGACTCGTTATGGTCATTACGAGTTTACGGTGATGTCATTTGGGTTGTGAATGCAAATTTGAATTTATGGATATGATGAGCAGTGTTCAAACTATATTTGGACAAGTTCGTCGTGGTGCTTATCGATGATATTCTAGTCTTTTCTAAGACGAGGAAGATCATCTTAGAACACTTAAGATTAGTGTTGGAGACACTAAGAAAAGGAGAAGTTATATGGGAAATTCACAAATGTGAATTTTGGTGGAAAAGGTGAAGTTTTTAGGTCGTGTCATTGACGAGAGGGATTCGATGGATCCGGCCAAAGGTGGAAGCGATAATGAATTGGGAACAATCGAAAGCGCCGACCGAGGTGCGGAGTTTCCTAGGGTTAGCGAGGTACTTATCGAAGATTTATCCAAGATTTTTGAAGATAGCTACCTCGTTGACTAACTTAACAAGGAAGGCGGTGAAATCGTATGGGCGGATAAATGTGAAGACAATTTTTAAGAATTGAAGAAGAGATTAAGTGAAGCTCTGTTTTGTCATTGCGGATGACACGAGAAATTTGTAGTGTATAGTCTTTGCTCAGCATAGAGGACTTGGTTGTGTGCTTATGTAGCATGGCAAAGTCATTGCGTATGCATCTCAAAGATTAAAGGATTATGAGAAAGTTTACCCTACTCATGATGCGGGCTGAGTCATGATAGTGTTTGCTCTAAAGATATTGAGACATTATCTTTATAGGAAAAAATGTGAGATATATACGGACCATAAAAGTCTAAAGTATATCTTCACTCAGAAGGAGTTGAATATGAGACGAGAGAAGATGCATTTGGAGTGATAAAGGATTATGATTGTGAAATCTGTATCACCTGGAAAAGCTTGATGTAATTCTTGGCGCCTTAAGTAGGAAGGGTCGGGAAAAGTTGTCTATGTTAACGACTCAAAATGAGTTAATAACGAGAGATGGCTAGGATGGAAATAGAAGTGAAGATCTTAGAGTGATTCGGGCAATTACTCTTTGCGACGGAGATGCGATCTACCATCGTAGAAAGAGTCGAAAGGTACAACTTCAAGATTGATGAGTGTAACCAAATAAAGAAGCGATTATCGAGAAGGAAAATGTTAAGTATAGTCTTGATAATGAGGATTATTAAGATTTGAGGGAAGAATTTGGGTTCCGAATGAGACGGAATTAAAGGAACAAGTATTTCAAGAAGCTCAATGTTCGAGGTACTCGATACATCCTGGCAGTACTAAGATGTATCAAGACCTTCGACAAAGTTTTTGGTGGCCAAACATGAAGAGAGAAATTGCAGAGTATGTGGTAGGTGCTTAACTTGTCAAAAGTTAAGTAGAACATCAACAACCGAGTGGTTTATTACGGTCATTGGAGATTCCGAATGGAAGTGGGAGCATATCACGATGGACTTCGTGGTGGTACTTCCAACGACGCAATAAGGGTGCGATTAAATTTGGGTAATAGTGGACCAGGTTGTGAAAGTCGGCTCACTTTTACCAATTAGGGTCAAGTATAACTTAGACCAATTAGCTAAACTTTATGTTAAGGAAATCATTTCGGACATGGAGTCTACAGTATCGATTGTGTCGGATCATGATCCACGATTCACATCAAACTTTTGGAGGAGTTTTAAGAGTAGTTGGGAACACGGTGAGGTTAAGCACGACTTATCATCCACAAACCGATGGGGCGGAAGCGAAAGAACAATTGAGACGTTAGAAGACATGTTGAGGTCTTGCGTTATGGATTTCAAGGGTAGTTGGGATGATCACCTACCACTAGTAGAGTTTGCATATAACAAGCAGTTATCATGCAAGCATAAGCATCTACCTCCGTATGAAGCTTTGTATGGGAGAAAGTGCAGAACACCTTTATATTGGGATGAGGTGGGAGAACGCCGGATGCTAGGACCAGAATTGGTGCAGCAGGCATCGGATGTGATAAAGTTAATTCGGATGCGTCTCGTCATAGCTCAAGACAGACATAAGAAGTATGCGGACTCACATAGACTAAGTCGAGAGTTTGAGGTGGGCTCGTATGTGTTTCTAAAGGTATCTCCCTGGAAAGGAGGGAAAGTTAAGTCCAAGGTTTATAGGACCTTTTGAAGTATTAAAACGGGTGGGAGAGGTAGCGTATATGATAGCATTACCTCCAGACCTAGAACGAATACATAACGTGTTTCATGTATCTGTATTACGTCCATATAAGCGAGACTATAAGCATGTAATCAAGTATGAGCCGATTCATATCGAGAAAGACTTATCATATGAAGAGTCGTCGATGCAGATCATTGATAGAAAGGAACAAGTTCTGAGGAACAAGGTAATACCATCAGTAAAAGTATTATGGAAGAACCACGACGCTGAAGAAGCAACGTGGAAAGTAGAAGAAAAGATGAAGAAAAATTTTTCTCACCTATTTGATCAAAGTAAGACGAGATTCTGGGGACAGAATCTTTATAAAAGGGGGAAGAATGTAACGACTGAGAAATACGGTTCTTATTGTAAAATGATTTTATTAAGTTAAATAATAATAAAATCATATTCCATGTGTTATCAAGACGGTTGTCATTGTATAACCTATTGATGTTAGAATATCGTAGTATCTGGGCTACGTGGATGAATTAAAGTGTTTGAATTTCCAAGACGAAAATAAAAGTTTTCCAAGAAATTTTACGAAAAACACTATTCATCGGTATTTGCTCGAGGATATAATTTGAGATTAGAGAAAATCTGTAATGATGGAATAAGAAGGTAAGATGGATTATGTAATAAAAATCTAGTTATGGAAAAATAATAATTAAACATGGACTTAAATAATAAGCGTTAAGTAAAAGCGAAGTGTTAAAGAATAAGTAATAATTGTATGATACTTGGTATTGTACAAAGTAATGAAAGCAGTATAATATGAAGTATTATACGAGTTTGTATGAAGGATGAAATATCGTATATAAATTTTATATGAATTATAATATCTGAAAATAATACATGAACTATATGTATGTGTATTAATAAATGTTAATGGACTTGGATGATCGGTAAAAATTATATACAAGTCCAAGTGAATTAAAAGAGAGAAGCCCAACTAATGAATAAATGAACCAATTAGTGTTTGTTAAAGTAAAGCCCAAGGATTAATTAATGTAAGCCCAAGCTAGAATCCATGGATTGTATAACCCATGGGGAAAACCATATTGATATGGTTAATGTGTGGTGACCAAGTGATGTGGTGACCAAGTGATGTGGTGATCAAGTAAGTGTGATGATTAAGTAGGAGTATTGACCAAGACTTTGAATTAATGGCCAAGTAAGAGATAAGAGAGTGGCTAGCAAGTAATGAATAGTAAGGAGGTGGCTTAAGGAGGTGGGATGTTTTAAAGACCAAACTACCCTAACCTTGGAAAGTCTATAAATAGAAGAGCTTTACAAGCCATTTGTTGGTTGATCAATTAATCCAACACATCTAAAGTGCTTAAGTGTTAGAGAGAATAAGCTACACATAAGTCATTCCATAAGTAAGAAAAAGAAGCAAGCTACTTACCAAGACTACAAAAGAGTAAGACTTCTTCTCAATTATCTTCTATCTCTACCATGATAGGATGATAAGAAAAGTTGGATTAGGAAACATGAATGAGTAAGTAATGAACTTAAGCCATTTAAGTTGGTAATAAGTCATTTAAGCTAGCATAAGTTATAAACTTATGTGAAAATAATATGAACTTATAAGAAGTTTATTAAGAGAAATGATATGAATGTAAAAGAAATTATATGATCATATGTATCATGTATACCCAAGTTAAGTTATATGTTAAGAACATATAAGAAATGATGTTTAAGAAACTTTAACTTGTCATAAGTTATTAACGATGAAATCTTAAGTAGTTTATAAATGACAAGTTATAAGCTCTTGAAGAAGAATAAGTTGTTATGAAGGATGTTAAAATGTTCACATGATGAATGAAGTTCATTTGTAATGTTTAACAAATCATAAGAATGAAGAATTGCCAGAATATGCACGATTTGACGATAATCGTCGAATACGTAAAATTCTCGGAATGGAAGTCAAATTTTATGTTTGATCATGAAACCATTGTTTTCCAATAGAGACAAGTCATAATTGGCATTTAAGAGTTGCGAACTGGAAAATTAGCGGATTCTGACTTAGAATGAAGAAACGAGCGTTGAACGTTCACGAACGTTTATCGTTTACGTTAAAAATGAACCAATAAGTGAATTTTTAGCAAACGAAGTCAATTAGATAAAATTCTTGAATGGTCATGTAGAGTACGTAATTTGTGAATCGTGGGCTTTTGAACGAGCCAATTCGGACTTATAACGAAGAAGTTATGCGTCCGGGAAGTTCACAAAATTTTAAAACTGAAAATGATATCTGGTGCACAGAGTTGGCACCGCGACGCCAACCCTAGGAAAAAGACCCACGTAACAGTAACCGAGCATACTGCAAGAGTTCGCCACATCGCGAACCTTAGTTCAATAAGTGGTATGCCATTGCCATGTGAACGATGACAAAATCCTGCAGGAGTGTGGGCGCATGATGCGGCCCATTAAGTAAGGACTTCGCTTGGCATGGCTTAAGTCAGAGACGATTATACATAAAGCTTGCCCACCGCATGACCTTGAGATGTAAGTATAAAGTTGGCGCCGTAGCGCCAGTCTCAGAGTGAAGATAGTAATGAAATTTTCTAAGTATAAAGAAAAGAAATGGAAGTAAACATAACTTAAGGAAGGTAATGTAACATTGATTAAACATTGTTAAACCTTAAGGATGATGTATAAAGGTTGTGATAACCTAGTCAATTATAATGCAAGCATAATGATAAACCAGAACGAATATTAAATGAGTCTAATACACAATTAGATTAAAATAAAGAGTATGATATAATCATATACATACTTGATTATATGTGACCTAATGTAAGGCATTATGTGATCATGTATTGTAGAGATTTGAACGACTTGAACATAAAGTTAATTTCACAGTAGCGAGGGCACGCTAAAGGCAAGTATTTTAACTCTTGTCTCAGTTCAATCTGAACAAGTTTTTGAGATTCATGTATTCTTTCACATGAATTAAAGTATGATGAAGTTGAAGCCAATTCCTTTGGCTAGACTTGATGAATTGATAATCTATTCATGTATTATCAAATGTTTTTATCTTTTGTCAACTACTTGATATGGTTTTCAAAAGAAGACTGAAATGTTAAACAAATGTTTTGTCGGTAAAACGACAGGCACATGAGGTTTCCAAATGATTAAACGTGCATACGTTTAATGGATATAGTGTTGATCAACATAGAGTACAATAGGCTGATCACCTAGAAGTGCTCGTAAGTGATATCGGGCTTACGGATTTTCTTCTAGGTTGTCCTTTTCCAATAAAGAATGAATACTCGAGGTCTCTGACCGGAGTGAATGTTTTACTAAATACGGTTGTTATTGTAAAACATTTTGAAAGAAAGGATGAAGTGCTATTTTGAATTATCAATAGTACTTCATAACTATTGTTCAGTTATCAAAGATATACGATTTGTATGTGTCATGCATGTTGTTATTAAATTGTTATACTTGTTGAGCTAGTTATGCTCAATCTTGCTTGAACCATATGAATGCAACTAAGACTGAACGTCCCGAAGGATCGAAAAAGGATAAGGGAAAAGCTAAGGCAGATTACTAAGCTGTCTTGTAATAGTATAGGTCTATTGTTGTAATTTAACTGATATTATGACAAAGAACCTTTTGTACCGGGTTTAGAACTTGGGAAATGTAAATATTTCTTTAAATATATAGAGGTTATATTTGTTCTTTGAGACTTTTCAATTGAATGAATGTATGAATGTTGTACAGTATAGCACCATCTGTCAGGTTGGAAGATATCCGGATTTGGGGGCGCTACAGTAACCGTCCGAGAGTTTCCAGTGTTTCCACCTACATTTTGGACAGGAGCCGCTCTCGCCTGATGTTGCATGAATTGCATAAAGCCTCAGAACATTCCATCGTTCATCATTTGGTCAGTGTTGTTGTTTGTAGGATTGTCACCTTTCCTGATGCACATTGTCCTAGTTATTGAATTGTGGAGACTCAACGGTCTCCTGTGCTCCATTGATGTTCTCAACATTCCCGGATGCCATTTTCAAATACTGCCACAAAACAAGGGTTAATTGACATGCAACATATTATCCATATACTCTGACCAACCAATTAAATACCAAATAAACTTTGGTAGGTCATACTAGCGAAGGAATTCCCCATCTCTCCCCTCCTGGTTCTAGTCTCAAATTTTAGCCAGGGATCATATCCCTAAGCTTTGATACCAACTGTGACGCCCCCAAAATTAGGTATTCGTCACCCATCTTGGGTCACCACTTACATGATCTGTAATTCAAATACAACTTACTAATACTGTTGTAGGTACAATACGACAAAACATAAACTGTGAGTTTGAATACAAATATTGTCTACTAGAGATTATACAAACTCAAAAGGAGTCCATTTACAATTATTATTACACTATTTCACAGAATAGTGAGGACTACTAATGCTATCATCTGGTCCTTCACTCCGTTCCCCGACTAGTCCCTGCTACGTTCTCATTTCCTGAAGAGAACAATAAAAGTAAAAGGGTGAGCTCAACTAGCCTAGTAGGAAATATTATGACTAAGATAATGCAGAATATATTATGGTTAGCCTTCAACAGTGTTAAACTGATACAATATAACAACCTTCAAGTTTAACTGCAGCGGAACAAGCAATCCATTAAAAGAGTCAAGTAGAGAATAAAATCTACTATCTTTTATGATTTAGAAGGTTTTTCATCACTTTTATCGCTGGGAATCAGCTTAATAAATAATCCACATCATCGAATCACCCCTACACTACGACCAAGGATATTCTTTAGTATCACGACCACAATTATCCACGCACTACGGGCCAAGAATATTTGTGTATTCATTAATGGTTATGATCATGCCAACAACTGTCCATCAATGCACTACGGGCCAATGAGGACTTTTACCACATCATTTGTAACATTACGATCATGATTACACCGAATAATCCCTGGTCATAATCATACCAAGTCCATCTATGCACTATAGGCTACAGATGACTTTCAACAAAATATAAACATGAGGATGATGACAATGATATAAGAATTCAATAAAACAAGTTCAAGAATTATTTTATCCAGGGACTAATAACGTCCAAATTGTCAACATGATACTGCTTTGTAGAGTAAAATTCAAGAATGCTCAGAAGAATATTTCCATGAAAAGATACTAGATGAAGCGCAAATATCACGGATATTCCACTAATTTCATGGAGTATAGAAGTCAAAACTTTAACCTACTGAGTATAATAAGGAATGGAATAACAAAAGAAATCACCAGGCATGCGATAAACCGAACAGGCAGGTTATTCCAATAGAATAATAAATAACGGAATCGGTCAGCATAAAAGCGCATGCAGACAGGATATTCAATGAATAATAAAGAGCGAAATCGTCCGGCGTAAAAGCGCAGCACAGGATATTCAAGCGAGAATAATAAAAGCGGAATCGGTCCGGCGTAGAAACTTATGATGCGAGGATATTCCAATGAGAATAATAAAAGGCGGAATCAAGTCGTAAAAGCGCATGACGAGGATATTCCAGCGAGAATAATAAAAAGGCGAAACCGGTCCGGCGTAGAAACCTTATGAATAGGATGTTCTAATGAGAATGATAAAGAATGGAACAATGAAGAATTTCACCAAGTATAGGGTAGCAGCGTATCTGAGTTATTCAACGAATAATAAAGAATGGAATAATGAAGTTCTCTTCATAGATAAGAAAGAAATAATACTCCTACCTTGGAAAAAAAGCTGGATACTAGAATAGTGAGGTAGCAGACTTCTCTTCTTCTCTATCTCTATAATTTCTCTCTATAATAATCGCTCTAAAGCTTTTGTGAATTGGTGAGAAATGAAGGAAGAATGAGCTTCTATTTATAGGAAAATATAGTTTCGATAATTGCACGTTTTGGGGCTCAAAAAATTACAGTACAATACCTCTAACTTTTCTTTTATTTATAATTTAGTCCTGCAAGCATTATCAATCTTGCACCAACTCCCCTAATAGTAAATAATGTGAATCAATAGTATAATCATGTGAAAAATATGAATTTCAGTATAATACCTCCATCTATACCTCTATTTTTAATTTAGTCATGCAAGTATTATCAATCTTGCACCAACTCCCCTAATAGTAAATAATGTGATTCAATAGTACACATATGTGAACAAATAGTTATATAAGCATGTAAATTAGTAGCAATTAATTGTTCATTTATCTGATAAATTACCCGATTTATCAATATAACCCCTAGACATCAATTATCATCGGAATAAATGTCGATTTTCACTAACACAAACAATTCCAACATAATGAAGCTATTTTTATCAAAAATATAAATTTTGAAATTTTAAAGTTTGACTTTTCCCGAAAAAGTCAACTGTTGACTTTTTGACCTAATAGTGAATCCCGAAAAATTTTGTGTTTAGACTATTTTTACTAATTTCGTTGTTCCGGACTCAAATATCACGTTCGCGTCTCCAAATTCAACTCCGAACAACATTCATCATTAATATTATAACTCACAATATTTATCAACCGTGTCGCTCCTCAGGAAAGAGGGGCTTTCGATAAGGATTTCTCCTATGGGCGCGCAATTAGGTGACCAAACCCCTCCTTGTGAACTTCTAGACATTGTAAATATTGAAATTTATAATATGAATAACTTTGTAAATCTCAAGTATTGATTTAATAAAAACATTTTATGCGGATGATCTTGTGACAATAATTGAATCAATAATATGATAGATATGATCAAACAATTTATTGTAGTAATAATTGAGTATAACCGAGTGACTTCTCACGTAAGCATCAATAATCAATCACTGGTGTGCTACTATGCGACCACGTATTCATCGATTACTTTTACTAATGGGTAGTTCAACAGTTAACGGTAAAACTTTCGCCGTTATTTTCATAAAGTATTTTTGTCGTTTTTCAATCCGACAATAATAATTAGTTAATGGGGGTCCACCAATGATTATCTTAGTTGTCATTGAATATTCCCTGTTAAAACGAATATTCCCCGACTAATCAAATATTATATAACAACAAATTTATAAATATTACCCACAACTATAACATTATATATGAAATCCACACCATAATATTCAAAAATATATTTTGAGAAAATTTAATCTTTATTCAAAAAGTTGGGGTCTTACATTGGTCGCTATTATGAATATCGAATAGGATATCTGATCATTGATAGTATCGGGTCACATTTATTAGGCCTTTTTCTTATAGTGACCTAATCTAAAGAACATGATAATCTGTTGGATATATATGTAATAAGATGTTATATCATGTTGCTAACGTTCGTATGGTGAAATTGCATGATAATTTGATAAGTTGTATAAGGGCTAAAACGTGATACTCATGAGAAGATGTAATGTTGTTTAAATTTAATATTCGAGACTTCGGTCTTGCAATTTGTGATTTATGGCAGTGAGCAAAACTTAAGCTAAGTTAACAAGATATATTAAAAGTGGGAACTAAACTTATAAAGTTAATATTAGTGTAACTAATGAGTGTTGTCAATACATATGGTATGTGTGTAGGACTTGTGGTGAACGCGAGTAGTGATCGTTTAGCCTATGCACGAGACAAGTTCCCCTACTCTATCTTGATTATAATTTTAGCAAGCCCTACCTTGATTACAATTATGCAAGTTTACCTTATTTATAAGTTCTGTAAAGTTCTTGAATTCTATCTTTTGTATTGAGCAAAGTCCTTTATCCTATTTTTTATTGGAAAAATGTGACCTTAGCTGACTGTTATTGCTCAAATGAGGTTTATTATATCTCTCAATGCTCTAAGCATAACTTTGATGCATAACGTTATTCATCTATGATTCATAGCTAGTCTATAGTACGCCATTATCAAACCCTTGAATTGTCGCTAAACGTTTGATTGAACTAATCCTTAGTTGATGAACATTTTGAACTTTAAATTACTCTTTAAGCTAATCCAAACCAAACATACTTTGGTGCGAACTCGTAAGTTAAAGCTGAGATGAACAACCCTACTATAAGGGATTATTTACGCGTAAGCGTTAAGATGTTTGCGCACAATACATGGTACGAAGGGTTGATTCTCCTAAGTACGAGAAGGTCCATATAGACTAGCGACTGTTAAAGGTTTAAGTAGCAATACCTATAACCTGGGACATAGTTCATGCTCTTGTGACCCTCAGATGAATTCTAATTTCAGTTCTTGATTAACGATATTAGAAATATTATTCAAATCAGTTAAGTTTTTTTTTTCATTACCAGTATTATGTTCTTTCATGTGAGCATTTGTTTTGCTCACTCTTGCATATATATAATCATTACAGCTAAAATTGAGAAGGTTAATGAGCCAACTACTAGTAAAGGAAAAGGCAAGATGAACAAGTGTCGAAAACTTGTTAATTTTTTATGATTTATGTATTCAGACTTGAGTTTTAACATGATGATGATTATATTAAGGTTAGAGAACCTGGGATTTATTTGATTAAGTTATGTAACCCTTTAATGGGAAGGTTTATTGCTTAAGTTTTATTTAACTTGGGTAGTTAGAAATGAATGTTTGGACCGTGAACAAAAAATTCCGGGGGAATAAAGTACGTACCCGGATTTGGGGGTGTCACAAGTTGGTATCAAAGTCCTAGGTTATGAACCTTAGGTGGGGGGGGGGGAACATTAGGAAGTAACCTTATAGGAGATTGAAAAGATAGTTGTGACAAATTCTTATCGAGTTCTAAGGAATAAACCATAAAAATACTCTATGTGCTCATGTGATATACTTATGTGCTCGCGAGTATCGGTTAGTAACTAAAACTTAAAATTTTGTTGTTAGGATGACTGATGTTGGATAGTCCAGTCAGGCTAGGGAGAAGGGACCTCAGATGCCTAGAGAGGAGGAGCCCCGAGATATCCAGGTAGTCTGGGAGCAGCTAGTGCTAAGGGAGTCATCTCCATTGGTCACAGTTGTTGGTTATGCCCCAAAGTTTGAGTAGGAGGGGTTACCAAAGCACGAGGATGAGATAGAGACGGATGAGATATGTGTGACAACCCGGAAAATTGGATTGTCCAGAATTTAAGTTTAAAGAATAGTTATTAATAAAATGAATTTTTATTAATAATATTCTATGTTATATGTTTATTAATCGTTCTAGAACCTAAGATGATTATAAGATGAGAGGATTCTGGCTACGAGCTAGACTGAACGAGTAAGAAATTTTAAGACAAAAATAAAATTTTTCCGGGAATAAAAATATTTTTGAGGAGAAAGACGAAATAGACACTATTCACCTGACAAAATCCTAAGGGTTAGGGTCTGAATAACCTAAGTCTTTCCGAGAGTTTGGTATGTCGAAATGACATTTTGTCAAAAGATTTGATGATAATATAACATGAAAAGTTAAGTAAGCCGATAAAAGTTTTTCTCAAAAAGCGTGCAGAAATCGGACGAAATAAAAATGATGAAAAAGTACTATTATGTACTTTTCATTCGTTTAAATACGTTAGGAGAAAACGTGAAGGAAAACACTTATCATCAAAAAGTGTTTTTTAGTTTTTCGAAGTTCCGAAGATTGCGTAAAAGTAAATCTATAAAGGAAAGACCAAATATCCAAAAATATTTGGATTCTGAGAATCGCAGTTTTTCAAACTGTCGGACGAATTTTGCAAGACAGAAGGACGAAGCTTCCAAGGGAAGCTTCATGAATAGTAAGGAGGTGTGAATAGTAAGGCGGTTTGCCAAATGACTAAAATACCCCTAGCTTTGGTTTTCTAAAAAAGGAGAGCCTTAGCTCATTTGTTGGTGATTTTGAAAATCACCAACACTTGAGAGAGAGAGAGAGAGTTCAGATGAGGAGGACAAAGAAGAGGAAAAGCTAGCGCGAGTGCAAACTTTGTCCAACGGAAGTAGATTAAAGAAGAAAGGTATTGAAAACCTAACTTCTGAGTTAATTTTCTTTATGTTTTCTATGTTAAAAACATAGCTTAATGAGAATAGAAGTAAAGGATGTTAAGAATGATTTTCATATGGTTGAAATCATGAGAAAATGAAGAAATAAGAATTACAAGTTTCGTTTATAAATTTTATAAGGAAATATGAGTTTCGTAATGAATTTGAATGATCCGAATGAATCAAATGAACGATTTGGTGAAATTAGTAAGGAATGGTGTTTTATATTACCAAATTCCAAGAAAAAGTGAAATCGTAATTAAAGTATGGATTAAAAATGAAGAACGAATGAAGAACGCGAAGAACACGAAGAACGTTGTTGATGGATAAATTGAAAACCATCGTGTAGTATAACTTGTTGTTGATGGACAAGTTTAAAACCATCATGTATAAGTTAGTTGCCTATTACTTGGTTAGGAGCGATATGAAAGCGTTCATGAAGAGCGAATTAAACTTAGCTATAACAAAGTTATGGTGAAATTTTTGTAAAAAGACAAACAAGAAGTAGAAAGTATGTAAATGAACCCGAATGTGTAGGGTTTCATAAGAATGTAAGCTAACGTCGAAAACATGAGTCATGGACTCAAGAACGAATGAGTTAGAGTTCGGATGGACCGATTTACGAAACGAAGCGAGCGAAGAAGCGTTAATAACATAAAATGAATGAAGGATGAAATCTAAGCCAATTGAATGGCATGTTAATGGATTCGAGAATGAAGTTACATCCAAGGAAGTTAGAGTATGTAAGATAAGGAAGAGAATGGCTTTGGAACGAACTCGTTTCGAGTTATAATGAAGAAGTTATGAGATTGTGAACTAAGCGTCTCAAACATGTTCAAGACTTATAAATTTTTTTGAAGTTTTTGGAAGCTGGCATGCTTGGCCAGCCAATCATGCCTTGGGAGGTGGCACCACAAATTGACACGGGCAATCAACTCTTTGGTAAGTGGTCTTTGCGCATTTCGAGGAAGAAAGAAAAAGAATCGTGGCAAGAGAAGACTTGCATGCATGGCAAAGCCCTGAGAAAAGCTTTTAATTGCTCAACTCTTGTGGGAAGTGTAAGGAAAAACAAAGAACATATAGTTCATCTAATGTAACACTTAATCAAGTGATTTAAACCTTTAGTAAGGGTTGAATGAAAAGATTGAACGAGATTAAAAGATAAAGAATGTAAACGCAAATTACGTAATCTATATCCGGGGACCGTAATCGTGATAAAACGAACATGTGAGATTGCTATGATTGTGATTCCCTAGACGTTGAGGGATGAAGATGATGTATAACATTTCGATGTTCTGATGTCGTAATGAGAGTTAAGTGTAAAGCGTATAGACGCTGTGAACGCAACGTAGTTGCGATGAACGATCGGTCTTAGCATACAACTAACCATATGGCTTCGACATTAAGAAAGAATAATGAACGTGGGATTCATGTGATGGATAACGAATGAGAGTGATTAAAACCTTGGGTAAAGGTTGAATGAGAGATTAAGAGACGAACAACGTGAACGCATAATACATAAACGATCCTTGTGAATCGTATTCGCGTCGGGCGAATGATCTAAGTATACATTGGTTGTATGACTTAGATGTTGATGAAAGTAGTAAGTAAGATATGAAATTATCAAGAAAGACATAACGAACGATAATAAGAATTATAAAAGTCCGAGGGTAAGTCGGATAGAGAATGTTAGTATGAAAGTAAGTGTTAAACACTTTAGCCGACGTAAGGTTGAGTTTACGCGAATATTAAATAGGTAGAACCTACATACCGTGTATGGTTTGATCGTATGGTAATGAAGAATGACGATTAAACTTATGAACGGTGAAGACACTGAATTAAATACAATGACGTATAACATTAAGAAGCCGAGTTAATAATTATAACTTGGATAACAATCTGAGTCGAATGAACTGGACTTTGTAAGATATGAATAAGGTAATGTAAAATGCTTAACACTATGGATGCGTAAAATTAATGTTGAATGATCGTTCTAAGTATACAAAAGATTGTATGACTTAGACGATAAGAAATGAATCTTGAGGTATGGCATTTAGTTTCCAAAAAGCCATAAGGAATGAGAAATCGACTTAACGAACATTATAGTTTTAATGGTTTGGATAAGTTAAGATAAGTTTAGGTTGTGGTACAATCGTAATCTTTGATGGTTGACATATAGGAGAGGGTCTAAGCAATTCCTTCAAAGAGCGGAGGTATTGTGACGCCCCCAAATCCGGGTATCTTCCAACCCGACAGATGGTGCTACACGGTGCTACAGTTCACACAAACATTCAATTGAAGTGCCTCAAAAGAACGAATATGTCTTATATATATACATTAAAAGAATATTAACATTTCCCCAAGTTCTTTACAACCGTTACATTTTTCTTTGTCATAATATCAAATAGTATTCTTACAAAACTATACTATTACATAAGTAATTCTACGGTTCGCCTTCCCTATACTATTACATAAGTAATTCTACAGGTTCGGTTTTGCCTTCCCTTTATCCTTGCCGGATCCATCGGTCCGTTCGATCTTAGCTGCATTCATATGGTTCAAGCAAGAGTGAGCCTAACTAGCTCATCAAGTACAACAATTCTAATAAAACTAGCATGCTTGAGACATAGGAATCATATATCTTCAATAACTGAACAATAGTCACGAAGTACTATTGATAATTCAAAATAGCACCTCTTTTCATTCAAAAACGTTTTATAACAATAATATTCAGTAAAACATCAATTCCTGGTCCAAGACCATGAGCATTTCATAAGTACTTTAAAAAGGACATCCCGACACGAAGTCCGTAAGTCCAGCATAGCTTACGAGCACGTCTAGGTGATCAGCTTATAGTACTCTATGTTGATCAACACTACATTCAATAAATGTGTATACGTTTAAGTTGTGGTAACCTCACGTGCTTGTCGTTTGACGACAAAATAATTTGGCATACTCACTTCCTTTTGAAAACCACAAAAAATGTTCGTTTGGTAAATCATTGTCCATACTTGAAAGATTAATAAAAATTCCAAATATCGCAAGTCTAGCCGAAGGAATTGGCGTTAACTTCATCAGACATTAACTCATGCGGAGAATACATGAATCACAAAGCTTGTCCAGATCGAACTGGAACAAGGGTTAGAGTACTTGCCTTTAGCGTCTGCTAAAAGATATAACACGTGCACTTTAAGTCTTTAAGTCTCTATAGTAGATGATAACATCACACAACACATTAGGTCATGAATAATCATACATGGTTCTTAAAGAATATTACCCTTCTTCTCAACCTAATTACGTATTAGATTTGTTATTATTGGTTCTGGCTTTCCATTACGTTATTCTTACGTTCACATGCAATTGACTTCCTTGAACTCTAAGTGATCATACTTAAGGTTTAATCGCGACTTAATAATGTTTTATTAAGTCCCTTAGTTCATTGTTAAACAATTTACATTCATGCTCTACTTGTAACCATTCCTTAATATCTAGGTTTTAAGGCTGGTGTTGCGGCGCCGGCTATTACTCTCTGAGCCACGTTGCGGTGTCGCATATTGGGCTAGAAGACTAGACTTGGCGCTGCGGCGCGAGTTTCCTTTGTTACAGCTGCGCTACGGTGCCACTCTCCAGTAGGTTATGGCTTTGCTCGACCAAGCTAGGCACTGCGACACAAGCTTTTTGGCTTTGGGCTGGCGCCGCGGCGCCAACTCTGTGCACCAGAAAACTTTGACAGATTTTTCAACTTGTGAGATTCCCGGACTCGTAACTTCTTCGTTATAAGTCTGAATTGGCTCGTTCAAGAGCCTACGGTTCACAAATCACGTACTCTACGTTTTCATGCAAGAATTTTATCTATTCGACTTCGTTTGCTAAAAATTCACCTATTAGTTCATTTTTAACGAAAACGATAAACGTTCGTGAACGTTCAACACTCATTTCTTCGTTATAAGTCAGAATCCGGTCATTTTTGAGTCCACAACTCTATAATGCCAAATATGACTTATCTCCATCGGAAACCAACGTTTTCGAGTTCAAACACAAAATATGACTTTCATTCCGACAATTTCACGAATTCGACGATTATCGTCCAATCGTGTGAATTCTGGCAAACTTCATTACAAATGATTTGTTCATCATTCTAAATGAATTCATTTCAATAACTAGACATCTCAACCTATATATTATAATAACTTATCTTTAAATTTGGTTATGGCTTATTTCTTATAAGTTCATAACTTAACAAATTCTTCAATATAAGATTTTCATTTCCTTATGACTTATTGTTGAATTAAGTCCCTTATACAACATTCTTGCATCTTATGAAACATACTAGCTCTTTAAGGTAAACATATGACAAATTCTTCCTTGTTCTTCATAAGTTCATAACTTATTTAGGTTTAACTTTCTTATTTCTTGCTTATTCGGCTTAAGTTCATTGCTTATCCATCTTGATAAGTTATCAACATACATGATCATTAATTTACTCTTATTACCCTACAATGGTAGAGATAGAAGAGATAAGATCATTACCTTTGAAGACTAACTTCTCTTTCCTTGGAAGTCTAACAATGAAGGTTAAGCTCAATAGTGCTTATTCTCTCTAACCAATAAGTTGCTTAATGTTGTATGAAAATAACAAGCAACAAATGATTTCAAAGGCTTGCTATTTATAGAAGTCTCTAAGATAAGGCATAATGGTTATTAAGACCTCCCACCTCCTTAACTAACCTCCTTACTATTCCTTCCTTAATGCCCAAGTATTCTTGCTCCCTACATCATATACTTGGCCATCAAATAAAGGTCTTGCTCTCCAAGTTCACCCATGGGTTGTGGATCTTATTTGGCTAATGGATCATCAATTGGACTTAGGTCTTAAATTACATTGGGCTTGCAATAGTTTTCTTTGGGCTTCACATTAATAAGTACATGGCTAAACCTTGCTACACCTTGGGCTTGCCCCTTGATGCTATTGGACTTGTACTTCAATACAATAGTCCACAAGTTAAATTCATTTGGATTTTAAATCCTTAATGCTCTCAATTGAAGTCCGCATGCGAAATATTACGTTTTCCATACTTAGATTATTATTACATAATCCATCTCACCTCGATATTATAATGTTTCATATTTCTCAGAAGTTCAAAAATAATTTTTGAGCGATAAATGATGAATAATGTTTTTCGTAAACTTTCTCAGAATGCTTTTATTTTTGTCTTGAAAATTCAAATACTTTAATTCCCTCACGTAGGTAAAATACTACTATGTTCTAACATTTTTAGGTTATAGAACGACATTCATCTTACTAACACATAATAATAACAAATAATATTATTTTATTAATTGTAAACGTATTTTCAAATGGTTCGATTTTACGGGGCGTTACACACTCTCCCTCTTATAAGGATTCTGTCCCCAGAATCTCGCTAAAAAAAAAAAATTACACAAACAAATGAGGGTAATTCTTCTTCATCTTTTCTTCCTATTCTCACGTTGCTTCTTCGACATTGTGGTTCTTCGATAACACCTTTACAGATGGTATAACTTTGTTCCGTAGAACTCACTCTTTTCGATCGATGATTTGAATTAACACTTCCTCATAGGTTAAGTCTTCTCATTATGAATCGTTTCATACTTTATTACGTGTTTGTAATCAGGCTTATAGGGTCATAATACAGATACGTGAATTACTATTCGTTCTAGGTCTGGAGGTAATGCTACCACGTAGGCTACCCCTCCCACTTTTTCTAATATCTCAAAAGGTCCTATAAACCTGGGACTTAACTTTCCCTTCTTTCCAAAGCGTATCTTTCCTTTCCAGGGAGATACCTTTAGAAATACATACGAGCCCACTTCGAACTCCCTATTTACTCGATGCAAATCTGTAAACTTTCTTTATCTTTCTTGAGCTGCCACCAATCGCATTCGTATTAGCTTTACTATATCCGCCGTTTGTTGCACCAATTCTGGTCCTAGCATTCTGCGTTCTCCCACTTCATCCCAATACAATGGCGTTCGACACTTTCTTCATATAAAGCTTCGTAGGGCGGCATACCTATGCTTGCATGATAACTATTGTTATATACAAACTCTACTAATAGTAGATGATCATCCCAACTACCCTTGAAATCCATGACGTAATATCTTGACTTATCTTCTAACGTCTGAATTGTCCTCTCACTCTGCCCATCAGTTTGTGGATGATATGCCGTACTTAACTTCAACTGCGTCCCCAACTGCTCTTGTAGACTTTTCCAAAAATTCGACGTGAATCTTGGATCACGATCTAACATAATCGAAACTGGTGCTCCATATCTGGAAATAATTTCCTTAACATAAAGTTTCGTTAATTGATCTAAGTTATACTTGACCCGAATTGGCAAAAAGTGAGCCAACTTTGTCAATCGGTCCACTATCACCCAAATCGCGTCATACCCCTTTTGGGTAGTCGGAAATCCCACCACAAAGTCCATCGTGATATGCTCCCACTTCCACTTCGGAATCTCCAATGACTGTAACAAGCCACTTGGTCGTTGGTGTTCGGCTTTAACTTTTTGACAAGTCAAGCAGCTACTCACGTACTCGGCTATTTCTCTTTTCATATTCGGCCACCAAAAACTCTGTCGAAGATCTTGATACATCTTAGTGCTACCAAGATGAATCGAGTACCTCGAACTGTGAGCCTCTTGTAACACTTGTCCCTTTAATTCCGTCTCATTCGGAACCCAAATGTTTCCTTCAAATCTTAATAATCCCTCATTATCAAGACAAAATCTAATATCTTTTTCATTGGTCAACCGCTTCTTCATCTGGCCACACTCATCAGTTTTGAGTTGTACTTCCTTGACTCTCTCTACGATGGTAGATTGGATCTCCGTCGCAAATAGTCTTTTTTCCACTTCACTCGATAACTTCACCTCTATCTCCATCCTAGCCATCTCTGTTATTAACTCAGTTTGAGCCGTTAAC
The DNA here is from genome assembly GCA_020205615.1 of Panax quinquefolius. NCBI lineage: Eukaryota > Viridiplantae > Streptophyta > Magnoliopsida > Apiales > Araliaceae > Panax > Panax quinquefolius. The sequence continues at coordinate 41,679,547 of CM035165.1, forward strand.
ATATACAACTTCTCCCGACCCTTTCTACTTAAGGCGTCGGCAACTACATTGGCTTTTCCAAGGTGATATAAGATTTCACAGTCATAATCCTTTATTAACTCCAGCCATCTCCTCTGTCTCATATTCAACTCCTTCTGTGTGAAGATATATTTTAGACTTTTGTGGTCTGTGTATATCTCACACTTTTCCCCGTAAAGATAATGTCGCCATATCTTTAAGGCAAACACTACCGCGACCAGTTATAGATCATGAGTAGGGTAAACTTTCTCGTAATCCTTCAACTGCCTAGATGCATACGCAATGACCTTACCATGCTGCATGAGCACGCAGGTAAGTCCTCTATGCGAAGCATCGCTATATACTACAAAAGTTTTTGTGTCATCGGGTAATGATAAAATAGGCGCTTCACTTAACCTCTTCTTCAGTTCTTGAAAACTGTCATCAAATTTCTCGATCCACGCGTATTTCACCATGTTTCTTGTCAAATTAGTCAACGGGGTAACTATCTTTGAAAAATCCTGAATGAATCTCCGATAGTAACCCGCTAACCCTAGGAAACTCCGCACCTCAGTCGGCGTTTTTGGTTGTTCCCAATTCATTACAGCTTCCACCTTCGCTGGATCTACTGAAATCCCCTCATGGTCAATGACATGACCTAGAAATTGTACCCTCTCTAGCAAAAATTCACACTTCATAAATTTTGCATATAACTTCTCCTTCCTCAGTGTTTCCAACACTATGCTTAGGTGTTCAACATGATCCTCTGGCCTCTTAGAATAGGCTATAATATCATCGATAAACACCACAACGATTATCCAAATATTGTTTGAACACTCTATTCATCATATCCATAAATGCAGCTGGTGCATTAGTCAACCCAAATGACATCACCAGAAACTCGTAATGACCATAACAAATCCTGAATGCCGTCTTTGGTACATCTTCATTCCTAACCTTCAGCTGATGGTACCCCGTCCTTAAATCTATTTTAGAAAAATATTTTACCCCTTTCAACTGATCAAAAAGATCATCGATCCTGGGCAATGGATACTTATTCTTTATTGTTAACTTGTTCAACTCACGATAGTCGATACAAAGTCGTAACGATCCGTTCTTCTTCTTGACAAACAGTACCGGTGCTCCCCACGATGAAACACTCGGTTGTATATACTTTTTGTCCAACAGTTCTTGCAACTGCACCATCAAATCCTTCATCTCCACTGACGCCATACGATACGGTGTCTTGGAAACTGGTGTCGCTCCTGACACAATGTCTATAACGAATTCGGTCTCTCTATCTGGCAGAAGACCCGACAATTCCCTTGGAAATACATCCATGAATTCATTCACTATAGGTATTTGTTCCATGGTTGCTCCCACTCTCTAGGTATCAACCACATGACACAAATAACCTATACACCCCTTCCTTAACAGTTTCCTAGTTTGTGTCATGGTAAGATAACACGAACGTCCCAGCGATTTATTACCGTAAAATACTATCTGAGGTTGTTTTAACGTTCTAATATTTACGCATTTCTTTTGACAATCTATTATTTCCCCATGGTTTACCAACCAATCCATTCTGAGAATCACGTCGAATTATCCTAACTTTATCGGTATCAGGTCTACCGATAATTTACAACCTCGAATGTCTACGCAATAACCCCTATGAATATCTTCAACAGGAATTATTTCTTCGTTTGCTACCTTAATATTTAAAGGTATAGGCAACTTTTCAAAAAGTAATCCTAATCGTCTAGATAAATCACATGCGATAAATGAACAAGTAGCACTCGAGTCAAACAACACGTATGCATTTAGATCGTTGATCGGAATAATATCTGCGACTACGTCCCCTGAGGCCATCTCATCTTGGACGGTCATGTTAAACGTACGGGCCATCGGTCTACCCGGCTGCGCCGGACCCCCAATAGTTAATTTACCACTATTGGCGCCCTTATTCCCATCCATCCCCTTCTTCAGGTAGTTCTTTGCCATGTGGTCAGTTGACCCACACACAAAGCATCCGTGGTTCTTCTTCGGACTCAGACAGTTAGGCGCAATGTGCCCCACCTGTCCACAATTATAATACACAACCTTACCCTTGACAGACTCCTAAATGAGTCTTCCCACAAGTCTTGCAGACCTCCATCCTCCTCCTAAGGTCTCCTAGTTTCACTCCTGTATTCCCAGAGCTAATCACCTTCCACTTGTACCCTTCGCCACTCCCGCTGGCTCCCTCGATCTTTACTCCCCCGTCTACTTTCCCCTTATTCTTCTTATCTTTGTGGTACTGGCTTAACGCCTCACTACCACCTTCGGCGATTATCGCTTTCTCTAATATGATTCCAAAGGAAATACTTTGGAACACTGATATGCGGTTATAGAGCCAGGGTTTCAAGCCCTGCTCGAACCATCGTGCCTTTCTAAACTCAGTGTCCACTTGGTGTTAAGCGAACCTTGCCAGTTCATTAAACTTAGCGGCATATTGGGGAACCGTCATGTCCCCTTGCTTTAGTTCCAGAAACCACATTTCCATCCTTCCTTGCATGCTCGTGGGAAAGTAGTTCTCAAAAAATATCTCTTTGAACCTTGCCCACGTTAGAACCTCTATCCCGGCCCTAGCTTGATTGGCCTCCCACCAGAAGTTGGCCTCTCCCTTCATCATGTAGGTTGCAAAGGCAACCTTCTAGGTCTCATCAACATTTGCTATCACAAATGTCTTCTCAATTTCCTTCACCCACGTTTGGGCTTCGATAGGGTCTATAGTTCCTTTGAACTCCAGCGGACCCACGCTTTTAAAATCCTTAAACGTAGTAGCTCATACTACACCATGATTTATGGGGATGTTAGCCCCAGTTCTATTAAATGCTGCGGTTAAAAGATTCACAAACTCTTGCATGGGGTTAACCGGACCTCCCTCTAGTTGATTTACGTTCGCACCTTGATTACGTGGTACTCTTCTTGGAGGCATTTTGTTGTTACAATAAACAACACATTTCATTATTATCCATTTCCTGTTAGTTAGTTATTAATCAATTTTAAATAATAACTCAAACATTCATTACCACCATGTTCCGAAAAAGAAAACTTATATTGATTCCTTGTAGTATAACACTACATTGGTTACATTATACAACGTAAGTCGATTACATTACTTTCCCGCAATTACTTTCCAAAAATTGAGATTTACAAAAGACTACCCTTTGTTATACAAAAGAGGGTTTTACGTCACTACTAGAAAAAATTTGTTTTACATATCTAAACTACTCTAGCCACTACTAGATCACATCTGCCTTAAGGCATTCTCAAAATCTAGCTTGGCAAGACCAGCGATAATATCATGGCTGATAGTATGCCGCGTCTGCCTTATTTCTACGGGATAACCATCTACCTGTTGCTGGAAGTTCGTATGAGAACTCCTATGGATGTAGGACATTCTCCCTATCTTTTTCTTCTTGGTCTTTAGCTCTCCTCTGAGCTCAAAGACCTCCTGTTTCAGCTCATGGACCTTGTCCTTGGCCAAAACCCTCTTATCATACTCCTGCTCCCACATGAACTCCATGTTTGTCTTATCTTCTATTACTGCCTAGAGCTCTGCTTTTAGCTCCTTAACCTCCTGACAGTAGTGGATGTTTCTATCCAACACTAGCATGAAAAGTGACATCATTGACTCCCCCAGAGCCATCTCTGCTGCTATAGCTACAGGGTTGAAAGACACCACCTCCACCCCTTTTTCTAGCATGCCGTCGAACACGGACATGAGATCTAAACTCTCTGAGTCTTCAGACTCAACCACTACTATCTTAGGATCTGCTGCTATGGGGTTCGGTATGATCTCTATTTGACTCACCGACCCTTCACTGACTAACTGTACGTCTCTATTGTCTCATGACATCTACAACAACACAAAAAGTTTGATTAGTACACGTCAATAGAATAATAAAAACACATAACATATATAATGCATTTTTATAAGGATAATTTACATCTTTAATTCTTTGACTTTTCTTAAAGTTATGACTTAAGGTTTAAATCCCTCCTTAAGTTTTATAACCTAATGCTTTGATACCAACCTGTGACGCCCCCAAATCCGGGTATCTTCCAACCCGACAGATGGTGATACACGGTGCTACAGTTCACACAAACATTCAATTGAAGTGCCTCAAAAGAACGAATATGTCTTATATATATTAAAAGAATATTAACAATTCCCCAGGTTCTTTACAACTGTTACATTTGTCCTTGTCATAATATCAAATAGTATTCTTACAAAACTATACTATTACATAAGTAATTCTACAGGTTCGCTTTTGCCTTCCCTTTATCCTTGCCGGATCCATCGGTCCGTTCGATCTTAGCTGCATTCATATGGTTCAAGCAAGAGTGAGCCTAAATAGCTCAACAAGTACAAAAATTCTAATAAAACTAGTATGCTTGAGACATAGGAATCGTTTATCTTCAATAACTGAACAATAGTCACGAAGTGTTATTGATAATTCAAAATAGCACATCTTTTTATTCAAAAACGTTTTACAACAACAATATTCAGTAAAACATCAATTCTCGATCCAATAGCATGAGCATTTCATAAGTACTTTAAAAAGGACATCCTGGCACGAAGTCCGTAAGTCCTGCATAGCTTATGAGCACGTCTAGATGAGTAGCCTATAGTACTCTATGTTGATCAACACTACATTCATTAAACGTGTATAAATTTAAGTTGTGGCAACCTCACGTGCCTGTCGTTTGACGACAAAACAATTTGGCATACTCAGTTCCTTTTGAAAACCACAACAATATTAGTTTGGTAAATCATTGTCCATACTTGAAAGATTAAAAGAAATTCCAAATATCGCAAGTCTAGCCGAAGGAATTGGCGTTAACTTCATCAGACATTAACTCATGCGGAGAATACATGAATCACAAAGCTTGTCTAGATCGAACTGGAACAAGGGTTAGAGTACTTGCCTTTAGCGTCTGCTTAAAGATATAACACGTGCACTTTAAGTCTTTAAGTCTCTATAGTAGATGATAACATCACACAACACATTAGGTCATGAATAATCATACATGGTTCTTAAAGAATCTTACCCTTCTTCTCAACCTAATTACGTATTAGATTTGTTATTATTGGTTCTGACTTTCCGTTACGTTATTCTTACGTTCACATGCAATTGACTTCCTTGAAATCTAAGTGATCATACTTAAGGTTTAATCGTGACTTAATAATGTTTTATTAAGTCCCTTAGTTCATTTTTAAATAATTTACATTCATGCTCTACTTGTAACCATTCCTTACTATCTAGGTTTTAAGGCTGACACTGCTGCGCGGACTATTACTCTCTGTGCCGCACTGCGGCATCATATATTGGGCTCGAAGACCAGATTCGGCCCTGCGACGAGAGTCTCCTTTGTTACGGCCGCGCAACGGCCCCACTCTCTAGTTGGTTATGGCTTTGCTTGGTCAAGCTCGGCGGCTCTGCCTTACGAGCTTTTTAAGCCTGGGTTGCACTTGCGATGCCGGACTCATGCACCGTAAAACTTTTTGTGATTTTTCAACTTATGTTATTCCCGGACTCGTAACTTCTTCGTTATAAGTCTGAATTGGCTCTTTCAAGAGCCTACGGTTCACAAATCACGTATTCTACGTGTTCATGCAAGAATTTTATCTATTCGACTTCGTTTGCTAAAAATTAACCTATTTGTTCATTTTTAACGAAAACGATAAACGTTCGTAAACTTTCAACGCTTGTTTCTTCGTTCTAAGTTGGAATTCGGTCATTTTAGAGTCCGTAACTCTATAATGCCAAATACTACTTGTCTCCATCGGAAACAAACGTTTTTGAGTTCAAACACAAAATATGACTTCCATTCCGAGAATTTCACGAATTCAACGATTATCGTCCAATCGTGTGAATTCCAGCAAACTTCATTACTAACGATTTGTTCATCATTCTAAATGAATTAATTTCAATAACTAGACATCTCAACCTATATATTACAATAATTTATCTTTAAATTTGGTTATGGCTTATTTCTTATAAGTTCATAACTTAACAAATTCTTCAATATAAGATTTTCATTTCCTTATGACTTATTCTTGAATTAAGTCCCTTATATAACATTCTTGCATCTTATGAATCATACTAGCTCTTTAAGGTAAACATATGACAAATTCTTCCTTGTTCTTCATAAGTTCATAACTTATTTAGGTTTAACTTGCTTATTTCTTGCTTATTTGGCTTAAGTTCATTGCTTATCCATCTTTAAAAGTTATCAACATACATGATCATTAATTTACACTTCTCTTATTACCCTACAATGGTAGAGATATAAGAGATAAGATCATTACCTTTGAAGACTAACTTCTCTTTCCTTGGAAGTCTAACAATGAAGGTTAAGCTCAATAGTGCTTATTCTCTCTAACCAATAAGTTGCTTAATGTTGTATTAAAATAACAAGCAACAAATGATTTCAAAGGCTTGCTATTTATAGAAGTCTCTAAGCTAGGGCATAATGGTCATTAATGTGAGAACCCAGATTTTACGAATAAAGATTTAATTTTTCAAAATATTTTTTTCAAAATTTTGGTGTAGATTTGAGATAACGTTATAGTTGTGGGTAATATTTATAAATTTTACAAAGTATGCAAGTTGTTATATAATATTCGATTGGTTGGGGAATATTCATTTTAACAGGGAATATTCGTACAACGGCACAATCATTGGTGAAAACCACAATGGATTTATTATCGGATTGAGAAAACGACAAAAATATTTTTTTATGAAAATAACGGTGGAAGTTTTACCGTTTAAAACTGTTGAACTAACCGGTAGTAAAAGTACAGTAATACGCGTGGTTGTATAGTGGCACACGATATTGGTTATTGATGCTTACGTGAGAAGTCACTCAGTTATACTTAATTATTACTATAGTAATTGCTGCATCATCTCTCATATTATTGATTCGATTATTGTCATAGTATCATCTGCATAATATGTTATATTATTAAATCAATAATTAAGATGACAAAGTTATTCATATTATTGAATTGCAATATTGACAATGTCTAGAAGTTCGCTTGATGAGAGGTTTGGTCACCTAATCGGCTTGATAGGAGAAATCCTTATTGGAAAGCCCCCTCTTTCCTAGGAATGACCTGGTTGATAAATATTGTGAGTTATAATATTAATGATGAATGTAGTTCGGAATTGAATTTGGAGACACGAACATGATATTTGAGTCTGGAACGATGAAATTAGTAAAAATAGACTATCAACACAAATTTTTTCGGGTTTTACTATTTGGTTAAAAAGTCAACAGTTGACTTTTTCAGAAAAAGTCAAACTTCGAAATTTCAAAATTTATATTTTTGATAAAAATAGTTTCATTGTGTTGGAATTATTTGTATTTGTGAAAATCGACATTTATTTCGATAATAATTGATGTCTGGAGGTTATATTGACCAATCGGGTATTTAACCAGATAAATGAGCAATTGATTGCTATTATTTCACATGATTATAACTATTGATTCACATAATTTACTATTGAATCACATTATTTTCTATTAGGGGAGGTGGTGCAAGTTTGATAATACTTGCATGACTAAATTAAAAATAAAGGAAAAGTTAGAGGTATTGTACTATAATTTTTTGAGCCCGAAAACGTGCAATTATCGAAACTATATTTTCCTATAAATAGAAGCTCATTCTTCCTTCATTTCTCACCACTTCACCAAAGCTATTGAGCAATTATTATAGAGAGAAATTATAGAAGAAAAGTATTCTGCTACTTCACTACTTCTATATCCAGTTTCTTCTAAGGTAGGGAGTATTATTTCTTTCTTATCCATGAAGAGAACTTCTGTTATTCCATTCTTTATTATTCTGTTGGAATAACTCAGATACATGAGCTACCCTATACTTGGTGAAATTCTTACGTTATTCCATTCTTTATTATTCTGCTGGAACATCACATGCATGCGTTTATTTGGGACGGGTTCCATTATTTATCATTCTATTGGAACATCACATGCGTGCTTTTACGCATGACCTGGTTCCATTATTTATTATTCTTTCAGAATATCCTGTCTGTGCATTTACGCCGGACTTGGTTCCATTATTTATTATTCTGTTGGAATATCCTGTCGGTGCATATCACGCCTGACATTGTTCCATTCTTTATTATTCTGTTGGGAATAACCTGTCTGTACAGTCTCTATCGCATGCATGATGAATCCTTCTATTATTCCATTCTTTATTATTCTGTTGGAATAACGTGTCTATGTGAATTACCACATGCATGGTGAATGATCCTTTGTATTCATTCCTTATTAAATTGTGGAAAAAGATTTGCTTATGTTGATTATGATGAGAGTCATAATAAAAACTTTGGACTGATGAAAATCATGGGTATATGAAGTATTAGTAAGTGTTATGATGAGTTATGTTAGTTATTATGTGAAAACATGAAAGTTTATTAGAAATCATAAAGGGTTGAAAAATCAGATTTTGGTGAAAACGGAACATGAAATTCAATTGACCATATCTCCTATTATATTTCAAATTTTGTAGTGTGGTCAAGTTATAGAGTTAGATCTATGAGTTTTGTAGCATCTCCAAGTGGAATCAGTGTAAAAGGTGTTGTAGATTTTCGTGTGGACTGATTTTAGCAAAGGAGTCAAAAGATGCAAATACCAAAAATGCTACTGCCCAGATTTTTAAAAGGGCAGTTTCGGCCACTTAATTTATTAAAAAAATTCCGGCATTTTGGGACATGAAATTATATGGTATAAAGAACATCCTGTCCAAAAATGAGCTCATTCCGACATAAAATGAGCAAGTTATGACCATTTCAATATTTAGGTTTTTCTGACGAAAAATACTATAACTGAGTTCTATAACTCCGATGACCATGATATTTAAATTGGAAGTTCACATTAACATGTGTAAGATTCTTCCAAGATTTGGGAATTTTTGGAGTTAAACTGAGGTAGCTAATTTCTTAAGGAATTAATTAGAAATTGATTTTTGAAAAATAGTAAATAAATTTTAAAAATTCTGAGAAAAATATATGTTCATTATGGGACTATATACTGCTAAATCCCAGAAAAGAAATATTTTTGGGACAAATTTGTTATTTTTTATGAAAATAGTTTAGTTACGAACATATGAGTTAAATATGTTATGTGAAGTAACAAAGTTGGAAAATAGGATTTTATAGCTTGGAAATCCTATATAAGGTATATGCATATTTTTGATGAGGGTTTGATCATTTGTGATGAAAGTTATTTTTGACTTACGTGCGAAGATGGACTAGTGTTTATTGAATTATATATCTTTGGCTTACGTGCAGAGATTGAATTGGTATAATTATGACCAGATATTATTCGGTATAGTCATGACCATTGATGATTTAATGAATATCCTTGGCCCGTAATGCAAGGATGATTCGATGATGTGGTTTATTTATTAAGCTGAGTCTCAGCGATTAAGTTGATGAAAACCTTTTTAAATCATAAAAGATAGTAGATTTTATTCTCTACTTGACTCTTTTAATGGATTGCTTATTCTACTACAGTTAAACTTAATGTCTATTGTATTTTATCAGTTTAACATTGTTGAAGACTAATGATAATTTATTATGCATTATCTTAGTCATAATATTTCTTACTGGGCTGGTTGAGCTCACCCTTTTGCTTTCATTGTTCTCTTCAGAAAATGAGAATATAGCTGGGACGAGTCGGGGAACGGAGTCACGGTCCAGAGGATAGCATTAGTAGTCCTCACTATTCTATAAAATAGTGTGTTAATAAATGTATTGAGGACTTATTTTGAGTGTAAATACTGTCTAGAAGACAATGTTTGTATTAAAACTCATAGCTCATGTTGTATATTTAAGATTATATTTGTATTCTGTACCATGTATTTGACGACTCAAGATGGGTGATGAATACCTGTTTTGGAGGCGTCACAATGAAGACCTCCCACCTCCTTAACTAACCTCTTTACTATTCCTTCCTTAATGCCCAAGTATTCTTGCTCCCTACATCATATACTTGGCCATCACATAAAGGTCTTGCTATCCAAGTTCACCCATGGGTTGCCCAATGGATCCTAATTGGCTAATGGATCATCAATTGGACTTAGGTCTTAAATTACATTGGGCTTGCAATAGTTTGCTTTAGGCTTCACATTAATAAGTACATGGCTAAACCTTGCTACACCTTGGGCTTACCCCTTAATGCTATTGGACTTGTACTTCATACAATAGTCCATAAGTTTAATTCATTTGGATTTTAAATCCTTAACGCTCTCAATTGAAGTCCGCATGCGAAATATTGCGTTTTCCATACTTAGATTATTATTACATAATCCATCTCACCTCGATATTATAACGTTACGTATTTCTCGAAAGTTCAAAAATAATTTCCGAGCGATAAACGATGAATAGTTTTTTTCATAAACTTTCTCGAAAAGCTTTTATTTTCGTCTTGGAAATTCAAATACTTTAATTCCCTCACGTAGGTAAAATACTACTATGTTCCGACATTTCAAGATTATAGAACGACATTCATCCTTCTAACACATAATAATAACAAATAATATTATTTTATTCATTGTAAACATATTTTCAAACGGTTCGATTTTTTGGGGCGTTACACTCTCTCCCCCTTATAAGGATTCTGTCCCCAAATTCTTGCTAAAAAAAAAATTACACAAACAAATGAGGGTAATTCTTCTTCATCTTTTCTTCTAATTCCCACGTTGCTTCTTCGACATCGTGGTTCTTCCATAACACCTTTTACAGATGGTATAACTTTGTTCCGTAGAACTTGCTCTTTTCGATCGATGATTTGAATTGGCACTTCTTCATAGGTTAAGTCCTTCTCTATATGAATCGGCTCATACTTTATTACGTGTTGATAATCAGGCTTATAGGGTCAAAATACAGATACATGAAACACGTTATGATACCACGTAGGCTACCCCTCCCACTTTTTCTAATATCTCAAAAGGTCCTATAAACCTGGGACTTAACATTCCCTTCTTTCCAAAGCGTATCTTTCCTTTCCAGGGAGATACCTTTAGAAATACATACGAGCCCACTTCGAACTCCTTATTTACTCGATGCAAATCTGTAAACTTTCTTTGTCTGTCTTGAGCTGCCACCAATCCCATTCATATTAGCTTTACTATATCCGTTGTTTGCTTCACCAATTCTGGTCCTAGAATTCTGCATTCTCCCACTTCATCCCAATACAATGGCATTCGACACTTTCTTCCATATAAAGCTTCGTAGGGCGGCATACCTATGCTCTAATGATAACTATTGTTATATGTAAACTCTACTAATGGTAGATGATCATCCCAACTACCCTTGAAATCCATGACGCAAGATCTTAACACATCTTCTAACGTCTAAATTGTCCTCTAACTCTGCCCATCAGTTTGTGGATGATATTCCATACTTAACTTCAACTGCATCCCCAATTGCTCTTGTAGACTTTTCCAAAAGTTCGACGTGAATCGTGGATCAAGATCTGACACAATTGAAACTGGTGCTCCATGTCTGGAAATAATTTCCTTAACATAAAGTTTCGCTAATTGATCTAAGTTATACTTGACCCGAATTGGCAAAAAGTGAGCCGACTTTGTCAACTGGTCCACTATCACCAAATCGCGTCATACCCCTTCTGGGTAGTCGGAAGTCCCACCACAAAGTCCATCGTGATATGCTCCCACTTCCACTCCGGAATCTCCAATGACTGTAACTGTGACGCCCCCAAATCCGGGTCTCTTTCAACCCGACAGATGGTTCTCCACGGTGCTACAGTTCACACAAACATTCAATTGAAAAAGCCTCAAAAGAACGAATATGTCTTATATATATATTCCAAAACAATACTACCATTCCCCAGGTTCTTTATAACCGTTACATTTATTCTTGTCATAATATCGAATATTATCATTTCAAACCTATACTATTACATAGGTAATCTACAACGTCGCTTTAGCCTTCTATTTATCCTTGACGAATCCTTAGGTCATATTGTATAAGCTGCAATCATATGGTTCAAGCAAGAGTGAGCATAACAAGCTCAGCAAGTGCAACAATTTTATTTTTAAAAGCATGCTTGAAACATAGGAATCGTATATCTTCAATAACTGGATGATAGTTACGAAGTACTATCAATAACTTAAAATAGTGTTTCTTTTCCTTCAAAACATTTTACCATAACAATATTCAGTAATACATCAATTCTAGTTCAAGACGTGAACGTCTTATAGTTTCTTTGAAAAGGACAACCTGGCACGAAGTCCGTAAGTAAAAAGATAGTTATTTAGTACATCTAGGTGATCACCTATAGTACCTATGTTGATCAACACTACATCCATTAAACGTTTGTACGTTTAAGTTGTGGCAACCTCACGTGCCCATCGAATACTCGATGAAAAATACATTTGTTTATTCATATTCAGGCTTACCTTGTATCCGTAACAAATAGTTGGCGTAGGATAGCGTTAGCAATTCTATATAGAAAGACTTGTAAACAGTTCAATCAATCTATCAAGATTAGTCAAGCTGAGCTAAAACTGGCATCGACTCTTTCTTTAAAACCATACATGCATCTGATAATTTGAATCATTTGAAAACCTGGCTAACACGAAGGTTAGACAAGCGTTTAAGAATAACTTGCCTTCAGCGTCTGATATAGTATAATTACGTTTCCTGTGAGTCTTTACAGTCTCTACAATACATAATCACATAACATACCACATTAGGTCATGAATGAACATACATAGTTCCTAAAGAATCTTACCCTACTTCTCAATCTAATCCCGTATTAAATTTGTTATTATGGGTTCTGGCTTTTCGTCATTCTTTTACATCATTCTTACCAACTTCGTTCTCTTCTCTAACTAAAGTGAAATTATTTCATTAATACAACTCGGTTCGAGTTAAGTGTCCTTCATCGTGGCTTACTAACTTTATTATTAATTGAAACTCGATCGTCATTTGTTTAGTTCACTTATTGCATATCGTTCACATTCATCTCCAATTGACTTTCTTTAACCCTAAGATATTATACTTGGGGTTTAATTATAACTTAATAATGTTTGATTAAGTTCCTTAGTTCATTGCTAAACAATTTCCCTTCATGTTCCTTAAGTTTGTATTACCTCATTGCCTTTCTTTTTATCTTCATAACCAATCCTCTCTATGCAAACCCTAGGGCTGGCGCTGTAGCGCCAACTTTTCTTCTTTGTCTTGTATTGCCACGCCATATAGAAGAAAAAAGATCGGACTCAAGGCTGCATGAGTCCTAGTGTTATCTCTCTACAACATGCGGTGTGAACTAACAAGGGCTAATGTTCGGTTTTGCGCTGCGGCGCCGGCCATTCCTGCCTTTAGTCGCGTCGCGGCGCCGACTCTGTGTATCAGACAATTTTGACAGATTTTTCTTTTAGTGAGATTCCCGACAACGTAACTTCTTCGTTATAAGTCCGAATTGGCTCGTTCAAGAGCCTACGGTTCATAAATTGCGTACTCTATGCGTTCATGCAAGAATTTTATCTATACGACTTTGTTTGCTAAAAATTTACCTATTAGTCCATTTTTAACGAAAACGATAAACGTTCGTGAACGTTCAATGCTCGTTTCTTCGTTCTAAGTCGGAATCCGGCCATTTTCGAGTCCGCAACTCTATAATGACAAATACGACTTGTCTCCATTGAAAACCAATGTTTCCAAGCTCAATATCAAAATTCAACTTCTATTCCGAGAATTTCACGAATTCGACGATCGTCGTCTAATCGTGTAAATTCCGACGAAACTTCGTTACTTGAGATTTTTAAACCATTTCACTTGGATTCAATCCATTATACTAACATCTTGACATACATGCTTGATTAACTTATAAACATGATAAGTTATTACTTGTTCTTAACAAGTTCAAAACTCATAAACTACTTATAAATCTATTTCTTATGATTTATCATGGATTTAATCTTTTAACCATCATTCTTACATCTTCTTATCATACTAGTGCCATTAATGTAAACATGTTACAAGTTCTTACAATTTCTTATTAAGTTCCTACTAACTTCATCACCATTATCATATGACAAGTTCTTACAAGATCTTCATAAGTTCATAACTTATATAAGTAGAAATGACTTGTTCATAACTTATTACGGCTTATTAAGACTTAAGCCCTTTGGTTTATCATTCCTTAATATACTAGTTCTACCAATACCTCATTCTCTAACAATGGAAGAGAAAGAAAATCAAGGTTTATGAATACTTACTCTTTGATGTTCACTTACTAAGTTTTAATCTTTTTCTTGCTTCTTGAATATCTAACAAAGGAAGTCTAGCTTTTATAAGTGCTTATTCTCTCAAGCCACTAAGCTCTCAACTTATGAGTTGTTGGATGAAAAACTAACAACTAACAAATGAAATCTAAGCTTGCTATTTGTAGGCAAACCAAAGTTAGGGCATAAGGGTCATTAATCCCTCCACCTCCTTACTATTCCAAGCTTATTAATCAAGTAAACTTGCTCCCCACGTATACTTGATCATCACAACACTTAGCCATTAAGTTTTCTTAACTTATTCTTTGCTTAATCCTTAAGTCTATTTGCTCATCACATAATGTACTTTGCTTGTCCACCACATTTACTTAACTATTAAGCTACTAGCTTATTACTTAACTTATCTCTTGCTTAGCACTTAAGATTACTTGCTCCTTACTTCCTTTACTTGGTCATCACATTAATGAACTTTGTGTGCTCACCACACTAACTTAGCTTCTAAGTTTACTTGTTCATCACATTGGATCATCCATGGGTTGCTCCATAGTTCTTACCCATTGGATAATAACTTTGGGCCTTAGTTTAGTTAATTTAAATAACTTATATAATAATAATAAAATTCTTATTATCATTATACTTATAATTAATAATAAATTATATATCTAATTTAATTAATAAGTTAGACAAAACACTGTATTTAATTTATTTATTTCCTTTAAATCAAACAATTCATTTAATTTAATTATCTTCTAAAATATTAAGAAATTGATTTAATTTAATTATTTTCTTAAATTAAATCCTTCAAATAACATTATCATTATTCAACTCAATTAACATTAATTAATTTAGTTACTAAATTAATTAACCACAACTCATCAATTATTTATTTTTCCTCAATAAATAAATTATTTAAAAAATTTATTTAATTCAATAAATATTTAAATTAAATTACAAATTTCTCGATCATTACATCCTTCCCTCCTTAAAAGGATTCTGTCCCCAGAATCACAACTCAATAAATTTATTTGTTACATTCTTCTCTCCTTAACAAGATTCTGTCCCCAGAATCACTATACAAAATCAAGCAAACAACTGAGGATAATTCTTCATCATAACGCTTTCAATTTCCCACGTAGCTTCCTCAGCATTGTGGTTCCTCCAGATCACCTTAACAGAAGGTATCACTTTATTCCTCAGTACTTGCTCTTTTTTGTCAACAATTTGAACAAGGACTTCTTCATACGTTAATTCTTTCTCAAACTGTAAGGGCTCATATTCTATAACATGTTTATAGTCAGGCTTATACAGTCTCAATACCGAGATATGAAAACAATTATGAATATGCTCCAACTCTGGAGGTAAAGCTACCTCATACACCACTTCACCAACTCTTCGAAGCACTTCAAAAGGACCTATAAACCTAGGGCTTAATTTCCCTTTCTTACTAAATCGAATTTTCCCCTTCCAGGGAGATACTTTCAAGAAGACATAACTTCCGACATCGAATTCCCAATTTTGTCGTGTTGATCGGCATATTTCTTCTATCTATCTTGTGCAGCTAGCAATCTCGCTCGAATCACCTTGATGATCTCGACGGTTTGTTGTACTAACTCTGGACCCAATAGCTGACATTCACTTACCTCGTCCCAACATAATGGGGTTCTGCATTTTCTGCCGTATAACGCTTCGTAAGGTGGCATACCAATATAAGCAAATTCCACCAATGGTAGATGGTCATCCCAATTTCCTTTGAAATCCATTATACATGCTCTGAGCATATCTTCTAGTGTTTGGATAGTTCTCTCTTTTTGTCCGTCGATTTGAGGATGGTATGCTGTGCTCATTCTAAGTTGTGTTCCCAAACATTCTTATAATCGTTTTCAGAAACTAGATGTGAAATGTGGATCTCTATCTGATACAATGGACACAGGTACTCTGTGTCTTGACACAATTTCCTTCACTTACAGTTTTGCCAACAGATCTAGGGTAAATCTAATCTTTATTGGCAAAAAGTATGCCAACTTCGTCAATTGATCGACAATCACCCAGATGGCATCGTAACCTTTTTGGGTCGTTGGAAGACCTACCACAAAATCCAGTGTGATATGCTCCCGTTTCCATTCTGGTATCTTCAACGGTTGTGAAAATTCGCTTGGCCTTTGATTTTCAGCTTTGACTTTCTGACACGTTAAACATTTTGCCACACACTCAGCCACATCCCACTTCATATTCAGCCACCAAAAATGATGTCTAAGATCTTGGTATATCTTTGTACTCCCAGGGTAAATCGAATATTGTGAGTTGTGAGCTTCATTAAAAATTTCTTCTTTAATTTCTGGTACTTGCAGAATCCAAATTCTCCCTTCGAATCGAAGTAACCCTTCCGAATCGATTTTGAATTTGTTTTCCTCACCTTCAGATATCTCCTGTTTTATCTTTTTGCATTCTTCATCATGAAGTTGTGCATTCTTCACTCTATCTACCAACGTTGAATCATTTCCTATTTGGAACAACTTTTCATCGGATTTTGTCGGATATCTAATTTCCAACTCCATTTTAGCCATTTCCGACACTAACTTATCTTGAGCAGTCAACAACATTAACTTTTCTCGTCCCTTCATACTTAAAGCATCAGCAACAACATTCGCCTTTCATGGATGGTAGAAAATCTCAAAATCATAGTCTTTGATCAGTTCCAACCATCTTCTATGTCGCATGTTCAAGTCTTTTTGTGTAAAGATATACTTCAAACTTTTATGGTCAGTATATATCTCACACCTCTCTCCGTAAAGATAATGTCTCCAAATATTAATGGCAAACACCACCGCAGCCAACTCTAAGTCATGAGTCTGATACCCCTTTTCGTAATCTTTTAATTGACGTGATGCATACGCAATAACTCTGCCGTTCTGCATAAGCACACAGCCTAGTCCTTTATGCGATGCGTCACTATATACTACAAAATTTCATGTATCATTAGGCAATGATAACACAGGTGCTGAGCTCAGCCTCTTCTTCAATTCGTGAAAACTTTCCTCACACTTCTCCGTCCAAACAAACTTAACTGCTTTCCTGGTTAAATTCATCAACGGGGTCGCGATCTTAGAAAAATCCTGAATAAAACGCCTATAGTAACCTGCCAATCCTAAGAAACTCCTTATCTCTGACGGTGTTTTCGGCTGATCCCAGTTTACTACAGCTTCAACTTTTGATGGATCTACTGAAATTCCGTCTTTATCAATAACATGTCGGAGAAACTGTACATGTTCCATCCAAAACTCACA
Organism: Panax quinquefolius; assembly: GCA_020205615.1. Classification (NCBI taxonomy): domain Eukaryota; kingdom Viridiplantae; phylum Streptophyta; class Magnoliopsida; order Apiales; family Araliaceae; genus Panax; species Panax quinquefolius. The sequence goes on from CM035165.1 coordinate 41,697,154, forward strand.
TTTTGAAAATTTTGTGTACAACTTCTCCTTTCTCAATGTCTCAAACGTCACTCTTAAGTGTGCAACATGTTCTTCCTTGGTCTTAGAATACACCATGATATCATCAATAAATACAACCACAAATTTATCTAAGAATGGTTTAAACACCATGTTCATCAAATCCATGAACACTGCAGGTGCATTGGTTAAACCAAATGACATAACCAGAAACTCGTAATGACCATACCAAGTACTAAATATCATCTTCGGTACGTCTTCTGGCCTCACCTTCAATTAATGATAACCACTCCACAAGTCTATCTTTGAAAAATACCTTGCTCCCTTCAACTGATCAAATAGGTCACCGATTCTCGGTAATGGATACCTATTTTTAATCGTGACCTTATTCAATTCTCTATAATCAATGCAGAGCCGCATTGATCCATCTTTCTTCTTAACAAATAACACTGGCGCTCCCCATGGCGATACGCTTGGCTGGATATACTTCTTGTCAAGCAATTCTTGCAATTGCACCATCAACTCTTTCATCTCCATCAGGGCCATTCTGTAAGGTGCCTTAGATATCGGGCATGTTCCTGGTACTAAATCAATCATGAACTCAATTTGTCGATCTGGCGGAAGACCCGGCAAATCGTCTGGAAATACGTCTGCAAAATCTCTTATGATTGGTATCTCTTCTAGCTTCACACTTTTCTTTTGTATATCAACTATGTAGGCTAAGTATCCTACACATTCTTGTCTTAACAACTTCTTGGCTTGCATCACCGTCAGACAACTTGCTTGTCGAGGTGATTTGCTGCCATAGAACACAACCTTTGACGGAGTCATAAGGTTAACACACTTTCTTTGGTAATAAATTACTGCTCCGTAATTGAATAACCAATCCATTCCCTGTATAAATCAAACTCCCCCAGTCTAATTGGTATCAAGTCTACCCTCATCTCGTGACCTTTTATAATCATTCTACAATTCCTATATATAAATCTAACAAGAATCACTTCTCTATTCGCAATCTCTATACTCAAAGGATAATCTAATTCTTTTTGAGGCAAATCTAAGTTTTGAGCAAATTCATTGGATATAAATGAACAAGTAGCACCCGAATCAAACAGTACATAAGCATTAATACCATTAATCGGAATGATACCTGACACCACATCCTTAGACTGAACATCATCCTGCACAGTCATATTGAAAGTTCTCGCAGTAGGTCGGCTTGACTGAGCTGGTCTAGTGATAGTCAATGCACCATCACCGTTGTTGTTTCCTTTTCTACCACTTGCACTTCCTGCTGGCTTCTTGGGACAATCACGAGCCATGTGATCTTTCGCACCACAGGTAAAACATGCTCCTTTTTTCGGACTAAAATAGTTTGATGCAATGTGTCCCTCCTTACCACAGTTGAAACACACCCTCTTCCCCTTCAAACATACCCCAGTATGGTTCTTCCTGCGAGTAGCACAAGCTTCAAACTTTTTTCTTCACGACTTCCTTGTCGTCCTCCCCAGAGTCGAATTCTCGCTCCACTTCCTCTTCTGATTGTTGCTTCCAACATTACTTCCACCAGCCTTATTTTCACTATCTTTCTTCCTCTTCTTTTGATCTTGATTCTACCTGGTCAAGGCATCGCTTCCACCTTCTGCGATGATTTCTTTTTCCAATACAGCCACAAATGTATTTAACTGGAACATTGAAACCTTGCTATACAACCATGGTTTTAATCCTTTTTCGAACCTTCTCGCTTTACGCTGATCTGTATTGACTTGATAAGTGGCAAACCTTTCCAACTCATTAAACTTCGCAGCATATTCTGGCACTGTCATGGTTCCTTGCTTCAACTCCAGAAATTGCACTTCCAACTGATTCCGAGAACTCGCTGGAAAGTACATTTTAAAGAACATCTCCTTAAATCTCTCCCACATTATCACTCCTTGTCCTCCACGAACCTTATTTGCCTGCCACCAGTAGATAGCTTCAGATTTCAGCATGAACATTGCGAACGCAGTCTTTTAATCTTCATTGACTCTAGCAACGTCAAACACCTTCTCCATTTCCATGATCCAGGTTTGGGCTTCCACTGGATTCATAGACCCTTGAAACTCTGGCGGTCCAACCGCTTTGAATTCCTTGAAAGTCGTGACTTGAGCTTGCAGATGATTCGAAAGTGCTCCCATCAACAAAGTTATCAACTGCTGAACCGGAGTAGCGTTGGTCTCGTTGTTATTATTAGTAGACCCCTCAAGAGGTGCTTGTTGACGTGGTTGTCTTCTTTTAGGAGGCATTTTCTGTTAAGATATACGCTTATTAGCTCATTACTTAACTTCTTGGGTATTTAAAGTTTAACTTAAACATTCCAAGAATGAAACTTTAACACATAACATTTTAGATAAATTCTAATATTTTATTCATTCATAATGTTTTAAACATACTAAAGATAACATATCTGCTATAAACATCCACTTTCCTGAACTAAACTAGTTTCAGGATTACATACTCATACTATCCCTTTATTTATCTCAAAATAAGGGATTCACAATTTAATTATTCATATAGTTAACCACACATTATTATCACTCTTATTCTATCTAGGCATATTAAGATGTTGTAAGGCTTCTCGACGTTCCTCCTCCATGATACGGTAAGCCGTTCTACGATCCATCACGAACCACGACGAGTCTTCAAACTTAGGTGGGTAATAATGGACTCGATCCTGGGCCATATCAATCGCAGAATTAAAAGCATAATCCATCTCCTTCATCTTGGCTTTCTTCACTTGAACTTTAGCCTCAGCACACTCTGCACGTTGAGTCGCCTTCATCCAAGCATCCTCTGCTCTTGCACGCTTAGCTGATTCCTCTTTGAAGTCATCTTTCAGCTTCTCCATGTCAGTCTTCATCTTCTCGTTCATTGCTAACAGGTCTTCATACTGACCCTTGGTATGAACTAGATCCCATTCTGTGTTTTCGAGTTTTGAATCAAGTTCCTGAATCTCCACATCCTTCTGTTCCAATGCAACATGATGCATCTCAACCATCTCCTTCAGCTCCTCAACATTATCCTGTAACTCTATGTTATGGTCATACAGAACGTCATACATCTCAGCCGATACGGAGGTTGGTGGAAACTCCTCAGGATCCTCATCATCATCATCCTCCTCTATCTCCTCAGGACTATCCTCATTGGGATCGGTCACAGGCTCATCCTCCTGGATCAACTGTTCCCGCACTACGTGAATATCCCGGGGTTCGTCATCTACAGGTACCTGAGGTGTCACCTCCCTAGCTGGACTGGACCCTCCTTCGTTAGACATCTTGTCAACAAAATATTTTAATTTTACTTTACATTATCGATACTCGCGAGCACATAAGTTATTAACATATAGCATATAATGTCTTTTATTGTTTAGTTTAAATGGATGCCTTAATCCATTCCTTAAAACCCGATAAGAGTTAAACACCTCTATATTTTCTGTCTCCTTAAAGGCTACTTCCTAAGGTTTTCCCCACCTAAGGTTCATAACCTAAAACTTTGATACCAACCTGTGATACCCCCAAATCTGGGTACTTCATTTCCACTGAATTTGGTGCTCACTATCAAAATAATTAAATCTAACTACCCATGATAAAGGATAAAACATTAAATAACTTAAATAATAATCTTTCCCATTAAAGGGTTACATCATCTCATAAACAATCCCAGGTAATCTAACCTTAAATTATTACATCAGTTTGCGGAATACATCATAAAATAAAATAAGTCTTATAACTTCAAGCATTTAAATAAACTTTAACTAATTCTTCATCACTTAGACATCTTGCCCTTTACCTTACTAGTGGATGGCTCATCACCTCTTTCGACTTTAGCTGCATTGTTAATTGCAAGAGTGGTTAAACAATTTCTCACTGACATAAAGATAGTATAATAACAAAATGAGAGTGAGCTAAGAATACTGAATAATAAAGAACTTGTTCTACGAATCAAAATAGTAAACAAGTACGAACTTTAATTATCTGAGGGTCTTAAGACCACGAACTATGTCCACGATTTTTAGGTATTATTACCTTAACCTTAACAGTCATTAGACTGTACAGACTTTTCTTAACGTACTCAGGGGGATCAGCCCTTTGTATCATGTATTGTGCACAAACATCTAAACGTTACACGTACAAAATCCCCTATGTTAGGGTTGTTCGTCTCAGTTTGAATTTAGAATTTCCGCACTAAAGAAAGTTTAGTTGGGAACTAGCTAATCAGTGTTTCTAGAGTTTTAGAACACTTATTCAATTTCCGTCAATAAAAGTTTAATACAAGAATATATAACTAAACAAGGCTATCAGAGTCAAAGATTGGATATCACAATATATATAACTGAATAACATGATATACATGCCAAGTGCTATATTCAAAGGAGTTTAGAACAATCTTCTACGAATCAATGTGTTAGAATAATATATGCTTCGAATGATAATAAGGAAAGTAAAGCTTGCTCGATGTAACGAATTAGGTTACAAGAGCTTGCATAAACATATTCAAGACAGCTTAGGTTTGCTCAATTTTAAAAACTTGTACAATAATAATATAGGAATGGAAACTTGCATTCAATATGAAAAGAATGAAGTTAGAAAGTTTGCTCAATTGTAAGGAGTTAAGGTTTAGGAACTTGCACAATTATGAAAGTATAGTTAGAGAACTTGCCTTGTTTGTAAGCTACACAAGTGTAAAATAATCTCCAATTATCCTACATACATCATTAAAACCGCAACAATAATTAGTTGTATGAACATTAGCTTTAAGGGTTTAAACCATCATTTAGGTCATAACCTTAACTTAGCATCTAACCGTGTTGGTTAACATACTTAACGAATCTGAAATCTCATTACTAGCCAACATCACCTAACCATTCATCTCTAACCTTTGAAAACATCACATTTGGTTTCATTTTATAACTTATTTAAATAGTTATTTCAAATCTTTACACTTTGCATTACAACAGATTGAAATCTGTTATTATAGTTTATATTATGTTTTAACATCATTAACATGCATGCTAAACTAACATAAGTCCTTTACACATGACCTGCAATTAAGCAGACTTCACTGTCTGTGACTGGCTACTCGTGCGACACCGCTTAGCCCCCCGCCAATTCATTTTCAAGCACTGTATGCGATGCACTGCACTAATTTTTCTGAAGCTCAAAATGCAGACTACTGTTTTTGCCAAAAATTCCAATTCTACAGAATTTCTTCCAAATTCAACATCTAAAACCTTGTAATATTATAGCTACACATGTTATTCATCATTCTATATATAAAAACATCACACATATACAAATTTGAAGAATCAAAACTATAATTTTTCAAATTTCTTCATTTTTACACTTTTAACGAATTTGATTGCCACGAATTCGTTTCTTAATCAATTGACATGATTTAAACTTTGTTTTTTTCGTTTCTTAATATACAAACATATTCTAACAACAAATTACAGATTACATCACATATTGGACAAGAAATTTAGTACTTTCTAAGACCACTTTTTTCAAATATTAACACTGTTAATTATTTTTCCTTCCTACAACCCAATTTTAACAAAATTGACACACAAGTATCCACCATATATGATGATTATACTTAGCAATTTATAGAGAATGAACATGAAAACTCAAACATAAACCTTAGAAGTAGAATATACCTTGATTTGGCAAACCCTAGTTATATGCTAGCAAGAAATGGTGATTCTCTCTCAAAACCACTGTGATCTTCCTTCTCTAAAATCTATGTGTTCTCTTCTTCCAAGCTCTCTCTCTCAACACTCTGTGATATCTAGCTAAGCCTTAGAAAAATAAGAGTGTAACCCACATATACTGACTCCCACGTTCGTCCGGTAAAAACACAAAAAGGCTCGCGTTAGTTACACAAGACCAAAGGCCACAAGGCCATGTTTGGCTAACCAAAACTCCCTCAAATTAAATTATTATTATATTATTATATTATATAGTTTCCAATTGTCACACTTTAGAAAATTTAAATAACTTATATAATAATAATAAAATTCTTATTATCATTATACTTATAATTAATAAATAATTATATATCTAATTTAATTAATAAGTTAGACACAACACTTTATTTAATTTATTTATTTCCTTTAAATCAAACAATTCATTTTATTTAATTATCTTCTTAAATATTAAGCAATTGATTTAATTTAATTATTTTCTTAAATTAAATCCTTCAAATAACATTATCATTATTCAACTCAATTAAAATTAATTAATTTAGTTACTAAATTAATTAACCACAACTCATCAATTATTTATTTTTCCTCAATAAATAAATTATTTAAAATATTTATTTAATTAAATAAATATTTAAATTAAATTACAAATTTCTCGATCGTTACAGCATTAGTAAACCCAAATGACATCACAAGAAACTCGTAATGACCATAACGAGTCCTGAATGCCGTCTTTGGTACATCTTCATTCCTAACCTTCAGCTGATGGTACCTCATCCTTAAATCTATTTTAGAAAAATACTTTGCCCCTTTTAACTGATCAAAAAGATCATCGATCCTGGGCAATGGATACTTATTCTTTATTGTTAACTTGTTCAACTCACGATAGTCGATACAAAGTCTTAACGATCCGTCCTTCTTCTTGACAAATAGTATAGGTGCTCCCCACGGCGAAACACTCGGTTGTATATACTTTCTTTCCAACAGTTCTTGCAACTGCACCATCAACTCCTTCATCTCCACTGGTGCCATACGATACGGTGCCCTAGAAACTGGTGCTGCTGTAGCGCCCCCAAATCTGGATATCTTCCAACCCGATAGATGATGTTATACTGTACAAACATTCATACATTCAATCAATTGAAAAGTCTCAAAGAATGAATATAACTTCTATATATTTAAAGTAATATTTATATTTCCCAGGTTCTATACCCATTAAAAAGGTTCTTTGTCATAATATTAGTTACAATACAATAATAGACCTATACTATTACAAGACAGCTTAGTGATCTGCCTTAGCTTTTCCTTTATCCTTATTCGATCCTTCGGGACGTTCAGTCTTAGCTACATTCATATGGTTCAAGCAAGAGTGAGCATAACTAGCTCAGCAAGTATAACAATTCAATAACAACATGCTTGAAAAATACGAATCGTATATCTTCAATAACTGAATATAAGTTATGAAGTACTATTGATAATACAAATTAGCACTTCATCTTTCTTTCAAAATGTTTTACAATAATAACAATATTTAGTAAAACGTTCACTCTGGTCAAAGACCTCGAGTATTCATTCTTTCTTGGAAAAGGACAACTCGGAAGTAAGTCCATAAGCCCAATATTACTTACGAGCACTTCTAGGTGATCAGCCTATTGTACTCTATGTTGATCAACACTACATCCATTAGACGTATGCACGTTTAATCATTTGGCAACCTTACGTGCCAGTCATTTTACCGACAAAACATTTGTTTAACATTTCAGTCTTCTTTTGAAAACCATATCAAGTAGTTGACAAAAGACAACAACATTTGATAATAGATGAATAGATTATCAAGTCTAGCCAAAGGAATTGGCTTTAACTTCAACATACCTCAATTCATACGAAAGAATACATGAACCTCAAACTTGTTTAGATTGAACTGAGACAAGAGTTAGAATACTTGCCTTTAGCGTCTGTGACACGGTATATTTACTTTATGCTCAAGTCTTTCAAGTCTCTACAATACATGATCACATAATGCCTTACATTAGGTCATATATAATCAAGTATGTATATGACTATATCTTACTCTTCTTCTCAATCTAATTGTGTATTAGATTCAGTTACTATCTGTTCCGGTTTATCATTATCCTTACATTTATATTCGAATAGGTTATCTCAACCTTTATACAACATCCTTAAGGTTTAAAAAAGTTTAAACAATGCTACATTACATTCCTTAGGTTGTGTTTACTTTTAAATAAATTAACTTTCTTTTCTTTGTAATTAAAAACATTCATTACTATCTTTGTTCTGAGGCTGGCACTGCGGCGCTGACTTTATACTTACATCTCGCGTTGCGGCGCGTGTTAATAGTGGTATTGTCCCGAACTTGGCGCTACGGTGCTAGTCCTTACTTGGTGGGCCGCGCTGCGGCGCCACACTTCAGAAGGTTTTTGTATTTTTCATGGTGTTGCGGTGCCACAAATTGTACAACGGTTCAGATCTGCAGTGAACTCTCTTGCAATGTGCTCGACATCGTTATTACATCATGGCAGACCCGGTTTATTTAGGGTTGGTAATCATGTGCCAACTCAGGCACCAAAAAAAAATTAAGTCTTTGAACTTTTGTGAACTTCCCGGACGCATAACTTCTTTGTTTTAAGTTCGAATTGGTTTGTTCAAAAGCCTATGGTTCACAAATTATGTACTCTATGCTTTCATGCAAAAATTTTATCTATATAACTTCGTTTGCTAAAAATTCACCTATTGGTTCATTTTTAACGAAAACGATTAACGTTCGTGAACGTTCAACGCTCGTTTCTTCGTTCTAAGTCGGAATCCGGTCATTTTCGAGTCCGCAACTCTTAAATGCCAATTATGACTTAATTCCATTGGAAAACAATGTTTCCGAGTTCAAACACAAAATTTGACTTCTATTCCGAGAATTTTACGAATTCGACGATTATCGTCCAATCATGCAATTTCTGGCAAATCTTCATTCTTATGATTTGTTCAACATTACAAATGAATTCCATTCATCATGTGAAAATCTCAACCTACTTATTACAACAACTTGTATTCATTGTTGGATTTTAGTTTTATTTCTTTATGAGCGTATAACTTGTCAAATTATAAACTACTTAAGATTTCATTGTTCAAGACTTATAGCAATTAAAGTTTCTTAATCATCATGCCTTATATGTTCTTAACATATAACTTTACTTATGTATACATGATACATATGCTCATATAAGTTCTTTTATATCCATATCACTTCTCTTAATAAACTCCTTACAAGTTCATATTACTTTCACATAAGTTTATAACTTATGCTAGCTTAAATAACTTATTACCAACTTATGTGGCTTAGGTTCATTACTTACACCTTCTTCTTATTTCTTAACATTCATGTTCCTTAATCCATACTTTTCTTATCAACCTATCATGGTAGAGATAGAAGATAAATGGAGAAGAAGTCTTACTCTTTGAAGTCTTTGTAAAGTAGCCTTCTTCTTCTTCTTACAAATGAAAGTAACTTATTGTAGCTTATTGTCTCTACCACTTAAGCACTTTGAGATGTTTGGATTATTTGAACAAGTGTTAAATGGCTAGAAAGCCTTCTCTATTTATAGAAATTGCAAAGCTAGGGTAGTTTAGTCATTAATTCAACCCACCTCCTTAAGCCACCAATTTACTATTCATTACTTGATTAACACAACTCTTATCTTTTGCTTGGCCATTACTCCTAAGTCTTGGTCATTACTTCTAATACTTGATCATTACATTAACTTGGTCACCACATTAACTTGGTCATCATATTAACCATATTAATATGGTTTGCCCCATGGGTCAAATAACTCATGAATTCTAGCTTGGGCTTGGATACACTTAATCTTTGGGCTTTGCATTAATAATGTGACGCCCCCAAAATTAGGTATACATCACCCATCTTGGGTCGCCACTTACATGGTACAGAATTTAAATACAACTTACTAACATAATCGCGTGGTACAATACGATATAAAGCGTGAGTTTAAATACAAATATCGTTTACTAGATATTATACAAACTCAAAAGGAGTCCTCATTACAATTATTATCACACTATTTCACGTAATAATAGTGAGGACTACTAATGCTATCTTGGGACCATCACTCGATTCCCGACTCGTCCCCGGCTATATTCTCATTTCCTGAAGAGAACAGTGAAAGAAAGGGTGAGCTCAACTAGCCCAGTAAGAAATATTATGACTAAGATAATGCAGAATATATTATCAATAGTCTTCAACAATGTTAAACCGATAAAATACAATAGACAACGGTTTTAATCGCAGGTGAATATGCAATCCATTAAAAGAGTCAAGTAGAAAATAAAGTCTACTATCTTTTAGGTTTTAAAAGGTTTTTCATAACGTTATAATGAGACTCACTTTAATAAATATTCCACATCATCGAATCACCCCTTACACTACTGCCAAGGATATTCTTTAGTATCACGACCACAATTATTCATGCACTACGGGCCAAGAATATTTGTGTATTCATTAATGGTCATGATCATGCCAACAATCATTCACCAATGCACTACTCTACCATCGAGGATTTTTATCACATCATTTGTAACATTACTGGCCATGATTACACCGAATAGTCTCGGTCATAATCATACCAAGTCCATCTATCAAAGAGACAGCCACGTATGACTTTCAACATAATATAAACATGAGGATGATGACAATGATATAAGAATTCAATAAAACAAGTTCAAGAATTATTTTATCCAGAATTATTAACGCCCAAATTAGTAACATGATCTTTGTTTTGTAGAGTAAAATTCAAGAATGATCGTAAGAATATTTTCATGAAAAGATATCTTTGGATGAAACGCAAATATCAAGGATATTCCACTAATTTCATGGAGTATAGAAGTCAAAGTTTTAACCAACCGGGTATAATAAAGAATGGAATAACAAAAGAAATCACCATGCATGCGATAGACCGCATGCAGTGTTATTCCAATGTAATAATAAATAACGGAACCAGTCGTGAATTTCATAATCGATAGGATGTTCCAATGTAATAATAAAGATGGAACCAAATCAGGTGTAAAACACATATGATAGGATATTCCAACAGAATGATAAAAAAAGCGGAACCAGTCCGGTGTAAAACACACAAACATGATGTTCCAACAGAATAATAAAGAGCGGAACCAGTCCGGTGTAAAACACATGCATGTGAGGATGTTCCAATGAGAATAATAGAAGAATGTCACCAATTATAGGGTAAACCACGTATACAGGTTATTCCAACAGAATAATAAGCAATGGAATAACAACAGTTCTCTTCATGAATAAGAAAGAATAACACCCCTTACATTTGGTAGGAGATTGAATACGCGCAAAGAAGTGTAGTAATAAAATACTCTTCTTCTTTTCTCTTATTCTCTATACTTTCTCTCTCTATAGCTTGAATGAATTCGTGAAAATAATGAAGCCCTAGGCCTCTATTTATAAAAGATTTCTAGCTTAGCACCGCCGTGTGAAAAGGCAAGTGGCTTGACGACTAATGATGTGAAAAGAAAAGTGGTTTGACGCTCAGAATGTGAAACGACAAAGCGGTTCGGACGCTCAGTAATGTGAAACGACAAGTGGTTCGACGTCTAGTAAAGGTAATTACTATTAACGAAGGTAAATACTATTGACGAAGGTAAATACTATTCACAAGGGTAATTACTATTGACGAAGGTAATTACTATCGACGAAGGTAAATACTATTCACAAGGGTAATTACTATCGACGAAGGTAATTACTATCGACGAAGGTAAATACTATCGACGAAGGTAAATACTATTGATTGAAGAGACTCTTAGATGATGACATATGAGCCCCCCATAAAATAATCAAACTTACCACAAATCATTTTTTTTCATCAACACAATTTAATCTTTTAACAATTATTAATCATTTATAACTTGTCGTCTCAATTATTGATTTAATACTATAACATATTATACAGATGATACTGTGACAATAATTGAATCAATAATATAAGAGATATGATGCGCAATTATCGTAGCAATATTTGAGCATAAGCCGAGTGACTTCTCACGTAAGCATCAATAATCAATACCGCAGTGCTACTATGCAACCACGCAGCGTATTCTCGTATTTTTACCAACCGGGTAGTTCAGCAGCTTTTAAGCAGTAACACCTCTCCGCCGTTATTTTTATAAAATAATTTTGTCGTTTTCTCAATCCGACAATAATTCTGTTGTGGGGTCCACCAATGATTGAGCAATTGTACAAATATTCCCTAACAAAAAGAATATTCCCCGACCAAACGAATATTTTATAACAACTAGCATACTTTGCAAAATTTATAAATATTACCCACAACTATAACATTATATCAAATTTATTCCATAATATTCAAAAATAATATTTATAGAAAAATTCATCTTTATTTATAAAAGCTGGGGTCTTACAACCTCCCTTTCTTATGAAATTTCGCCCTCAAAATTAGGGTACGTACCTGGTATGTCGAAGAGGTAAGGATACCTTGATTTCATTTCAGATTCTAACTCCCAAGTCATTTCCTCAACATCTTGGTTCCTCCACAAAACTTTGACTTGAGGTATAACCTTAGAGCGTAGAATATGTTCCTTCTTATCCAAAATTTGAACAGGAACCTCTTCATACGTCAAATCTTCCGCTATTTCGTCCGGTTCTAACTCAATAATATGGTTTGGGTCTTTCACATATTTACGTAACATAGATATGTGAAAAACGTTATGAACACGAGACATATTTGGCGGTAAAGCGAGTCTATAGGCCACAGTTCCTACTCGATCGAGGATTAAAAATGGACCGATGAATCGAGGATTAAGTTTTCCTCTCTTTTCAAATCTTGTCACTCCTTTCCATGGAGCAACTCTTAACAACACATGATCTCCTATATCGAATTCCACGTCCTTTTGATGAAGATCAGCATAACTCTTTTGTCGATTTTGTGAGGTTTTTATACGTTGTCGGATCGTTTGAATCTTTTTCTTAGTCATACATACCAACTCTGGTCCCAACAACGTTGCTTCACCCACCTCATCCCAAAGATATCGAGAACGACACTTTCTTCCATACAACGCTTGAATGGAGCCATGCCAATACTTGCTTGATAAGCTGTTGTTGTGGGAAAACTCCACCAATGGTAAGAACTTGTCCCAACTCCCCTTGAAATCAAGGACACGTAGTCTTAATAGATCTTCAAGAGTTTGAATAGTCCTCTCCATCGTCCGTCCGTCTCGAGGATGATATGCCGAAGCTAAATCATAAGTCTGTGCCCATAGCTTTTTGCAAACTAACCCAAAATCGTGAAGTGAATCTTGGGTCTCGATCAGAAACTATGGATATCGGCATACCATGCAGTCTTACAATCTCGTTTATGTACATACGAGCAAGACGTTCAAGTGTATAAGTTTCTCGTATCGGTAAGAAATGAGCAGACTTGGTCAATCTATCAACAATGACCCAAATCGCATCAATGCCTTGAAAAACCTTAGGAAGACCGAAATCCATGGTAATGTGCTCCCACTTCCATTCTGGAATTTCAAGTGGTTGCAATTGACCTTTTGGTACTTGATGCTCCGCTTTAACTCGTTGACAAGTTAGACACCTTGAGATAAACAGCGCTATCTCTCTCTTCATATTACTCCACCAAAATGTATGACGAATATCATGATACATTTTGGTACTCCCAGGATGGATTGCAAATGGTGTGTTGTGCGCCTCCATCATGATATTATACTTTAAATCGGTCGTTAGGAACACAAAGTCCGGAGTTGACTCAAGTATTCCTTCTTCATCAATTCTTCCTTCCCAAGATAGCACCTTCTTGCACTTTCTTCCTCATACGCATCGGCTCCGTGTCCGTAGCTTAAGCAAACTTTAACTTTATCGATTAAAGTCGGTTCTACTCGTATACTCGCTATCATCACATGCATCCCTGGAGTCTTTAACTCTATCTCCATCCTTTGCAAGTCACACAAAATGGGTTGCGTTGTCAATATCATCCCTTTCGTCCTTGCATATGATTTTCTACTCAATGCGTCAGCTACCACATTCGCTTTTCCAGGATGGTATTGGATGGTATGATCATAATCTTTCAACAGTTCAAGCCAACGTCGTTGTCGCATGTTGAGTTCCTTTTGAGTGAAGAAATATTTGAGGCTTTTATGATCCGTAAAGATCTCCACTTTCTCCCCATATAAGTAATGCCTCCAAATTTTAAGTGCAAAGACAACAGCTGCCAACTCTAGATCATGAGTAGGATAATTCTTATCATATTCTTTGAGTTGTCGCGAGGCATAGGCTATAACTTTTCCATGTTGCATAAGAACACATCCCAACCCTTTGCAGAAGCATCCTTCAGAGATGACAAATCCCTCCAAGCCGGATGGTATTGTCGTAAGCAGGTCTTTGAAATAAGTCTCCTCTTGAGTTCTTGAAAACTCTTCTCACATTCTTCGCTCCAACCGAACTTTGTATCTTTCCGAGTCAGCTGAGTCAATGGAGTAACGATTCGAGAAAATCCTTCCACGAATCTCCGATAATAACCAGCTAAACCGAGAAAGCTACGACTTGATCATCGATTTAGGTTGTTCCCGACTTTGAATAGCTTCAATCTTTCTTTGGGTCAACAGATATTCCATGACTTGATACCACGTGCCCAAGGAATGCTACTTCTTCAAGCCAGAACTCGCATTTCTTCAACTTGGCATAAATCTTATATTCACGAAGCTTTTGGAGTGTCAGCCTCAAGTGTTGCTCATGATCTTCATGACTTTTGGAATAAATAAGGATGTCATCAATAAAGACGACCACAAAGTGATCTAAATATTCCTTGAATACTCGGTTCATCATATCCATGAAGGCAGCAGGAGCATTAGTCAATCCAAAGGACATGACTAGGAATTCATAATGCCCGTCAAGTGGAGTTCCGAAAGCCGTCTTTGGAATGTCAGCGGTTCTAATCTTCAATTGGTGATATCTGGAACGAAGATCAATCTTTGAAAAGAATTTGGCTCCTTGCAACTGGTCAAACAGGTCATCAATACGTGGCAATGGATACCTATTTTTGATGGTGACATGATTCAACTCCCGATAATCAATACAAAGTCGTATACTCCCATCTTTCTTCTTCACGAATAGAACAGGAGCACCCCAAGGAGAAGTACTAGGACGAATAAAGCCAATGTCTAACAATTCCTGCAGTTGGGTCTTTAACTCCTGAAGTTCAATAGGAGCCATTCGATATGGGGCTTTGGAAATAGGTTTTGTACTGGGTTCAAGGTCGATACAAAATTCAATTTCACGCCTACGGGGTAGGCCAGAAGTTCTTGAGAATACGTCAGAAATTTATTAACAATAGGAATATCGTTTAAAACGGCGTATTTTTATTTAAATCGTGATATGAGCTAAGAAAGCTTGACATCCGTTTTTTTAATAAACGAATAGCTTTATGGCTTGAGATGACCGTGATTGATTTTAATGGTTTGGTCATTTGAATTAAGATAATAGGTTGATTAGGAATATGAAAGCTAACAACCTTATTTAAAACAATCAATTTTTGCATGATAAGTAGTTAACCAATCAATCCCTAGAATCACGTCAAATGCAAGTATTTTTAATGAAATAAGATCGACGGTGTAATGTGAGGGTACCGATTTGAACCAAACAAGACTTATAAACAATTGGATGTAATGAAGGTTTCTCCCAAGCGGAGTTTCCACAGATAACTCAAAGTCTAATTTCTCCCGAGTCAAATTTAATCGATGGCAAGTAGGAGAAATAAAAGAATGGGTAGAACGGTATCAAATAAAGTATAGACTTCATTAGAGTTTATGATAAGCTTACCCGTGATTACCTCATTCGGATTCCTTGCTCTTTGGGAGGTCACAACAAACGCTCTCCTCAGACTACCGGTTTTCAATTTTTCGGGATGGCCTTTGGTGCCTCCATCCTAGCTGAATTTGTCTTCGGTAAATGACAAAATCGAGCTAAGTGACCTTCTCTTCCACAATTATAACATGCTTTGGACGACATGACGCAGTTTGGAGTGATGTGTCCCTCTCCTCCGCATTTGAAGCATATGATAGGTGGTCTTTCTCCTTCCTTAACAATGGGTGCTGGTGCTGACGTCTTTCCACCATTGTTGAATCTCCGTTTCTTGAAATGTCCATTCTTATTGTTTTGGCCCTGATTACCACCGAAGTGGTTACCATATCTGGCCTGTTGATTCCCTCCACGCTTGTTGTCACCGCTTCAATGACTACTCTCATTTGGTATTATAATTTTGCTTTACCGCTCTCTTTTAGTTGTGTTGACTCATTATCGCGTTCCACTAATCGAGCCCTATTTACAACATCTCGAATACAAAACACGGTTTATGAGAAATAAGATGTTGGACGTATCTCCCGCTTCAAACCTCTTAAAACATTTGCGCATTCATTCTCTTCATTATCCACCAAGTGGGGATATAAAACCGTGATAACTCCGCAAATTTTGCCTCGTATTGCGACACGGTCATATTGTTTTGTTCCAACTTGATAAATTCCACCTCCTTCATGTGGCGAATACTTTCAGGAAAGTATTTGTCGTTGAACAGCTCCTGGAACTTCTCCCAAGATATCTTCAGTACAGCAGGTTGAGTACGTTTTACCGATTCCCACCAGTAATCCGCCTCTCCGCGCAACATAAAGGCGGCAAAGGGAACCTTTTGCTCCTCGGAGCATCCCAAGACATCAAATATCTTGGTAATCTGCTTTATCCATGCTTCCGCTAGAAGTGGTTTTGGTTCTCCCTTAAACACCGGTGGTCCCAGCTCCTTGAATTGTTTAGCGGTGACCGCCTGATAGTTTTCCGTGTTTCCACCTACGTTTTGGACAGGAGTCGTTCTCTCCTGCTGTTGCATAAATTGCATAAAGCCTCTGAACATTTGATCATTCATCATTTGGTCAGTGTTGTTGTTTGCATGAGGATTGTCGCCTTCACGATGCACATTATCCACGATTATTGATATGTGGTGAATCAACGATCGCCTGCGCTCCATTGCTATTCTCAACATTCTCAGATGTCATTTTCAGATACTGCCACAAAACAAAAGGTTAATTGACATGTAACAAATTATCCCTATCTTCTGACCAACCAATAAAATAGCACATAAACTTAGGTAGGTCATACTAGCGAAGGTATTCCCGTCTCTCCCCTCCTAGTACTATTCTCACATCTTAGCGAGGATCATATCCTAAGCTCGATACCAACCGTGACACCCCCAAAATTAGGTATACATCACCCATCTTGGGTCGCCACTTACATGGTGCGTAATTTAAATACAACTTACTAACATAAGCATGTCGTGTACAATACGACATAAAGCGTGAGTTTAAATACAAATATCGTCTACTAGATATTATACAAACTCAAAAAGGAGTCCTCATTACAATTATTATCACACTATATTTCACGTAATAGTGAGGACTACTAATACTATCTTCGGGACCATCACTCGATTCCCGACTCGTCCCGGCTATATTCTCATTTCACAAGAGAAAAAGTGAAAGAAAGGGTGAGCTCAACTAGCCCAAGAAGAAATATTATGACTAAGATAATGCGAGAATAAATTATCAATAGTCTTCAACAATGTTAAACCGATAAAATACAATGATAAACCAGTTTAAGCTGCGGTGAATATGCAATCCATTAAAAGAGTCAAGTAGAAAATAAAGTCTACTATCTTTTAGGTTTTAAAAGGTTTTTCATCATTTGTTATAAATTTGAGACTCGACTTTAATAAATATTCCACATCATCGAATCACCCTCGCACTACTGGCCGAGGATATTCTTTAGTATCACGACCACAATTATTCATGCACTACGGGCTAAGAATATTTGTGTATTCATTAATGGTCATGATCATGCCAACAATCTGTCCACCAATGCACTACTACCATCGAGGATTTTTATCACATCATTTATAACATTACGGCCATGATTACATCGAATAGTCTCGGTCATAATCATACCAAGTCCATCTATGCAAAGACACAGAGCCACAGATGACTTTCAACATAATATAAACATGAGGATGATGACAATGATATAAAAATTCAATAAAACAAGTTCAAGAATTATTTTATCCAGGAATTATTAACGCCCAAATTAGTAACATGATCTCTTGTTTTGTAGAGTAAAATTCAAGAATGATCGGAAGAATATTTTCATGAAAAGATCTTTGGATGAAACGCAAATATCAAGGATATTCCACTAATTTCATGGAGTATAGAAGTCAAAGTTTTAACCAATGGGTATAATAAAGAATGGAATAACAAAAGAAATCACCATGCATGCGATAGACCGCATGCATAAAGTTATTCCAATGAGAATAATAAATAACGGAACTGTGTCGGTGAATTTCACACCAGCGAGGATGTTCCAACAGAATAATAAAGATGGAACCAAATCCGTGTGCCAAAACACACGAGATAGGATATTCCAACAGAATGATAAAGCGGAACCAGTCCGGTGTAAAACACATGCACAGGATGTTCCAATGAGAATAATAAAAGGCGGAACCAGTCAGGTGTAAAACACATGCATGGGATGTTCCAGCAGAATAATAGAAGAATGTCACCAAGTATAGGGTAAACCACGATATCTGAGTTATTCCAGCAGAATAATAAGCAATGGAATAACAACAGTTCTCTTCATGAATAAGAAAGAATAACACCCCTTACATTTGGTAGGAGATTGAATATGCTGGCGGTGTAGTAAGAATAAAATACTCTTCTTCTTTCTCTCTAATTCTCTCTATACTTTCTCTCTTTATAGCTTGAATGAATTCGTGAGAAATAATGAAGCCCTAGGCCTCTATTTATAGAAGATTTCTAGCTTAGCACCTGCCGTGTGAAAAGACAAGTGGCTTGATGACTAATGATGTGAAAATAAAAGTGGTTTCGACGCTTGTAATGTGAAACGACAAGTGGTTCGGCCTTTGTAATGTGAAACGACAAGTGGTTCGACGTCGGTAAAGGTAATTACTATTAACGAAGGTAAATACTATTGACGAAGGTAAATACTATTCACAAGGGTAATTACTATTGTGAAGGTAATTACTATTGACGAAGGTAAATACTATTCACAAGGGTAATTACTATTGATGAAGGTAAATACTATTGAAGGTAAATACTATCGTGAAGAGACTCTTAGATGATGACATATGAGCCCCCATAAAATAATCAAACTTACCACAAATCATTTTTTTTTCATCAACACAATTTAATCTTTCAACAACTATTAATCATTTATAACTTGTCGTCTCAATTATTGATTTAATACTATAACATATTATCTGGATGATCTTGTGTGACAATAATTGAATCAATAATATAAGAGATATGATGCGAATTTCTTGTAGTAATAATTGAGCATACCGTGAGTGACTTCTCACGTAAGCATCAATAATCAATACCGTGTGCTACTATGCAACCACGCCGTATTTTTGTACTTTTACCTTAGGGTAGTTCAACAGTTTTAAACGGTAACACCTCTGTAGTTATTTTTATAAAATATTTTTGCCGTTTTCTCAATCAAACAATAATTACATTTGTGGGGTCCACCAATGATTGAGCCATGTATGCGAATATTCCCTAACAAAAAGAATATTCCCGACTAAACTAATATTTTATAACAACTTGCATACTTTGCAAAAGTTATAAATATTACCCACAACTATAACATTATATCAAATTTATTCCATAATATTCAAAAATAATATTTATAGAAAAATTCATCTTTATTTATAAAAGTTGGGGTCTTACAAATAAACACTAGTTGATTCATTAATTAATAATTGGGCCTTAACATTTTATTCACTTGGACTTGTACCAATTGTTAACCAATCTTCCAAGTTCATTAACATTACTTAATACATATACATATAGTTTATGTATCATTTTCGTATTCTAATTCATATAGAAATTATATACGATATTTCATTCTTCATACCAACTCGTATAATACTTCGTATTATACCCCTTTTCATTACCTTTGTACAATACTTAAAGTATTATACAATTATTACTTATTAATTACTATTTCGCCTTCCTTAACATTAATAAATTATATTTTCCATAACTAGATTTTTATTACATAATCCATCTTACCTTGTCATTCTATCATTGCGTATTTATCAGAAATTCAAAAATATATCTCGAGCAAATACTGATGAATAGTGTTTTTTGAAAAATTTCTCAAAAAACTTTTGTTTTCGTCTTGGAAATTCAAACACTTTAATTCATTTACGTAGCTCAAATACTACGACATTCTAACATCAATAGGTTATACAATGACAACCATCTTGATATCACATCGAATATAATTTTATTATTATTTAATTCAATAAAATCATTTACAATAAGATCGGAATTTCTTGGTCGTTACATTCTTCCCCCCTTATAAAGATTCTGTCCCCAGAATCTCGTCTTACTTTAATCAAATAGATGAGGAAAATTTTTCTTTATCCTTTCTTCTAATTCCCACGTTGCTTCTTCAGCATCGTGGTTCTTCTATAATACCTTTACTGATGGTATTACCTTGTTCCTCAGAACTTGTTCCTTTCTATCAATGATCTGCTTCGATGATTCTTCATATGTTAAGTCTTTCTCGATATGAATCGGCTCATACTCGATTACATGCTTATAGTCCGGCTTATATGGACGTAATACAGATACGTGAAACACGTTATGTATTTCATTCTAGGTCTGGAGGTAATGCTATCACATAAGCTACCTCTCCCACCCGTTTTAATACTTCAAAAGGTCCTATAAACCTTGGACTTAACTTTCCTTTCTTTTCAAAGCATATCTTTCCTTTCTAGGGAGATACCTTTAGAAACATATACGAGCCCACTTCAAACTCTTGACTTAGTCTATGCGAGTCCGCATACTTCTTCTGCCTGTCCTGAGTTATGACGAGACGCATCCGAATTAACTTTACCACATTCGCTGTCTGCTACACCAATTCTGGTCCTATCATCCGGCGTTCTCCCACCTCATCGCAACATAATGGTGTTTTGCACTTTCTTCCATACAGAGCTTCATACGGTGGCATACCTATGCTTGCATGATAACTGTTGTTATATGCAAACTCTACTAGTGGTAGGTGATCATCCCCTACCCTTGAAATCCTTGACGCAAGACCTCAACATGTCTTCTAACGTCTGAATTGTTCTCTCGCTCTGCCCATCGGTTTGTAGATGATAACCTGTGCTTAACTTTAGCTGTGTTCCCAACTGTTCTTACAAACTCTTCCAAAAGTTCGATGTGAATCGTGGATCACGATATGACACAATCGATACTGGTACTCCTTGTCTGGAAATGATTTCCTTAACATAAAGTGTAGCTAACTGGTCTAAGTTATACTTGACCCTAATTGGCAAAAAGTGAGCCGACTTCGTCAACCGGTCCACTATTACCCAAATCGAATCGTACCCTTTTTTCGTCGTCGAAAGTCCCACCACAAAGTCCATCGTGATATGCTCCCACTTCCATTCTGGAATCTCCAATGACTGTAATAAACCACTAGGTCGTTGGTGTTCGGCCTTAACTTTTTGACAAGTCAAGCACCTACTCACATACTCTGTTATTTCTCTCTTCATGTTCGGCCACCAAAAACTCTGTTGAAGGTCTTGATACATCTTAGTGGTACCAGGATGTATCGAGTACCTCGAACTATGAGCTTCTTATAACACTTGCTCCTTTAATTCCGTCTCATTTGGAACCCAAATTCTTCCTTTAAATCTTAATAATCCCTCATTATCAAGACTATACTTAGTATCTTCCTTCTCCGATAACCGCTTCTTCATTTGGTTACACTCGTCAGTCTTGAGTTGTACCTCCTTGACTCTTTCTACGATAGTAGATTGCATCTCCGTCGTAAAGAGTATCTGCCTCGAATCACTTGACATATTTACTTCTATTTCCATCCTAGCCATCTCTGTTATTAACTCATTTTGAGCAGTTAACATAGACAATTTTTTCCCAACCCTTCCTACTTAAGGCGTCGACAACTACATTGGCCTTTCCAGGGTGATAAAGGATTTCACAATCATAATCCTTTATCAACTCTAGCCATCTTCTCTGCCTCATATTCAACTCCTTCTAAGTGAAGATATACTTTAGACTTTTATAGTCCGTATATATCTCACATTTTCCCCATAAAGATAATGTCTCCATATCTTTAGGGCAAACACTACTGCGGCCAGTTCCAGATCATGAGTAGGATAAACTTTCTCATAATCCTTCAACTGCCATGATGCATACGCAATGACTTTGCCATGCTGCATAAGCACACAACCAAGTCCTCTATGCGAAGCATCACTATACACTACAAAATTTCATGTGTCATCTGGCAATGACAAAACAGGCGCTTCACTTAATCTTTTCTTCAGTTCTTGAAAACTGTCTTCACATTTATCCGGCCATACGTATTTCACCGTCTTCCTTGTTAAATTAGTTAACGGGGTAGCTATCTTCGAAAAATCTTGGATAAATCTTCGATAGTACCCTGCTAACCCTAGGAAACTCCGCACCTCAGTCGGCGTTTTCGATTGTTCCCAATTCATCACTGCTTCCACCTTCACTGGATCCACTAAAATCCCCTCTTGGTCAATGACATGACCCAAAAACTGCACCTTTTCCAGCCAAAATTCACATTTGGTGAATTTCGCAAATAACTTCTCTTTCCTTAGTGTCTCCAATACTAATCTCAAGTGTTCAGCATGATCTTCTGGCGTCTTAGAATAGACTAGAATATCATCGATAAACACAACAACGAACTTGTCCAAATATGGTTTGAACACTCTGTTCATCATATCCATAAATGCAGCCGGTGCATTCGTCAACCCAAATGACATCACCAGAAACTCGTAATGACCATAACAAGTCCTGCATGCCATCTTTGGTACATCTTCTTTCCTAACCTTCAACTGGTGATACCCCGTTCGAAAATCTATTTTGGAAAAATACTTTTCCCCTTTCAATTGATCAAAGAGATAATCGATCCTAGGCAATGGGTATTTATTCTTTATTGTTAACTTGTTCAACTCCCGATAGTCGATACAAAGCCTTAATGATCCGTCTTTCTTCTTGACAAACAACACCGGTGCCCCCCATGGGGAAACACTTGGTTGAATGTACTTTCTGTCCAATAGTTCCTGTAGCTGAACCATTAGTTCTTTCATTTCCACAGGCGCCATTCGGTACGGTGCCCTTGAGACTGGTGCCGCTCCTGGCATAATGTCTATCACAAATTCGATCTCCCTATCCAGCGGTATACCCGGTAACTCACTTGGAAATATATCTATGAATTCCTTTACTATAGGTATTTGTTCCATGGTTACTCCCAATCTCTGGGTATCAACAACATGGCATAGATAACCTACACATCCCTTCCTTAAAAGTTTTATAGTTTGTGTCATCGTAAGGCAACACGAACATCCCAGCAATTTATTACCGTAAAATACTACAAGAGGTTGCTTCAACGTTCTGATGCTCACACATTTCTTTTGGAAATCTGTAATTTCTCCATGGTTAATCAACCAATCCATTCCGAGAATTACGTTGAATTCTCCTAACTTTATCGGTATTAAATCTACCGATAACTTACAACCACGTACATCTACGCAACAACTCCTATGAATATCTTCAATAGGAATTAACTCTTCGTTTGCTACCTTAATGTTCAAAGGTATTGGCAATTTTTTGGGAAATAATTCTAGTCGTCTAGCAAAATCACATGCTATAAACGAACAAGTAGCACCCGAATCAAATAGCAAGTTAGCATTTATGTTATTGATCGGAATAATACCTTCAACTACATCCCCTGATGCCACCTCATCTTAGATCGTCATATTAAAAGAGCGGGACATTAATTTACCCAGCTGAACTGGACCACTAATAGCCAACTTACCGCTATTAGTTCCCTTATTTCCTTCTGTCCCCTTCTTCGGGCAGTTCTTCGCTATGTGGTCAGTTGATCCACATATAAAACATCCGGGATTTTTCTTCGGATTTGGACAGTTAGGCGAAATGTGCCCTTCCTGTCCACAATTATAACATACTGCCTTTCCTTTGAGACATACTCCTAAGTGAGTCTTCCCGCAGGTTTTACAGGCCTCCATCCTTTTCTTAGAATCCCCTTGTTTTACTCTGGTATTCCCAGAGTTAAATCCCTTCCTCTTTTGACCGTTTCCACTTCCACTGGCTCCCTCGGTCTTGGTTCCTCCATCAACCTTGCCCTTGTTTTTCTTATCCTCGTGGTACTGGCTGAGAGCCTCATTCCCACCTTCGGCAATTATTGCCTTTTCTAATATGGTTCCAAAGGAAGTACTTTGGAACACAGAAATTCGGCTATAGAGCCAGGGTTTTAAGCCCTGCTCAAATCTTCTAGCCTTTCTTACTTCAGTGTCCACTTGATGTGGAGCAAATCATGCCAGTTCATTAAACTTGGCAGCATACTGGGGAACTGTCATATCCCCTTGTTTCAATTCAAGAAACCTCATCTCCATCCTCCCTTGCATACTCGTGGGAAAATAGTTCTCAAAGAAAATCTCCTTGAACCTCTCCCACGTTAGGTTTCCTATATCAGCCCTAGCTTGGTTTGCCTCCCACCAGAAGTTGGCCTCTCCTTTCGTCAAATAGGTTGAAAAAACAACCTTTTGACCCTCCTCAACATTTGCTATTACAAATGCTTTCTCAATTTCTTTTACCCATGTCTGGGCTTCTATAGGGTCTGTAGTTCCTTTGAACTCTGGCGGACCTACACTTTTAAAATCCTTAAAAGAAGTAGCTCGTAGTACTCCAGGAATCACGGGTACATTAGCCCCCATTCTATTAAATGCAGTCGTTAAAAGATTAACGATCTCCTGCATTGGATTAACTGGTCCACCCTCTGGTTGGTTAACATTAGTGCCTTGATTTCGTTGTCTCCTTCTTGGCAGCATTTTGCTGTTAAGAAACTAACACATCATTATTACTTTATTCTTGTTGGTTTGTTATTATTTGTAATAAAACAATAACTCATACTCATTACTCAATATATTCCATAAAAAGACTTATATTAATTCATAACTTGTAGTATAACACTACATTGTTTACATTACTCAGCCTTAGCTGATTACATTACCTTCCTGCAATTACTTTCCAAAAATTGGGATTTACAAAAGACTACCCTTTGTTATACAAAAGAGGGTTTTACGTCACTACTAGATACATAATATTCACATATCTAAGCTACTCTAGCTATTGCTAGATTACATATGCCTTAAGGCATTTTCAAAATCTTTGTTGGCCAGACCGACAATAACATCTCTACTGATAGTATGTCGGGTCTATCCTGCTTCTATCTGATACCCAGCTACCTGCTGTTGGAAATCCACATGAAAACTCTTATGTATATAGGACATCCTCTCCAACTTCCGCTGTTTAGTCTTTAGCTCCTTCTTGAGCTCAAAGACTTCACATTTCAGCTCTCGGACCTTGTCCTTAGCTAGAACTCTATCATCGTGCTTCTCTTCCCACATTCCCTCTATGCTAGTCTTGTCCTCATGGACAGCTTGGAGTTCCTCTTTCAACTCCTTAACCTCTTGGCAGTAATGGACATTCCTATCCAATACTGACATAAATAGTGCCTTCATCGATTCCCCCGTAGACAAATCCTCTGTAGTTGGAACCTGGTCAAAGGACATCACGTCCACCTCCTACTCTAGCATGCCATCAAATATAGACATGTAGTCTAAATCGTCCGAGTCTCCAGACTCGATTGTCACCACCTCTGGTTCTACTACTACGGGATTTGGTAGTATCTCTACCCGATTAACCGAATCCTCGCTCACTACATGTATGTCTCTATACATATCATTTTCTCCAGACATCTATAATAAAATATTATAGTTTGATTAGTACTTGTTAGTAAAATAATAGAAACACATACCAAAATATAATGTATTTTTATGGGGTTACTTTCCATCTTTTACTTCTTTTTTTCTTTCTTAAGGTTATGAATTAATGTTCTACTTTCCCCCTAAAGTTTTATAACCTAGGCTTTGATACCAACTTGTAGCGCCCCAAAATCCGGGTATCTTCTAACCCGACAGATGGTGCTATACTGTACAAACATTCATACATTCATTTAACTGAAAAGTCTCAAAGAATGAATATAAATTCTATATATTTAAAGTAATATTTGCATTTCCCAGGTTCTATACCCATTACAAAGGTTCTTTGTCATAATATCAGTTACATTACAACAATAGACCTATACTATTACAAGACAGCTTAGTGATCTGCCTTAGCTTTTCCTTTATCCTTTTTCGATCCTTCGGGACGTTCAGTCTTAGCTGCATTCATATGGTTCAAGCAAGAGTGAGCATAACTAGCTCAGCAAGTATAACAATTCAATAACAACATGCTTGACACATACGAATCATATATCTTCAATAACTGAATAATAGTTATGAAGTACTATTGATAATACAAATTAGCACTTCATCTTTCTTTTAAAATGTTTTACAATAATAACAACATTTAGTAAAACGTTCACTCTGGTCAAAGACCTCGAGCATTCATTCTTTCTTGGAAAAGGACAACCCGGAAGCAAGTCCGTAAGCCTGATATTACTTACGAGCACTTCTAGGTGATCAACCTACTGTACTCTATGTTGATCAACACTACATCTATTAAACGTATGCACGTTTAATCATTTGGCAACCTCACGTGCCGGTCGTTTTACCGACAAAACATTTGTTTAACATTTCAGTCTTCTTTTGAAAACCATATCAAGTAGTTGACAAAAGGCAACAACATTTGATAATAGATGAATAGATTATCAAGTCTAGCCAAAGGAATTGGCTTTAACCTCAACATACCTCAATTCATGCGAAAGAATACATGAACCTCAAACTTATTCAGATTGAACTGAGACAAGAGTTAGAATACTTACCTTTAGCGTCTGCGACATGGTATATTTACTTTATGCTCAAGTCATTCAAGTCTCTACAATACATGATCACATTATACCTTACACTAGGTCACATATAATCAAGTATGTATATGACTATATCTTACCCTTCTTCTCAATCTAATTGTGTATTAGATTCAGTTACTATATGTTCTGGTTTATCATTATCCTTGCATTTATATTCGACTAGGTTATCTCAACCTTTATACAACATCCTTAAGGTTTAACAAAGTTTAAACAATGTTACATTACATTCCTTAGGTTGTGTTTACTTTTAAATCAATTAACTGTCTTTTCTTTGTAATTAAAAACATTCATTACTATCTTTGTTCTGAGGCTGGCGCTACGGCGCCGACTGTATACTTACATCTCACACTACGGCGCGCGTTAATAGTGTTATTGTCCCGGACTTGGCGCTGCGGCACAAGTCCTTACTTGGTGGGTCGCGTTGCGGCGCCACACTTCAGAAGGTTTTTGTACTGTTCATGGTGCTGCGGCGCCACAAATTGTACTACGATTCGCGATTGCGTATGAACTCTCTAGGTGTGCTTGTTTTGACATCTTTATTACGCCTTCTTGGCGTGACCAGTTTGGCCTAGGGTTGGCGCCGCGGTGCCAACTCTGTGCACCAGAAAAAAATTCAGTCTTTGAACTTTTGTGAACTTCTCGGATGCATAACTTCTTCATTATAAGTCTGGATTGGCTTGTTCAAAAGCCTACAGTTCACAAATTACGTACTCTATGCGTTCATGCAAGAATTTTATCTATTTAACTTCGTTTTCTAAAAATTCACCTATTGGTTCATTTTTAACGAAAACGATTAACGTTCGTGAACGTTCAACGCTCGTTTCTTCGTTCTAAGTTGGAATCCGGTCATTTTCGAGTCCGCAACTCTTAAATGCCAATTATGACTTAACTCCATTGGAAAACAATGGTTCCGAGCTCAAACACAAAATTTAACTTCTATTCCGGGAATTTTACGAATTCGACGATTATCGTCCAATCGTGCAATTTCCGGCAAATCTTCATTCTTATGATTTGTTCAACATTACAAATGAATTCCATTCATCATGTGAACATCTTAACCTACTTATTACAACAAATTGTATTCATTGTTGGATTTTAATCTTATTTCTTCATGAGCTTATAACTTATCAAATTATAAACTACTTAAGATTTCATTGTTCATGACTTATAGCAATTAAAGTTTCTTAATCATCATGCCTTATATGTTCTTAACATATAACTTTACTTATGTATACATGATACATATGCTCATATAGGTTCTTTTACATCCATATCACTTCTCTTAATAAACTCCTTACAAGTTCATATTACTTTTACATAAGTTTATAACTTATGCTAGCTTACATGACTTATTACCAACTTATGTGGCTTAAGTTCATTACTTTCACCTCCTTCTTACTTCTTAACATTCATGTTCCTTAATCCATACTTTTCTTATCAACATATCATGGTAGAGATAGAAGATAAATGGAGAAGAAGTCTTACTCTTTGAAGTCTTTATAAAGTAGCCTTCTTCTTCTTCTTACAAATGAAAGTAACTTATTGTAGCTTATTGTCTCTAACACTTAAGCACTTTGAGTTGTTTGGATTATTTGAACAAGTGTTCAATGGCTAGCAAGCCTTCTCTATTTATAGAAATTGCAAAGCTAGGGTAGTTTAGTCATTAATTCAACCCTCCTCCTTAAGCCACCTCCTTACTATTCATTACTTGATTAACACAACTCTTATCTTTTGCTTGGCCATTACACCTAAGTCTTGGTCATTACTTCTAATACTTGATCATTACATTAACTTGGTCACCACATTAACTTGGTCATCATATTAACCATATTAATATGGTTTGCCCCATGGGTCAAATAACTCATGGATTCTAGCTTGGGCTTAGATACACTTAATCTTTGGGCTTTGCATTAATAAACACTAGTTGGTTCATTAATTAATAATTGGGCCTTAACATTTTATTCACTTGGACTTGTACCAATTGTTAACCAATCTTCCAAGTTCATTAACATTACTTAATACATATACATATAGTTTATGTATCATTTTCGTAGTCTAATTCATATAGAAATTATATACGATATTTCATTTTTCATACCAACTTGTATAATACTTCGTATTATACTCCTTTTCATTACCTTTGTACAATACTTAAGTATTATACAATTATTACTTATTCATTACTATTTCGCCTTCCTTAACATTTATAAATTAAGTTAGCAAGCGAAATATTACATTTTCCATAACTAGATTTTTATTACATAATTCATCTTACCTTGTCATTCTATCATTACGTATTTCTCGGAAATTCAAAAATATATCCCGAACAAATACCGATGAATAGTGTTTTTTGGAAAATTTCGCAGAAAACTTTTATTTTCGTCTTGAAAATTCAAACACTTTAATTCATTTACGTAGCTCAAATACTACGACATTCTAACATCAATAGGTTATACAATGACAACCATCTTGATATCACATCGAATAT
Source organism: Panax quinquefolius (assembly GCA_020205615.1). Lineage (NCBI taxonomy): Eukaryota > Viridiplantae > Streptophyta > Magnoliopsida > Apiales > Araliaceae > Panax > Panax quinquefolius. Next base: position 41,726,461 of record CM035165.1, read on the forward strand.
AATTTTATTATTATTTAATTCAATAAAATCAATTACAATAAGATCCGAATTTCTCGGTCGTTACAGTCGCTCCTAGCACAATGTCTATTACGAATTCGGTCTCCCTATCTGGTGGAAGACCCGACAATTCACTTGGAAATACATCCATGAATTCACTTACTATAGGTATTTGTTCCATGGTTGCTCCCACTCTCTGGGTTTCAACCACATGGCACAAATAACCTACACACCCCCTTCCTTAACAGTTTCCTAGTTTGTGTCATAGTAAGACAACATGAACGTCCGTCGATTTATTACCGTAAAATACTATCTGAGGTTGTTTTAACGTTCTAATATTTCCGCATTTCTTTTCACATATTTCCCCATGGTTTACCAACCAATCCATTCCGAGAATCACGTCGAATTATCCTAACTTTATCGGTATCAGGTTTACCGATAATTTACAACCCCGAATGTCTACGCAACAACCCCTATGAATAACTTCAACATGAATTATTTCTTCATTTGCTACCTTAATATTTAAAGGTATAGGCATCTTTTCAGAAAGTAATCCTAATCGTCTAGCAAAATCACATGCGATAAATGAACAAGTAGCACCCGAGTCAAACAACACGTATGCATTTAGATCCTTGATCAGAATAATACCTGCGACTACGTCCCCTAAGGCCATCACATCTTGGATGGTCATGTTAAACGTACGGGCCATCAGTCTACCCGACTGCGCCGGACCCCAAATAGTTAACTTACAACTATTGGCGCCCTTATTCCTATCCATCCCCTTCTTCGTGGAAGTTCTTTGCCATGTGGTTAGTTGACCCACACACAAAGCATCTGTGGTTCTTCTTTGGACTCAGACAGTTAGGTGCAATGTGCACCTCCTGTCCACAATTGTAACACACGGCCTTACCCTTGAGACAGACTCCTAAATGAGTCTTCCCACAAGTCTTGCAGGCCTCCATCCTCCTCTTAAGGTCTCCTAGTTTCACTCTGGTATTCCCAAAGCTAATCACCTTCTGCTTATACCCTTCGCCACTCCCGCTGGCTCCCTCGATCTTTACTCCCTCGTCTACTTTCCCTTTATTCTTCTTATCTTTGTGGTATTGGCTCAACATCTCGCTACCACCTTCGGCGATTATCGCCTTCTCTAATATGATTCTAAAGGAAGTACTTTGGAACACCGATATGCAGTTATAGAGCTAGGGTTTCAAGCCCTGCTTGAATCGTCGTGTTTTTCTAACCTCGGTGTCCACTTGGTGTGGAGCAAACCTTGCCAGTTCATTAAACTTGGCAGCATATTGGGGAACCGTCATGTCCCCTTGCTTCAGTTCTAGAAACCGCATCTCCATCCTTCCTTGCATGCTCGTAGTAAAGTAGTTCTCAAAAAATAACTCTTTGAACCTTGCCCGCGTTAGAACCTCTATCCCGGCCCTAGCTTGATTGGCCTCCCACCAGAAGTTGGCCTCTCCCTTCATCATGCAGGTTGCAAAGGAAACCTTTTGGGACTCATCGACATTTTCTATCACAAATGCCTTCTCGATTTCCTTCACCCACGTTTGGGCTTCGATAGGGTCCGTAGTTCCTTTGAACTCCTGTGGACCCACGCTTTTAAAATACTTAAACGTAGTAGCTCGTACTACACCAAGATTTACGGGGGTCTTAGCCCCAGTTTTATTAAACGATGCGATTAAAAGATTCACAAACTCTTACATTTGGTTAACCGGACCTCCCTCCGGTTGATTTACGTTCGCACCCTGATTACGTGGTACTCTTCTTGGTGGCATTTTGCTGTTACAATAAACAACACATTTCATTATTATCCATTTCCTATTAGTTAGTTATTAATCAATTTTAAACAATAACTCAAACATTCATTACCCAACATGTTCCAAATAAGAAAACTTATATTGATTCCTTATAGTATAACACTACATTGGTTACATTATACAGCCTAAGCCGATTACATTACTTTCCCGCAATTAGTTTCCAAAATTTGGGATTTACAAAAGACTACCCTTTGTTATACAAAAAAGGGTTTTACGTCACTACTAGATAATTTTTTTTTACATATCTTAACTACTCTAGCCACTACTAGATCACATCTGCCTTAAGGCATTCTCAAAATCCGCCTTGGCAAGACCAACAATAATATCACGGTTGATAGTATGTCGCGTCACGCCGCCTGTTTTCTACGATAACAACTACTCACCTGCTTTGGAAGTCTGTGATGAGAACTCCTATAGATGTAGGACATTCTCCCTATCTTTTGCTTCTTGGTCTTTAGCTCTCCTCTGAGCTCAAAGACCTCCTGTTTCAGCTCATGGACCTTGTACTTGGCCAAAACCCTCTCATCATACTCTTGCTCCCACATGGACTCCACGTCCGTCTTATCTTCTATTATCGCCTGGAGCTATGCTTTTAGCTCCTTAACCTCCTGACAGTAGTGGATGTTTCGATCCAACACTAATATGAAAAGTGACCTCATTGACTCCCATTGAGCCATCTGTGCTGCTATAGCTACTGGGTTGAAGGACACCACCTCCACCTCTTCTTCTAGCATGCCGTCGAACACGAACATAAGATCTAAACTCTCTGAGTCTTCAGACTCAACCACTACTATCTCGGGATCTGCTGCTATGGGGTTCGGTAAGATCTATATCTGATTCACCGACCCTTCACTGACTAAGTACTGTACGTCTCTATTGGCTCCTGACATCTACAACAACACAAAAAGTTTGATTAGTACAAGTTAGTAGAATAATAAAAACACATAACATATATAATGCATTTTTATAAGGTTAATTTACATCTTTTATTCTTTGACTTTTCTTAAGGTTATGACTTAAGATTTAAATCCCCCCTTAAGTTTTATAACCTAATGCTTTGATACGAACCTGTGACGCCCCGAAATTCGGGTATCTTCCAACCCGAAAAATGGTGCTACATGGTGCTACAGTTCACACAAACATTCAATTGAAGTGCCTCAAAAGAACGAATATGTCTTATATATATTAAAAGAATATTAACATTTCCCCACGTTTATTACAACCGTTACATTTTTCCTTGTCATAATATTAAATAGTATTCTTATAAAACTATACTATTGCATAAGTAATTCTATGGGTTCGCCTTTGCTTTCCCTTTATCCTTGCCGGATCCATCGATCTGTTCGATCTTAGCTGCATTCATATGGTTCAAGCAAGAGTGAGCCTAACTAGCTCAACAAGTACAACAATTCTAATAAAACTAGCATGCCTGAGATATAGGAATCGTATATCTTCAATAACTGAACAATAATCACGAAGTACTATTGATAATTCAAAATAGCACCTCTTTTCATTCAAAAACGTTTTACAATAACAATATTCAGTAAAACATCAATTCCTGGTCCAAAACCATGAGCATTTCATAAGTATCTGTGACAAGTATCTGTGATACAAGTCTCGAGAAGGTCAATTTGTGTATTGACTAATAAATTTAGAGTAGAATTGTGCTTAACAGCTTTAGAAACCCTAACCCTAATTCTTAGATAGGGATTCGATAGAAAATATAATTAAAATAATTATTTTGATGAGTACGTGTTTGTACTGTTTAGAATTTTGATCAATGAATGATCGGATAAGGTTTAAAATTAATAAACCCTCATAAGAGATTAGAAACCCTAATCTCAGGATTAGAAACCCTAACGTACCGTTAGAAACCCTAACCGTATGTCGGGAAACCCTAATTTCATATTCGGGAATCCTAAAACCCTAATTAGGAAACCCTAATCCTAATTGGCAAGCCTAGGGTGTTTTTTTTAAACTTAAATATGATTAGAAAACCCTAATTATAATTTAGTTATTTTAATTTCTATTTTAAAAACCCTAATTATAATTTAGAAATTTTATTGTCTAATTAAAACCCTAAATTAGAAATTGTAGAAACTAATTATGTAAAACCTAAGGATTAGGACTTTAGGGTTAAACCCTAAGGGTTAAACCCTAAGGGTGTGACAAATTCCAAGTATGCTATTAAAAATAAAAAACAAATGACAAAAATACCCTTTTTACACTTTTAATGAGCTAACTTGTATAATTGGTAATACCTTTAGTTGGTGACCTAATTGCTTGACAATTGTGACATATATCTCATTCATTTACTAATCAAAATCGACAGCTAGCATTGGGCATTTATTGAATCAATTATATAAGAGATTTAGAGAGAGAAAATCACAAAACTTAGCCATTTTGCTCTCTTGCTCTCACCAACTCTCTCTCCCATCCAAAGCTCCGAAATTCTAAGGTAGATCAGTCACTAAATCACCTCTAGAAACATCAAGTTCAGATTAGGAAGATCAAGATCAAGATTTGAACAAGAAGGTATAAACCCTAAAATCTAATTTGATCTTGTATGCTAAGAATTTTTTTTGTTTAAGTGTTTAGAATCTTGCTAATTGATGTTTTATGAGGATCTATGATGATCTATCATGAATCCATAGCATCAAAGTGCCTTAAAATGATGTTTTTCAAAATCTGTACTTGAGCAATTTTTGTGGTCTGACAAGACATGTCAGTGGCCACAGATCATTTCTCGTTTACTATTTTTGTTGTTTTAAAGTTGTTACATGTAGCCAGGTATGTGTTCTTTAATCTGCAAGTGGAATCAGTGTCATTAGATGTCTAGATTTCATTTTATTAACGGTCAAAACCCATTGACCGACGTTGACCAGTCCATTTCTGGGCAACCCAGAATTGCATGAACACCGTCTGACAACGTTTTGTTGGCTTGATATCTGACAGTTGTTTTGTGTTTTGATAAATTTTATGGTCACCATGTTGTAGCTTGTATAATGGACTAAAGATCTGAGTCTTTAGGCCTCTTAAAACATCAACAGATGGAATAGGGTAGATGGTCAAACTAGGCCAGACTACCATGACTTAGCGTTTCTGGAATTTCCAGAAACGGGAAGAACGCAACTTTCTGACCATGTTTGATCGAGCTAAATCTGGCTAGTGTTTTGTTGTTAGACTGATCCGTTGCTTTAGGGATGTTCCTTGACACAAGGACTTCATACTTGAACCATTATATTACATGAATCATGAATCGAACGTATATAAAAATTAATTTAGAAAGTGGCCACTCAAACTGCTGGGTTTCTGGGAAAACCCAGAAACACTCTGACAGTGAGTTTGAGGGCTTTGATCTTACATCTGGGTAATGTTATGTCTTTGATGATGGTTGATTCTTGTAGTGTTACCTAAACACTACAAGATCATTGTTCGCAATTGCCCAGAATCATGTTATATTGGAAATTAAAGACAGTCAAATGAGCCACCTTAAACTCGGGTCTGATAGTGTTCTTGAGCTCAAGAACACCTAAGACGACAGACAAGTGTCGCTATAGACCTTAGCGACAATTTTATTTATTTTATTTTTTGAATATTCCGAAAATTATTTAAAAATATAAATAAATTATAAAAATTACTAAAAATGGTTTTTAAAATCATTTTAAATTCTGAAAAATAACTTTTAATTATTTGGGACATTTTTCACTAATATTTACAATTATTTGGATATTAATGATATTTCATTTATTTAATTAGTGTGTTAAATAAATTAGAGAAAAATGATTTAATATTATGAAAAATCATTTTAAATAAGAATAATGTATTTAAAAATATTTTGAGTTATAAAATGTGACTTTTAATATTTTTAGAGAATTTTTATTAATAATTTAATATTAATGGTATTAGATTTATTTAATTATTAAATTAAATAAATAAGTTAAAAATGATTTTATTGATTTAAAAATCATTTTAAATAAGAAAAAAGTGTTAGAAAATATTTTGAATTACAAAATATAATTTTCAATATTTTAGAGAATTCTCATTAATAAGTTAATATTAATGATATTAAATTATTTATTTATTAAATTAAATAAATGAATTAAAAATGGTTTTATTGATTAAAAATCATTTAAAAATAAGAAAAATGTTTTAAAAATATTTTAAGTTATAAATAATGACTTTTAATATTTTGATAATAATTACATTAATATTTAAATATTAATGGTGATAATTTAAAAATGATTTTAATTATTTTAAAAATCATTTAAGTAGAATATTAATGATTTAAAATATTTTAAGTTATTAATAATAACTTTAATATTTTGACAACTATAACATTAATATTCTTATATTATTAAATATTAATGATAATAAGATTATTTGATAATTAAATCATTTAAAATGATATAAGTGTTTGAAAAATTATTATAAATCATAATAATTGTTTATAAATTATTAAAAGCTTCTGAAAAATATTATAAATGATATATGACTTATCTAAATTAATATTGAAGCTTAGAGACCAAGTTTAATTGACAATCAATGTGTTAATTGTCGGATAAGGTGACCAAAACATCGAGAATGGACCGAAGTCCAATCAGACCGATCTAGTTAGATTTGTTAAGTGTTTATATAGGTTATAAACACTAATGTGGCTATATGGTAATGTGCCTAGGAGACAGATTGACTGTGAAATATAGTGTTACGTGTTATAAATGATTGTGCTAATTGTGAGACCGACATTGATGATTATAGGTCTTACGAACGCAGTTAATTATATTGTGTAGCAGTAATCAGCGAAGAAGGCAAGTTTCCTAACTCAACCTTGAGTTATATTCATTCAATTATTATAATTTTTAATTATTGCTAATTATACCATGTCCAGGGAATTTATTTTTGATTATTCGCAGTTAGTGCATGATAAATAATTCAAATTGAATTACTGATTCAGAGAATATACATTTGAAGAATAACTGTGGTTGGATATTCATATTTGTAGAAGATAGAATTGACAGTACAGATAATTCATGTTTATTCTCAAATTATGTTGAGAAATGTCTTAGCTAATTATTCTGGCTAGACGAATATTTGTTAGAACTTGATAGATTCGAGAAGAGAATTCAGTTGTTATTGATAGATCGATGCCAATTATTTCGGCTAGATCGATAAGTAAATAGAAATTGAAATCATTAAATTTCGTTGTTAAATCAAATCTTGATTCTGAGACTGAGAAGAACAACCTTTTATATAAAGGGAACATTTTTAAGTCGTATATTCGACCATTCTTGTGTGACTTCTAAGTATTATGCATAATATAGGTACAAGGAGTGGTAGGCTCCAAGTACTTGCAGAGGGGTATGATTTAATCTTTATAGTTATCTGATACTCCTGCGTATGTATCAAAGTAAATCTTTGATAGATACCCGAGAAAGTAGAAGTTCTAGATCCAATGGATCGCTCAGTATAAATCTGGAAAACATTTCCACTTTGTTATTGTGTAGAATTGATTCTTGTTTATTCAATAGAATATCCTAGAAACTTTGAAAGCATTGTACTCTTTCATTATCTGATTATTGCGTTACCTAGAATACAAGAAGACTTGTTATTAATTAACGAATTGTTCAGCTATTTCAAAGTTCCCCGAACTTTGGTTTAATTCTATAAAAATAGATAATCTGTTCTTATTGATTCATATACATTTATTGTATGTCTTAACTTACGGGGCAAACCTGTTGCTCACCCTTGCTATATATAAAACATTTCAGTTAGAATCGAAGAGGCCAGCGGATCGAAGAAGAACAAAGGCAAAGGCAAGATGCTGGAATAGTTTAATGAACAATATTATTATTATGTTGTATTGTATTGTAACCCCTTTTTGTATATCTAAGGGGTATTTCTGTAATGTTAAGGTTAGTGGACCTGGGACTTATGTATTAACAACATATGTTAATGACTTATGTATTCCTATTTATATATGAATGGGTAGTTAAATGGTATTATATTTTGGATAGTGAACACCAAACTCGGGGGTCAGGTAACCCAAATTTGGGGGTGTCACAGGTTGGTATCAAAGCTGTAGTGACCAAGGTGTCACAAGTTGGTAGAAGAGCTGTAGGTTATAAACCTTAAGTGGGGGTGGGAGAAAACCCTAGGATTATAACCAAACGCGAGATAGAGAAAACTCATTTAGAGTTCTAAGTGAGGGATTGCCGAAGTGCATCAATAATGAGATAAGTGAACACATAGTTTGAGAAGTTTGTACCAATGAAGTACTAATCAAGTTATTTAAGTGGATTGTAGGATGTCTGGAGAAGATCAAATGAGTGCAGAGATGGTAGCGGTTGTTGCACTAATGCCAGGAGCCGAGGTGCCAGCGCAAAGCAAATCAGTTGAGAAGTTGGGAGAAGATGAACCAATGGTTAATCTGAGGAGCAATCATGACAATTATCACGAGATGTATCTGAGTGGAGATGAGGAGGCAGAGTTTGAGCAAGCTAGGGTGGAGAAAGGGAATAAGACCAAAGTTGGAGAACAAGATCACAAATCTGCAGAAGTCCAAGAATGCCAGAACATAGTGTTTCTCTTAGAGGAGCTATGGAAGACAGAGCGAGCCTTACGCGAAATCACTAAAGAACGGAACGCGCTAAAGGAGCAGGTAGAAAGGATGAAGACTGAAGGTGGTGGATCGTTTGAAGGAACCATCAAGCAGTAGAAAGAAAAGAATAAGCGAAAGAGGGACAATGAAAGCCCTAATTCTGAAAAGTCAAACCCGAAGAAGAAGCAAGCTTGTAGAACGTACAGCAGAATGCATAATGTGGAAGAATGTTTGTTTCAACTATAAGCAGGAAGGACTTATTTCTTTGCATTGTCCTAAGCCGAATTTGAGGAAGTGTTTTTCAGGTGGGCAGACGGGTCACGAATTTAACAAGTGTCTTAACAAGAAGAGGACTGGTGAAGGGAGTGGACGGTAGATAGCTTAAGTTTGAGCGTTAGTATCTTTTGGTAGAAGATTATGATAATAAGTGTTGTAATATCGAGAACAGTGTGTAAGCATATGTAAATATAAATATGTTTGTATGAATGAAATTTTTATCTTCTATATGAATATAAGATTAAGACTAATTTGTGTGTTCTTAAAACTCATACTTATGGTAAGTTAATGACTCATAATTATATGAAATGTTTTGAAACCCTCAGCGAATGGACGCCAAAGGTCTGACTAGGATAAGTTCATACACTCATATAATTGTGGCAAGTTCCTGAACTCATAAGTGTGGTAAGTTTGACGAACTGGTAATAACTGTGTGTGAATAGAGAATAACAACTTTTTGTGTAAAGTTGTGTTATTAATCCTGATATGATTTAAAAAGGGATAGTAATATGTGTTAAGTACTATATGTACTATGTGCTATTTGAATAAATATGCAATTATATGAGAATTATGTGTTGAATTATTATTGTGTTAAGAATTTGTGTAAAGAAAGAGAATTAATATAAGATTTTTATTTAAATCAGATCATGTCGCCTAGACGACAAAATCGAAACCAACGGGAAGAGCAATCGGTAAATAACAAAGGAGGTCAAGCTGACCCGATGCAAAACTTTGCGGATACGTTAGCCCAAGCTATGGAGAATAGAGCTCCAGCTGCAAGAGGAAGAGTTAGGAATTAGCCAGCCAACAGATTGGCTAACCTTAAAGACTTTAAAGCGGTAGGACCGCCTGAATTCAAAGGAACCACAGATCCGATTGAAGCCCAAACTTGGGTGAAGGAGATGGAGAAAGCATTCGTCATTGCGCAAGTGGCAGAAAAGCAGAAGACGGCTTTTGCGACATACTTAATGAAGGGATAAGGTAATTACTGGTGGAGACAAATCAAGCGAGAGCGGGTATAGCCATAGTGACATGGACCAGATTTAAAGTGTTGTTCTTTGAGAACTACTTCTCACCGAGTATGCAATCCAGGATGGAAGTCAAGTTTTTAGAACTAAAATAGGAGAACATGTTGGTAATAGAATACGCTGCCAAATTCAACGAGTTAACAAGATTTGCACCTCATCAGGTGGACACAAAAGCGAGAAAAGTGAGAAGATTCAAGAACGGATTGAAGTCAGGAATATTCAACAAGGTAGCAGTATTACAGATCAATACGTTCGCGGCTTTGATGGAGAAAGCATTAATTGTTGAAGGAGGGAGCGAAGCTGCATCTCAATTTCATCAGGATAAGAAGAAGAAGACAAATGACGGAGGAAGCAGTGGAGGAAGTAATCCAAATAAGATAAAATGGAATGAGAATACCCAGTCGGGTAATAAGACAGAAGATAATAGGAAAGGAAGGGAGCCATGTTCGAATTATGGGAAGAACCATGCTGGAGTTTGCCTGAAGAAGAAGGGACTCTGTTATAACTGTGGATAAGAGGGACACATGTCACCCAATTGCCCCAATCCGAAGAAAATTCAAGGTTGCTTTGCATGCGGATCGACTGATCATTTGGTTCGGAACTGTCCGAAGAAGAATGCGGAGAAGGAAAGTGGCAACAAGGGACCCAGTAGCGGAACCTTGGCAATTCAAGGACCTGCCAGGGAGACCAACAGCCCGTACATTCAACATGACAGCGCGGGATGCAGTGGCTACTCAGAAGGTGGCAGCAGGAAATAGTTTTGTTTAGAAATTTAATTACGCGAGTATTATGAGTTAGATAATTCTGTGAACTATTTTCTTTTATAGATTCAAGCCACAGGTTAGAATTTGGAACACAAATTAATATTGTGTTTGTCGACGTCGGGATTTTTGGATTTCCCTGTCTGTTACTTGTTCTTTGGGTGTTCTCATTTTAGGTGAGATTTATTTGAAAAAATAAGTGAAAAAGGTCCGACATGTATAATGTCGACGATGTGACTGTTAAGAGTCGCCAGTTAGTTTTTTAAATGGTTATACCAACACAATTGAGAAAAGGTTTGCACATTGACCAGTGATGTGATACTGCTAAACGGGTCGGTGAAACCGAGATTCATTAGGGTCCGGGGACTTGGTTATGCAGAGGGAAGGTGTTAGGCACCCCCCGACATCCGTGTTACCACAGTGACCGCCTCTTTTCAAGAAACTATTATCTGAATGTGTGTGTGTGTGGGTCAATGTGCTGTTATTTGGATGTAGTGTGAGGCCTCATTCGCACCTATATACACATGATTTGAATTTATGTAAAAATTCAATTTTAAGCAAGATATGGCAGTGATGTTTTATAAAAGAGGTTATTCAAACCCTGATGCTCAATAGTAATTGAGACCTTTTACACTCCCATTTTATTAAGTGTTTGGCTTGATTGATTTTATTTGACAGATGCGAGGCATCCGTACGAAAATAATGTACAAAATAATGCCGACTTCCTCGTGGGTATGGAAACCATCTGAGGAAATTCAGACAATGCAGAATAATTTACAAGCTGCTTACAGCTGAAAATGTCCATCACGGGAACCGAATCTAGATCCAATGGGATGAATCTGTAATCACATGATTCCTAGGCGCACATAATACTGCAATTTGTATGAAAGCAGTAAGCAAGTATATATATAAAAGCTGTAAATATATATATACAGACATGATCACCAACCATGAAGCACCTCCATGCGGGATCAGAAATGTAAATAAAGTTGTAAAAGCTATCAACCGCCACAGAGGAAACTCCAGGCGGGATGAAACGTAAATAAAGTTGTAAATACGGTCAACCGCCACGAAGGAGACTCCAGGCGGGACAAAATGTAAATAAAGTAGTACAAAGTGCTCAACTGTCACGAAGTAAACTCTAGGCAGGACAAAATGTAAAGAAAGCTGTAAAAGCAATCAACCACCACGAAGTAAACTCCAGGTGGAACGAAATATATATATATATATTTATATATATATAAGCAATAAACACACCGAAGGTGAAATCCAGGCTCATCGAACAGAGTTCGACCACAGTTCATATATATATATATATATATATATATATATATATATATATATATAAGTGAATAAACACACCGGATATAAAATCTAGGCTCATCGAACAGAGTGTGACACACAGTTAATATATATAAATGTATATATATATATATATATATATATATATATATATATATTAAAGCAGTAAACGCACCAGACTGAAGTCTAGGCTCATCAAACAAAGTTCAACACATAGTTAATATATATAAATGTATATATATGTTAAAGCAAATAAATGCTCCAGACCGATGTCTAGGCTCATCGAACAAAGTTCGACACACAGTTAATATATATAAATGTAAATATATATATATATATTAAAGCAAATAAACGCTCTAGACCAAAGTCTAGGTTCAATCGAGGCATAACTCGATAATGTTAGTCAATATATATAATATACGTATATATACAGACTGAAATGAAACCACGGACTGAAGTCCGAGTAAAAGCAAGCAACACGACTCTCAACGTGTAGAAGGGTGTGTGCAGAGATGAAGAGAAAGACTCTAAAGTGTGTGAGAAGGCTTACAGTTGACTGCCAAAGAAGACTTCTATATCTTTAGAGTGGGTAAACACTGGCTTTTGTAGGTACAAAAGAGGCTATATATGAGCTCACAGGGTGTTTAAAAGGGGAAAGTACACTACATGGGGTGAGTGTGAGCAAATTCAAGGTGGCTTCCTCGTCGTTTTCTCTTGCAAAATGGGGCAGCCCAAGCCCTCTATTTATAGACGAAAGTAGCCATGCAGGTGTACTGCTGGTGAAAGCAATAGTGTACTGCTGGTGAGCCAGTGTACGGAGAGGCAACCGGGTGGGCCCGAGTTTTTTGGGTTGGGTCGTCTCGGCACGTGCACTCGAGCAATCGTAATGTCCACTCGAACTTTTAGAAGTGCAATCCGGGCATCCGTTTGAGGTATACAGGACCTATTTTGGACCGCCGTTGTCGAGAGTTATACGGTGGCATGGGATTAGAGTTTGTACGAAGTCATTGAAGATGGGACGGTGCCATCCAATCTTCAAGCTTCAACTTCCATCCGTTACCTCGCACAATAGTCACTCGGGATTGGTTAGTCTTGTGGGACATCGTTGTGTTGACACGACGTGGCATGGCATCACATTGGCTAGATGACAATGTTTCCCTTCACCGGTGTTATCGCCAGATTGGGCTGATAAACCAGACATTGCTTAGGCTTCACTGAGGTTGGACTACTACAATTATTTAAAGGTCCTCATTGTCATCTTTGAGGTGTGTCTGTCCCCCCGGTGTTATCGTCGTGTTGGTACAGAGTCTCTCGTTGTGAGTGCCGACATTGAAGCTGGTCGTATTTGAAACAAGCATTTTCGGGGTTATCGTCGAAACTGCATTCCTTGGGGTTATCACCAAGGTTGGTGGCTATTCCCATTGTTGGGACTGAGACTGGATACCTCGGGGTTATCTTCGAGATTAATCGGTCTTCTCTGGTGTGTGTTCTGGTATTGGATCTGCACGCCTTGGGGTTATCTGCGAGGTTGGAATTGTTACTCCCAGATTGCGATCTGGTGTTGATGTTGAACTTCCGGTAGTGTCCGATATGGATATTGAATGTCTTTCAGGGTTCCCTCTTAAAAGATGAATCTGTCCTCCTGCAATGTTAGTGACAGTAGTACATAAAATTTTGAGTGTCTACAGATGCCCCTCTTTTATCATACTCATGCATGGCGATGCATGGGTAGGATAAAGAATCCTAGACACTTGAAATGCAATAAGACAAACATGGTACTATATGTAGCAACATGATGTAAATGTATGATGCATGTGTACGGGGTTGTAGCCCAACATGCTGGGGATGATTGCTGGCTCCCTGTTGCTTCAACTGGGGATTGGAAATGATGACCAGATTTGATGTGTAATCCGAATCTGTTAGGATGTTGATGTTGGAGTTATCACCAAATTCCTGTGTCTTTGATAATGACTTGATCCTGAAGATGTACCTCTTATGTGTAAGAGATCCGTGGGGATAAAGCTTGCTCTATTTGAGGATGTGTATAACATATTCCATCATCGATCCTCTTTGATAACGTTGACCTTTCTTGGTTGGTATCGCCAGAATATGCCACTATTCTATTGGATTTACTGCCAACAGCAAATGCTGTCAGGGATGCCTGACCTTCGCTGACGTTTATTTCACCGACATGTGAATCAACGGTTAAAAAATCCTGCGGGATATACGGTCAAGGTTGCTTGACCTTCACTGACGTGTGAATCAACGGCTGACACTCTGTGGGTAGATTGTCAAGGTTGCTCGACATTCGTTGACGTGTGAATCAACGGAGCATTGCATTGTGACCCCCACCGGGGATCCTCTGGGGAATATGAGTAATCGAGCATGAAATCCTCGAATAGCTCTAGAGCTCTGATAGGTTTAATCGCTATCGGCTAAAATAACGTCAAGGCTGCTTGACCTTCGTCGATATGTGTGTCAATGTCTTGAATTCGCATTGTAATCCCCTGCCGGGGCTTCACGTTGTAACCCCCATCGGGGATCTACGTTGTAACCCCCATCGGGGATCTACGTTGTAACCCCCGTCGGGTATCCCCGTTGATCTTTAGGGTAATGACCCGGAGTTGGCAGCATTAGACCTGTACGAGGTATTGCCGAATGTGATTCGTAGCAAATGATATCATTGGCAGGGTATACCTCGTGTTCAGGTGACTACCAATGAGCGATGTACAGACTCAAAGTTTCATCTGAGAAGACCAGGATTGTATGCTGTTTTGCTCAATCGCGCGGCGTTTTTATTCTCGATTTGACCTTTCTAGTCCGCAAGAACTCCTTTGTAACTCGAACTGGACTGAGTCGGAGGGGTGGGGCCCACATAGGGGTGCCGCAGGTGCACCTACTTCAGCCGTAGATGAGCCTGTGGCCAATCGTGGATGATAAATTCCAGTAGGTTGGCCACACAAGTCATTTTTAACTTGTCGCGCGAATAGAAATTCATGAGCCTCCTTCAGATCTGCTGAGTTCGGGCTATTTTCTGCAAATTTTGTCACCGTACAAGTGTTCTACACTATCCTGGTAACGTATGCATGTATTTTTTCCAGTTTTTGTCCGTTGGATTGTGAGTTATCGCATGAAATGCATCTAAACACATAGTAGTGATTATGTATGCACAAATGACTTGATAAAAAATATTCATAATAGTAAATGTTAGTATTAAACCATGTTGAACATAATGATGTGAAAAAATTTAACTTTTGAGACAGTCAAATTGGCACCTTTTTCTGCTATTTTTGTCCTATTTGAGGTCCAATGAGTAAAAGGTAGAAAGGCAAAGTACTCCTAGTATTGAGGTTGACCTTATGCATGATGATTTTAATTTTTTATGCATATATTATGTATATGACTTTGGGGAAGGTGTGCTATTGAATGGCCACCTAGACATGCCTATGTGCATGTGGATAGTCCTATTTTAAAAGGGGACTATGGCAAAAATTTTCCAAATGTAGGCATTGGGTAGTCATGCATTTTAACTCTATTGAATGTTAAAGTAAATGCATGCATGCATATAGTCATAAAAATGCATTAGAAAGCTCCAGGTAAGGAAATACCACACCCTTTCTGATGTGATTTTGAGATTTATTGTCCAGATATTATGGATCCAGATCAGCCGAGCAGTTCCCGCAGGACCACTTCTGGTATACGGAGGAGGGCTTCTGAAGTACCTCGTCCTCGCTCTGTGAGACAGCCTCATAGATTGGTGGAGGCTATAATTCATCCAGTCCGGGCAGATGTGCCAGACGTTGAGGACGTGGAGGAAGATATTCCTATTGAGGATCCCGCTCCTGCTGCACCTATTCCTCGCAGGGAGCTACCTTGTATTCAGGTGGCAAACCCAGAGCTGCTGGGTGATTTGAGCAGACATCCATCGATGTATTTGCATGCTAACGAGGTATGGCGTTAGACTTTGATCTTCCTTCTTTACTATTGATGAGGAGTAAAGGGTTTTTGATATTGATCTGCATTTCATGCAGGTTACTGGTTTTACACAGCCTCGAGAGAACTGGTTCAATATACACTCCATATATTAGGCTCTTCATCCTGATTACCGAGCTGTAGTGCATGACTGGGGATTTTGGGCATTCTTCTCCATCCTTCCCCGTCGTTGTCCCTGGGGTTATCTCAGGGCTTTGTCTGAGTGATGGTTTCATCAGACTCAGTCACTCCATCTGCTGGATTACGAGGTGATGATGACACCGATGGATTGGCGATTTATCACGGGTATTGAGTTTGGTGGGGAGCCAGTGCCTTACATGGCGAATATTACCCCTACTGTCGTTAGATCCTTGTTAGGAGTTCCGGCGGAGGCGCTCAAAGGTAGGATTATCTGTTCAGGTCCTTTGAGCGTAGATGCTATGAGCGGGTTATTGAGTGAGCCCATGCCTGATGATGTCAGAATCAGGGATCGCATTCTGCGACGATTGTTCCTGATGATCATTAGAGGCTGCTTCATAGCAGATAACTCTTCCATGGTGTCTTTCGCTTTGGTCAGCGCCATGCGTGATATGGACCGTCTTGGAAAGTATGATTGGGGCTCCTACACCTTTGCCTATTTCCTCTGGGGCATGCGCATGAGCTCACAGGGTTTAATCAAGGCTTGACTAGGCTTTTACCCGTTTCTGCTGGTGAGTATTTCTCTTGTCATTTCCTATTTATAGGTTAAGAGTGTTTACTAATAGTAGATGTTTTGCCATTATGTTGGCAGTTTTGGGCCTATGAGAGGCTCCCATGCTTACGTCCTGTGAGTGTGTTAGGTTTGGATACCTATCCACGAGGACGACGATGGCATCATTCCATTTCTTGGAGGTCCCCAGAGGTGAGGATTCATTTTGCCGTATACGTTGAGTTGTTGATGACTAATACCATCACATGATTTCCTATTCAGGGGAACACTTGACCATCGGCTTTGAGGATGGATACCCGACTGGAGTCGAGTACTTGATTTCCACCAGGAGAGTTCCTCTCTTCACAGATGGAGGCTGGGAGTTCTATTTAGGAGATCGTGCTATTAGGAGCACCACAGGGGAGATTCGTATGCCGATCTTGCCTCTTACCAGGCATCATTGGCCTGTATCGCAGTCACCCGTCACTGATATCCCATTGTTGGGGGTTGACAATTTTGTATTGTTAGAGGGTCCATGTACCTAGGAGACGTTCCAGTGGTCGTAGTCCCCTCACACTATTAGAGCCCAATCCCACGCCACACAGTTTATGGGGGATATGGTTCTAGGATCCTTGATGATGACGGATTGGATAGCTTGTGTCCGAGATCCGACTCATATGACACAGATTGATAGCTTGACCCGTCAGTTGGACCAGACACATGTTTTTATCCGGCATTTTGGCTGACTTTTCTAACTCTTCAGGAAATAGGTCTCGAAGAATATTTCCTTAAACCTATCCCAGGTCATCACTCTTGGCCCTTCACGAGTTTTATTGGCCTGCCACCAATAACTAGCTTCCACTTTCAACATGAATGTTGCTTAAGCAGTCTTCTGATCTTCCCTTACCCTAGCGACATAGAACACCTTTTCTAACTCCATAATCCAGGTCTGTGCTTCGACTGGATTCATGGACCCACTGAATTCAGGTGGTCCAACCGCCTTGAAATGCTTAAACGTTGTTCCTTGGTTTTCTGGTTGATTTTGCAACGCTCATGTTAGTAGCGTCACTAGTTGTTGAACGGGGTTACCATCAACATTGTTGTTATTGTTGGTTCCTTCAGTGGTTCTCTGCTATGGTGGTTGACGTTTGGGAGTCATTTTCTGTTAAAAGTACACTCATTAGATTATTATTCAATTCTTTTAAGTAACTTCAATTAACTTGCCTCCAAAAATAAATAACCACATAACACAAAGCACTTTGATTAAAGTAACAACTTTTATTTATTCATAACATTTTTGAAAACATAAAACAATAGCATCACTGCTATTTACAATACTTTCCTGAACTACAAAAGTTTCAGGACAACATCACCGTCATATCCCATAGGTTACATAACACTTGGGATTTACAATTTATTTAACATTTTATTCATCGTACAACAACTACGATGTTCTACTAAGATATTGCTTAGCCTTACTACGCTCTTCCTCCATGACCAGGAACATTGTTCACGTATGATGGCAGCGTCTCGAACTGAATAGGATATCCCATGACCCGATTTTGAGCTCGATTAATCGTGGTGTTAAATACTTTATCCATCTCTTCCATCCTCATCCTCTTTGACTAAGCGTCTCTCACTGCTATTCTGGTTCGTTGATAAGCTTCCTCGTAGGCACCTTCAGCTCTTGCCCTCTTAGTAGCTTCTTTTCTCATCTTATTCTTCAGTTCAACGACCACTTCGATCAGTTGTTCTTTCTCTCCTTTAGTCTGTACTTGTTTCTCCTCGACATTTGTCAGGCATTCTTCACGATCCTAGATCTCGCCGTCTTTTTATGTCATTGCGGTCTATTGTTCAACTACTATCTCCTGCAATTCCTCAATTGTATCCTGCAGTTCCACGTTACGGTCGTAGACTTCATCGTACATACGAGCATCAATCGAGGTTAATGGAGTCTCTTCCTCCTCGTCCTCGTCATCCTCATCCTCCCGCGGCAACTCAACGAGATCCTCCTCATCCGTGTCCACATCGTCATTCTCATCTTCAACTACTGTGACCAACGGGCCGACTTCGTGGCGAATTGTTCCTAAACAACTGAATGTCGCGAGGCTCCTCCTCTATAGGCATCTGAGGTCCCTCCTCCCTAGCCTGACTGGATTCTCCGACATTAGTCATCTTGACAACAAAATTTTAAGTTTTAATTATTAATCATTACTACTCGACACTTACGAGCACATAAATTATAAACACATAAGCACATAAGTGTTTTATTACTTCTTCCTTAAAACTCGATAAGAGTTAATCACCACTATCTTTTCAAAGGTTACTTCCTAAGGCTTTCTCCACCTAAGGTTCATAACCTAAAGCTTTGATACCAACTTATGACACCCCAAAATCCTGGTACTTCATTTCCTCAAGATATGGTGTTCACTTAATCAAAACATTCATTACTAACTACCCAATCATAATAAAATTGAATAATAAGAACCTGCCCATACAGGATTACATTTAATAAAAATCTCCCAGGTTATCTAACATTTACATTACAATCATTCAAATGCGGATTTTAAATTTATTACATCACATCATACTTAAAAGTCTATTATCATAACGATAAAAATAAAATTTATAAGTCTTCATCACTTGTACATTTTTCCCTTTCCTTTGCTAGTGGTAGGTTCATTGACCTTCTCAACCTTAGCTGCAATAAGTGTATAAATATGCAAGAGTGAGCAAACAAAGCTCACTTAAAGAAGAATGAATAACTTTACAACATTACAACAATTGCCCGAAATAGGCTCAATAGAACTGAATGATATGTCCTATTAACATTTTGAAACATACTACTGAGGGTCTAATGACCACGAATCATGTCCACAGTTATAAGTAATCTTTCAACTTTAACTTTAACAGTCATAAGACTATAAGGACTCCTCGTACTTAGGGGGATCAACCCTTCGTACAATGTATTGTGCACAACCATTTCAACGCTAAGCATAAACCTCTATTAAAAGAGTTGTTCATTTCCGTATTTAGAGTACAACTCCGCACCAAAGTAGGTTTGGTTTGGATACATTACAGGGTAATTTAGAATTCAACGGTCATCAACTAAGGATTAGTTGAATACAAAAGAACTAACTGTATGCTATGGAATAATCATAACTGAATCGCTGTTTGTAAATTAATATCATGCTTTAGGAATAATCTAATAGCATAAACATTGAATAATCATAACATAATTTGTTTGAACTATATTAAGTTAAGGTTATTGAGAATTGGATACTAAGCATGCATAGTGAATAGTAATTTGAACTATAAAGTTGTTCAATACTAGAATATTAAAATATAGCGACTCGAATACTAAATAACAAGTTTAATATTAAAGAAACTTGCTCAATATTAAGATATAAGATTTGGGATACTTGCATCATTATGAGCAACTAGATACAAGAACTTACTCAATAATAGACAATCTAGCTCCACGAAAGTGTAGAGGTAGCAACTTGTAAAATTGTAATTGAATTTGAAAGCAATAACGTACTCAACAAAATTAAACTTGCACAACGAAGTTAAAGGGTTAGAGAACTTGCCTTGAGCACAAGCTAAACCTTACAACTTGAATCTCAATACCCTATATATATATATGTCATCATGACATAATTAGTCCCTACCAACATTTTGTATATATATATAAACAAGTATACACATCATGTAGGTTTAACTATTAAATCACATAATCGAATTACGTTAACACTAATACTAGTTAATCATTGATAACATGATCATTCTTAGTTTAGTACTACTGAAATCATAATTTAGCAGTCCACATAACATTTATTTTCAGACTTTATATAATTAAATAAAAGCCGCAGACCATTCGCTAACTTCGTACAAGCAAGGCCTTTCGATTTACATTGTGGTTTAAGATCATGGGTTTGAGTTCATACCATGGCACTGAGACTCGAGTTAGCGATTGGTAAGGCTGCGATGTGATCCGGTCAACTGGCATGAGAATAATATCTTGAAAGCGCGTTGCACGTATAAAACTCCAGACTTTGGCACCCAAATTTCAAAGAATAAAGAAGAACAAAAAGCCAAATTGGCCTACAAGCTCCAATCTAACAAACTAATTAACATGTAATACACATATAGTGTAAGACCCCAACTTTTATAAATAAAGATGAATTTTCTATAAATATCATTTTTGAATATTATGGAGTAAATTTGATATAATGTTATAGTTGTGGGTAATATTTATAAATTTTGCAAAATACGCAAGTTGTTATATAATATTCGATTGGTGGGAATATTCATTTTAACAAATGAATATTGGTTCAACTAAGCACAATCATTGGTGGACCCCATAATGTAATTATTCATCGGATTGAGAAAACGACAAAAATACTTTATGAAAATAACAATGGAAGTTTTACAGATTAGCTGTTGAAACACACGGTGTTAAAAGTACAAGATGTCTGGCGTAGTTGCACAAGAGAGCACACGGTATTGATTATTGATGCTTACGTGAGAAGTCACTCGGTTTTGTTCAATTATTATTATCATGTAATTGGTGCATAGTATCTCACGTTATTTGATTCAATTATTGTCAATATTTTATAATCAATAATTGAGATGACAAAGTTATTAATATAATTATTTGCAATATTAATGATGTGCAGAAGTTACATCAAGGAGAGGTTTGGTAACCTAATCAACGCCGCAATAGGAGAAATCCTTATTGGAAAGCCTCCTCTTTCCTAGGAACGACCTGGTCGATTAATATTATGAATTATAATATTGATGATTAATGTTGTTAAAAATATTGAGGGATTTTATATATGTAAGTTTGTAATGTGTGTGGTGGGTGGAATATATATATATATATATATATATATATATATATTATTATTGTGTGAGTGGAAAATGGTGGAAAAGTAGAATTTTGGTGGAAAAGTGGAAATGGTGGGGTGAGTATTAGTATTATATATATATATATATATATATATATATATATATATATATATATATATATATATATATATGGTATGAATTGAAATGGTGGGGAAATGATGTTGTCAAGTGGTTTATTTTTTTTCAATCAACTTGTGGTTATATGTATATATATATATATATATATATATATATATATATTGTCACATGTGGGAGATTATAGTGGAAACAAAAGTCTTGGGGATGTTGAATTTTGGTGTATTGAGTGGATGTTGATTTTGGAGTATGTGGTGGAAAAGTGACGTGTAAGGCATGTATTGAATATATATATTTTATATTTTTGTTTTAGTTTTTATTTTATTTGATGAGTAGTCATCTGTGATTTGATTAGAATCAACCCGTGAATTATAAGACGATTTGTTAAGCGTCCGTGAGAAAAATCCTTACACAGTGTCTCTCCATTCTCCTATAAATAGAAGCTCATTCTTTCATTATTTCTTACGAATTCACTGAAACTCTAGAGAGAGAAATTATAGAGAAACTATAGAAAAGTATTCTGCTACTTCCCTACTCTTATATCCAGTTTCTTTTACGGTAAGGGGTATTATTTCTTTTGTATTCATGAAGAGAACTTCTGTTATTCCATTCTTTATTATTCTTTGGAATAACCAAAGATACGTGGACTACCCTATACTTGGTCACATTCTTCTATTATTCCGTCTTTATTATCATTACATTTGGAATATCCTCATCTGCAATGCGTTTTTACATGGGACATTGGTTTAAATCTTTATTATTATTTTGTTGGAATATCATGTACAGACGCTTTTACGCCAAACCCGGTTAAAATCAGATTATTACATTGGAACATCCCGTCGATGCTAATTTCACGACCTCGGTTCGTTACTTATTATTCTATTGGAATAACCTGTCTATGCGAAGTACCACATGCATGGTGATTTCTTTTGTTATTCCAATCGTTATTATACTCAGTTGGTTAAAGTTTTGACTTCTATACTCCATGAAATTAATGGAATATCCTTGATATTTGCGCTTCATCTAGTATCTTTTTATGAAAATATTCTTCTGAGCATTCTTGAGTGTTACTCTACAAAAAAAGTATCATGTTGACAATTTAGACATTATTAGTTCCTGGATAAATTAATTCTTGAACTTGTTTTATTGAATTCTTATATCATTGTCATCATCCTCATGTTTATATTATGTTGAAAGTCATCTGTGGCCTGTAGTGCATAGATGGACTTGGTATGATTATGACCAGGGATTATTCGGTGTAATCATGACCGTAATGTTACAAAGGATATGGAAAAAAGTCCCCATTGACCCGTAGTGCATTGATGGACAGTTGTTGGCATGATCATGACCATTGATGAATACACGAATATCCTTGGCTGTGGTGAATGGATAATTTGTGGTTATGATACTAATAAATATCCTTGGTCGTAGTGTAAGGATGATAAGGGTTATTTATTAAGCTGAGTCTCAATGATAAAAGTCATGAAAAACCTTTTAAATCATAGAAGATAATAGATTTTATTCTCTACTTGACTCTTTTAATGGATTGCTTGTTTCGCTGCAGTTAAACTTGATGGCTATTGTATTTTATCAGTTTAACATTGTTGAAGACTAATGATAATTTATTTCGCATTATCTTAGTCATAATATTTCTTCTTCGGGCTAGTTGAGCTCACCCTTTCTTTCACCGTTTCTTCAAAAATGAGAATATATGGGACGAGTCGGGGAACGGAGTGATGGACCAGATGATAGTATTAGTAGTCCTCACTATTCTGTTAAATAGTGTGATAATAAATGTAATGAGGACTTATTCTGAGAGTGGATATTGTCTAGAAGACAATATTTGTATTTAAAACTCACAACTTTCTTGTTCTATATTAAAGATTATATTTGTATTATGTACCATGTATTTAGCGACTTAGAATAGGTGATATATACCTATTTTGGGGCGTCACATATAGACTTCATATAAACATAGTTTCAATACTCTTAACATGTTTTTACACATATAATAACGTAAACTTCAACTTTATAACACCCAATTTCAATGTTTTTGGCAAAAACTCCATTTTTGACATTTTTAACGAAACTTATCACTGTAACTTTGTTTTTCAACCAAAACCATTAATTCAAACTATCACGTTTATGTTTATTCATCTACTTACAAATTCAATAGTCAAATTATAATTTAAACAACCAATAAATCCTTAATTTTACTTTAAACTAAGCTATATTCATATATATATATTCATATGAACTCACTATAATATATTTTCTTTCACAAAATGCATACACACATGAATTAGTTTATCTATAATCATATATAAACTCATGAAACCATCTTATAACCAACAATTTATCATATAAAACATATACCATATATAATTTATCCTTTATGAAGATTTTTACAAAGAACTTTTGGATAAGAAGATAACCATAGCTTTTAGAAAAATAGGAGCAAGATGATACCTTAATTTAGAAGAAGATGATGGCTATTCTCAAGCTTCTTCTCTTTATCAAAACCTTCTTTTCTTTCATTCTCTATACCTCTTTCTTCTTCTGAGTCTTTCTCCTAACTCTATTCTAATTCACGAACTAACCAAAGAGCTATAACGTATCATAATAATAATATAGATATTAAGTATAAGATTTTTAACTGACATCAGTTATAGATTATTTGAAAATCAAAAGCCATAAGGCTTGTTTGGCTATCTAACTAAAAATAACCCATTAACTCTTACACCTTGTTTGGTAAACCTAATTAAAATAAATGGATTAATCTTTATACCTTGTTTGATAAAATACTATTAGATTAAAGACTTAATATGCATTAAAACTTGTTTGGCCAAAACTAAATTAAACTCCTTTAGTTTATTTTAATAACTCCTTTATAGCAAGGTTCTTTGTCACACTTCTATTAAATTAAATAATCAATTTAATCAATTCGAATACAAATCTATTAAATTACTTTAACACATAAATCACTACCACATAATTATAATTTCCTTTATAATTATAATTTTATTTAACCAACTAACACCTTATTTTAATTATAAATTCCAATTAAAATATTATAATTCATTCAATCATTATAAGCTCTTTAACTTAATTATTAAATTAACTTAGTATATAATCTCATAACAATTAATTTTCTTAACTCCTTAATTATTTACTTAACAAATAATTAACTAGATCAAATCAAATCAAATTGAATAATTATTTATTCAACAATAAATATATCAATTAAATACTTATATAATTCAATAAATATTTAATATTACAATTTAAAATTGTGGAATGTTACAGGTACAGCTAAACCCCATTGGCAAATTAAAATTTTAAAATTTTAGTTTGAAAATGACGCCATGATGTCGTACTGTACTAACAGACTGTTTAAGGATGTCATCATTATATGACTTTTTCATAACACATCATACCATAGTGGAACAACGATTTCAGATCAAATTCAACATTAAATATTCTTGTATTTACAACTCCATCAACTTTTTATCATCTATGCACCAGGTTACATGGTACATAAGTGATAAATAAAATATATTTTGATATTTCAAATCATTGTCGTCTAGCCAAATCATGTAGCATAGACTATTCTTTAAACCGTTTAAAAATCATTACAAATCTGTTTTATCATCTCAAAAGGTAACGATGTGTCGGTGGCCTTGAAGTCCACGCATACACAATGGTCAACAGGCGTTGAAAATAAAAATTCATTTCAAAAAGCACATAGTGCGTGTTTAGCTTGATGTCAAAAATTTTTAGTCTAGCATAGCTAGAAGATTTGGAAAACTTATGTCTCCACTAATGATCAATTGCTTAGTAATCTATCTATTCCTATTATCCTCAATACACATAACTATTCCCAGTTCGTCAAACCACACTCATGAGTTCAGGAACTTTCCACAATCATATGAGTTTAAGAACTTGTCCTAGTCAGACCTTTGGCGTCCATTCGCTGAGGGGTTCATAAATGTTCATATAATCATGAGTCACGAACGTACCATAAGTATGATTTTTAAAAACTCGTATTTAACCTGATATTCTCTACCTATAACCTATCTATCTGTTATACACATGAGAAAAGAATCATCTTCTCAACACACATATAGCAAAAAGCGTAACACAAACCTAATCTTAACCTCTTCTTAATACGAATTCCATTCAATTCATATTCATAATCCTTTCCTGACTCTGTACCAATTCATGTACAACTGACACACAACAATCTTTGCTGTAAACTTTTCAATCATTCAGTTATTTTTTCTCCATACTATAACCTTATCAGATCACGGGGTGATCTCATCGTATATATTACGATTCATTTCTATGCCTTGATCGTTTTGCTTTTCAATCTTCTATCACTGTACTTTTAGTCTTTTAGACTCTATATGTTCATTACTATTGTTCACCTTTATTATGAGAGTTAGGGAACTCTGTATCTTTTATAACCCGCTGAGATTTGTCTTTGAATCTTACCGACTTACTAACTCTATTTGAGTTAGTACTTATCCTAATCACTACGGTTATTAGTCTCAGGTATTCCACTCTAAGGTTCATAACCTATAGCTTTGATACCAATTGTGAGAGCCCCAAATTCGGGTCCTAAATCACCACGGATCTAGTACAATCATTCTATAACTATCGCGGAAGATATAAACATAAATTATTTATACAATAAACTTTAAACTATTCCCCAAGGTCAAGTAACCTTAACTTATACACAATTCATAAACTATCTAACATATAATGTTATTATCATACATAACTGTTACAATTAAGTTGCGCATAAAATCCCAAGTTGAACTTGGCTTTATCCTTTCCTGTATTCGACGTATTCATCTTAATCTGCAATGTTTATCATGATATAGCAAGGGTGAGAAATAAGTTTTCCCAACAAGTTTAAGTTCAATAAATTAAGGATATATCTTGATTGAAAGAATTGAACAAAAGCTGGCTACAGTTCTACAATATAATTGTGAACTAACATGAACAAATTTTACATAGCTTAACGAACATTGAACATGAACATATATATATCTGGACCGAATGGTAATGAAGGTGATCAGTCTTTCATACCTGATGTCGACGTCAGGATTTTTGGGTGTCCCTTTCCATTACTTGTTCTTTGGTGTTCTCGTTTTAGGTGAGATTTGTTTGAAAAACAAGTGAAAAAGGTCCGACATGTATAATGTCGACGATGGGACTGTTAAGAATCGCCATTTGGTTTTTTAAATGGTTGTACCAGCACAACCGAGAAAAGATTTGCACATTAACCTAGTGATGTGACACTGATATACGGGTCGGCGAAACCGAGATTCGTTTAGGGTCCGGGGACTTGGTTATGCGGGGGGAAGGTGTTAGGCACCCCCCGACATCCGTGTTACCACGGTGACTGCCTCTTTTTAAGAAACTATTATCTGAGTGTGTATGTGTGTGTGTGTGTGGGTCAATGTGCGGTTATATGAAAGTTGTGCGAGGCCTCATTCGACCCTATATACACAGGATTTGAATTTATGTAAGAATTCAGTTTTTAGCAAGATATGACAGTGATGTTTTATAAAAGAAGTTTTTCAAACCCTGATGGTCAATAGGAATTAAGACCTTTTACACTCCCATTTTTATTAAGTGATCGGCTGGATTGATTTTATTTGATGGATGCGAGGCATCCGTATGAAAATAATATACAAAAATAATGCCGACTTCCTCGTGGGTATGGAAACCATCTGAGGAAATTCAGACATCACAGAATAATTTACAAGCTGCTTACAGCTGAAAATGTCCATCACGGGAACCGAATCTAGATCCAATGGGATGAATCTATGATCACATGACTCCTAGGCGCATAGAATGTTGCAATTTGTATGGAAGCAGTAAGCAGGTATATATATAAAAGCGGTGAATATATATATATATATATACAGACATAATCACCAACCACGAAGCACCTCCATGGGGGATCAGAAATGTAAATAAAGCTGTTAAAAGCTATCAACCGCCACGGAGGAAACTCCAGGTGGGACAAAACGTAAATAAAGCTGTAAAGCGATCAAGCGCCACTTAAGAGAACTGGCGGGCAGATTTAATATATATATATTATATATATATATATATATATATATAAAAGCAGTAAATGCACCGGATGTAAAATCTGAGGCTCATCGAACGTAGTTCGATCACGGGTCAAATATATATATATATATATATATATATATATATATATATATATATATATATATATATATATAAGTGAATAAATGCATTGCATCAAGTCTCAGGCTCATCGAACAAAGTCTGACACATAGTTGATATATATAAGTATATATATATATATATAGAAAAGCAAGTAAACGCTCCAGACCGAAGTCTAGGCTCAATCGAGACATAACTCGATAATATTAATCAATATATATAAGTATATATATATATACAGACTGGAATGAAACCACGGTCCGAAGTTCGGGCAAAAGCAAGCAACACGGCTCTCAACGTGTAGAAGGGTGTGTGCAAAGATGCAGAGAAAGACTCTAAAGTGTGTGAGAAGGCTTATAGCTGACTACTAAAAAAGACTTCTATATCTTTAGAGTGGGTAAACACTGGGCTTTTGTGGGTAAAAAAGAGGCTATATATGAGCTCACAGGTGTTTGAAAGTGGGAAAATACACTGTATGGCGAGTGCAGAGCAAATTGTGCAGGGTTTCCCCGTCTTTTTTCTCTTAAAAATTAGCACCCCAATCCCTCTATTTATAGGCAATATGAGCCAC
This sequence comes from Panax quinquefolius, assembly GCA_020205615.1. Classification (NCBI taxonomy): domain Eukaryota; kingdom Viridiplantae; phylum Streptophyta; class Magnoliopsida; order Apiales; family Araliaceae; genus Panax; species Panax quinquefolius. Next base: position 41,754,673 of record CM035165.1, read on the forward strand.
AAGTGTACCTGCGGCTGAGTCGCAGGTGTACCAGAGGCGGGTCGGGTCGGGTCGACCCAGTTTTGTGGGGTCAGGTCGTCTTGAAGTACGTGCACTCAGGCACTATAATGTCCACTCGGATTTTGAGAAGTGCAATCCGGGCATCCATTTTGAGGTATTCAGGACCTATTTCGGACCGCCGTTGTCGAGAGTTGTACGATGGCATGGGATTAGAGTTTATACGAAGTCAGTGGTGATGGGACGATGCCCTCCAGTCTTCAAGCTTCAACTTTCATCCGTTACCCCGCATAATAGTCACTCGGGATTGGTTAGCCTTCTAGGACATCGTTGTGTAGAGACGAGACGTGGCATCGTTTTGGAAGAGATGACGATGTTGCCTCTCATCGGTGTTATCGCCAGATTGGGCCGATAAAACAGGCATTGCTCAGACTTCGCTGAGATTGGACTGCTGCAATTGTTGAAGGTCCTCATTGTCATCTTTGAGGTGTGCCTGTCTTCCCGATGTTATTGCCGGGTTGGCACAGTGTATCTCATTGTGAGTGCCGAGATTGAAGCTGATGGTATTTGAAACAAGCATTTCCGGGGTTATCTCCGAAACTGCATTCCTTGGGGTTATCACCAAGGTTGGTGGCTATTCCCATGGTTGGGACTGAGACTGGATACCTCGGGGTTATTTCTGAGATTAATCGGTCTTCTCTGGTGTTTGTTTCGGTATTGTATCTGCAGGTCTTGGGGTTAGATCCGAGGTTGAAATTTCGTTACTCCTGATTGCATCATCGAGGGGTTGATCTTTGCTCTTAGGTAGTATCCGGTATGGATTTGGATTGTCTTTTCGTGGTTCTTTCTTAAAGATGAATCGTCCTCTCCGCAATGTTAGTAATAAAGATGGTAAAAATTTCGAGTGTCTCACGGATGCCCCTCTTTATCATACTTATGCATGGCGATGCATGGGTAGGATAAAGAATCCTAGACACTTGAAAGCGAATAACAAGATAAACATGGTGCTAAGGATAGCAACATGATGTAAATGTATGATGCACGTGTACGAGGTTGTGGCCCAACATATCACGGGGATGATTCTTTGGCTCCTGTTGCTTCAACCGGGATTAGTACATTGACCGGATCGATATGCAACTCGAATCTGTTATGATGTTGGTGTTGGAGTTATCACCAAATTCATGTGTCATTGATAACGACTCGATCATGAAGGGGTACCTCTTATGTGTAAGAGGTCTGTGGGGATAAAGTTTGATCTGTTTGAGGATGTGTATAACATATTCCATCAGCTATCCTCTTTGATAATGTTGACCTTTCCTGGTTAGTATCGCCAGAATATGTCACGATTCTGTTAGATTTACTTCCAACAACAAATGCTGTCAAGGATGCATGACCTTCGTTGACGTATGAATCAACGGTTGAATCATCCTGTGGGATATACTGTTAAGGTTGCTTGACCTTCTCTGGCGTGTGAATCAACGGATGAAACTCTGTGAGGAGATCGTCAGGGTTGCTTGACCTTCGCTGACGTGTAGATCAACGGAGCATTGCGTTGTGACCTCCGCCGGGGATCCGCTGGGAAATATGAGCAGCTGGGTATGAGAACCTCAAACAGCTCTATAGCTCTAATAGGTTTAAACGCTATCGACTGAAATGACGTCAAGGTTGCTTGACCTTCGTTGATATGTGAGTCAACGGCTGAGCATGTATTGATACTCCCGCCGGAGCTATACGTTGTAACCCCCGTCGGGGATCTACTGGGGATGCATGAGTACGTACGCAACTACCGAATGGTTCTCAATGCTTCGATGGGTTTACCTGCCATCGGCTGAAATAATGTCAAGGCTGCTTGACCTTCGTTCATAGAATTGTCAACGGATGAACATGTTGTAACCCCCACCGGGGATTTACGTTGTAACCCCCATCGGGGATTCACGTTGTAACCCTCGTCGGGGATTCACGTTGTAACCCCCGTCGGGGACACACGTAGGGTAACGACCTGTAGTCGGCGGCATCGGACCTATATAAGGTATTGCCGTATGTGATTTGTGACAACTGAGGTCATCGACAGAGTATACCCATTGTTCAGGCGACTACCAATGAGTGATGCACAGATTCAAAGTCTCATCTGAGAAGACCAGGATTGTATGCTGTTTTGCTCAATCGCATGGCATTTTTATTCCCGATTTGACCTTTTTAGCCCGTAAAAATTTTGTTTCAACTCGAACTGGACTGAGCCAGAGAGGTGGGACCCACATAGAGGAGCCACAGGTGAGCTTGCGGCCAGGCGTGGATGATAAATCCTAGCAGGCTTCACTTCACAAGTCACTTTCAACTTGTTTCACTTTAGAAAAACCACGAGCCATCTTCAGATCTGCTGAAGTTGGGCCGCTTCGCAAATTTCACACCGCACAAGTGCTCTACACTATCCTCGGTAACGCATTTACGTGTTTTTTTTCCAGTTTCTGTCCGTTAGATTGTGAGATATTGCACGAAATACATCTAAACACATAGTAGTGATTATGTATACACAAATGACTTGATAAAAAATATTCGACATAGTAAATGTTAGTATTAAACCATGCTGAACATAATGATGTGAAAAAATTTGACTTCTGAGATAGTCAAATAAGCACCTTTTCCTGCTATTTTTTGTCCTATTCGAGGTCCAATGAGCAAAAGGTAGAAAGGCAAAATACTCCTAGCATTGAGGTTGGCCTTATGCATGAAAATTTTGATTTTTAATGTATATATTAGGTATATGACTTTGGGATAGGTGTGCTATTGAATGGCCACCTAGACATGCCTTCGTGCATGTGGATAGTCCTATTTTGAAAGGGGACTATGGCAAAAATTTTCCAAATATAGGCATTGGGTAGTCATGCATTCTAACTCTATTATATGTTAAAGTAAATGCATACATGCATATAATCATATAATGCATTTTAGAAGGCTCTAGGTAAGGAAATACCACACCCTTTTTGAGGTGATTTGGATACTTGTTATCCAGATATTATGGATTCGGATCAGCCGAGCAGTTCCTATAGGACCACTTCTGGCGTACGGCGGAGGGCTTCTGACGTGCCTCGTCCCCATTCTTTCAGACAGCCTCGTCGGTTAGTGGAGGCTATGATTCGTCCTATCCAGGTAGATGTTCCAGACATCAAGGACGAAGAGGTGGATATTGAGGATCCCGCTCCTGCTGCACATATCCCTCGCAGGGAGCTTTCGAGCATCTAGGTGGTGAACCAAGAGTTGCTGGGTGATTTGGGTAGACACCCATCGATGTACTTGCATGCTAACGAGGTATGACGTTAGACTTTATCTTTCTTCTTTCCTATTGATGAGGATTAAAGGGTTCTGATGTTGATTTGCGTTTCATGTAGGTTCCAGGTTTTACACGACTTCTGGGAGGCGGTTTAGCATCCACTCCATGTACTGTGTGCTTCATCCCCGACTATAGAAGCAAGAGTGCATGAGTGGGGATTTGGGGCATTTTTCTCCATCCTTCCCCATCGTTGTCCCTGGGGTTACCTCAGGGCCTTGTCTGAGCGATGGTTTCATCAGACTCAGTCACTCCACCTGCTGGATTGCGAGGTGATGATGACGCTTATAGAATGGCGATTTATCACACGTATGGAGTTTGGAAGGGAGCCAGTGCCTTGCATGGAGAATATCACCCCTACTGCCGTTCGATCCTTATTAGGAGTTTCGGCGGGGGCGCTCAAAGGTAGGACTGTCTGTTCAGGTCCTTTGAGCGTAGATGTTATAAGCGGGCTATTGAGTGAGCCCATGCCTGATGATGTCAGGATCAGGGATCGCGTTCTGCGGCGATTATTCCTGATGGTCATTCGAGGCTGCTTCATAGCAGATAACTCTTCCACGGTATCTTTCACTTTGGTCAGCGCCACACGTGATGTGGATCGTATAGGAGAGTATGATTGGGGCTCTTACACCTTTGCCTATTTCCTCTGGGGCATGCGTCTGTGCTCACAGGGTTTGACCGAGGCTTGGCTAGGATTTTACCCATTTCTGCTGGTGAGTATTTCTCTTGTCTTTTTCCATTCACAAGTTAAGAGTGTTTACTGATAGCAAATGTTTTGCCATTGTGTTGGTAGTTTTGGGCCTATGAGAGGCTTCCATGTTTGCGTCCCATGAGTGTGTTAGGCTTAGATACCTATCCATGAGGACGATGATGGCACCATTCTATTTTGCCAGAGGTCCCTGTATCTGAGGGCTTCGCTCACTACCGTATGCAACTGGAGTTGCTGACGGTTGACGCCATCACATGGCTTCCATACCCAGGGGATCATTTGACAATCGGTTTTGAGGATGGACACCCTACTGGAGTAGAGTATTTGATTTCCACCCGGAGATTTCCTCTCTTCACAGATGGAGGCTGGGAGCTCTATTTAGGAGAGCGTGCTATTAGGAGCACCACAGGGGAGATTCATATACCTATCTTGCCTCCTGTCAGCGTCATTGGCCTGTATCACAGTCACCCGCCACTGATATTCCATTGTTGGGAGTTGACAGTTTCGATTTATCCGAGGGTCCATGTACTCAGGAGATATTCCAGCACTGGTGGCTCCCTCGCACTATTGGGGCCCAGTCTCGTGCCACATAGTTTATGGGGGACATGATTCCAAGATCTTTGATGATGACAAATTGGCTGGCTTGTGTCCGAGCTCCGACTCATCTGACCCAGATTGATAGCTTGACCCGACAATTGGATTAGGCACACAAATTTATTCGGCATTTGGGCAGATATCCAGCAGAGGCGGAGTCGTTTGTTCCTTCTAGCTCAGGTGCTGGCCCCTCAGACGACCCATTTGGTTTTGCCGGCGTAGATCCTCCTCTTTATAGGCCTTACATTCCTGTTGATAGAGATCCAGTGACTCAGGAGGAGTTACATCAGGTGGACAGGATTGAGGATGTGGACATTGAGACCCTGGTCTTCTTCTGATGTATATTCTCGTTATATCTTTTGATAGGCCTCTGTAAGATATTAGGTGGCTGTTCCCCATTCTCGCAATATCTTTTGATAGGCCTCTATTAGTAGTAGGGCATCTGTGCCCCATTTTCATGTACTTATAGCTGTATAGAGCTGATGTATTAGGTGATGATATATTTAGGAATGTATGCATCATTTTTCATTCCCTATATCATATTGCCATCCATTATCTGTTATGCATGTATTATGTTACGCATATTTATGTATGTCCAGAGATATTTGGCATTGACCCCTGGATGGTCTTATGACACGGCCCGCACATGACTCTCACAGGATTGAGGCGCAGAGTGGTGCAGGATGAGCTGACATCTGGCCATGTGATCTCTCAGCATTTTCTGTATGACAGATTTGGTGCGGAGGATAGCTACTCACGACATTCCAGGGATTTCACCGTGTCGGAGGATCATTGACATTTGGCCAGAGTTCATGTACTGATGCTATGTGTACTGTCATACGTGTATATGCCGTGGTATATGGATGAGATAGATATAGGCGTTATCATGGACGTGAGAGCTCTCAGGGAGGGTCGTACCATTATGCCTATGATCGTGGCAGAGACCCTGCGATCAAGATCCCATCTAGAGATTTTACCGTCAGGCGTGTTTACTGGGAGTTCGATCATGCTGTATGTGTGGTTTATGTCATACTTGCGACCGGTTGGTACCCTTAGACGGCATGGGTATTGCTTTTCCCATGATGTGGCTATGTCATACTCCTTTCAGCCATCCAAGTGTACAGATGCTCAGTCCTGGTACGCATTTTTGGCAGATATCAGAGATCCATTTAGCATATTGCTGTGCTCGGGGCTTTGCTCACCATACAGCTTCATTACTCATACTCCGGGCATGGATTTCCTCCCTTTGGCTGGCTTGAGGGGCGTGACGACTTATGACCCATTGGCCGTGATGTCGCAGTTCGACCAGTTCCAGGATTTTCACCCTTTCAAGGCGGCGGCAGGTCAGCGTTCATCTTCTCGATACCTATCAGTCGAGGACCAATCTCGTGTATACTCTTGTTGGGATCAGCGTGAGCTAGCTGCTTTCCCTACCAGTCATCCCAGTTATTCCGCAGAGTACTCCGAATGGATGGAGACGGAGGTTTTATCAGCTGCAGCAGTATTTACAGTACCGGAGAGTGAGTTATACGATATAGAGCCTATAGAGGACATTGATACCTACATCGAGGAGGATACCGCTGCTTGGTTACTAGCATTTCTTCTAGATTCTCCTAGTACCAGTACTTTTGTGATTCAACACTCGGCACAGTACTTAGAGCAGAGTCTTCATCTGATGACCTTTGAGAGAGATTAGATTCGATCTATGATGTCGACTGCTCTTGATGTGAGGGACGCCGCCCTATTAGAGAGAGACGAGGCATTGGCTCGTAGAGATGCCGCCGTTGCTGAGCGTGATGAGGCTAGATCAGATAGAGATACAGTGATAGTTGAGCGGGATAGTGCTATATCTGCCCGGGATGTGACTGTCACAGATAGTACTGCAGCGAGGTCCCTTACCATTGGTATGATCGTAGAGATGAGCGCTTATATCGATGAGCATATGGTCATCATGCAGATGGCTACATATCTGTTGGGTCATGTGGATATTCTTATCCAGGAGACTATAGCTTTACCTCCTTCATCTGAGAGGGATGCCATGTTGGTCTTGCTAGCTCGCATGTACCCTGATTCGTAGATGAGCTTGTATTTATCTGCACAGACTAGCTTAGCCATTTTGTCACGTACAGTTCACATTATATATATATATATATATATCAAACAGCATTATATATGATAGGGAAATATATTTTTGGATTACTTCCCTTTTAGATATGCCTAGCTATTTGCTTGATATTTTGCCTGCTGCTTCAGGGCTTGTGATCTTGATGTATTCTGAATTCTTCCTTGGTGGATGGACATTGAGTTGTCTCTGGATAGTTCAGAATGGATCATCGATCTATGTATCCCTACCATCTTTTGTGTCTTGGGACTTGTTTCTGAATGGAGATATGGAGAGGAGTGTGGCTTTCCTCTCTGAGATTGACCGCACCACAGATGATCGCTAGTACTTCTATTTAGGAGAAGCCTAGTTAATTCCACCTCATATGGTTTAGTGTTGCTCTTCGAGGTATGATCGCAGCTTAGATGGTCGCCGAATCTCCTATTTAGGAGGAGTTCAGGTAATTCTATCCCTTTGGTCTGAAGCCGAATGAAATGTAATGGATTGAAAGAGAATCCCAATACCCGTTGACAATGGTTTGTGTTTTGGTAGGGGGTGAGACCGCACCATGAATGGCTGCCTACGTACTCCTATTGAAGAGGAGATCAGGTCTGCGTAGTTCGAACCTGGTGTAAGAGGTTCAACGCTGTATATGGATGACATGGTGTAGGAATGTTTTTGGTTGTTTTTGTGAGGAGAAGAGGGTAGAAATGTTTTTTGTTGTTTTTGTTTTATTGCGATCGGGCCATATGAAATGGTTGCCAACGTACTCCTATTGAAGAGGAGATCAGATCGACGTAGTTCGCCCTTCAGGGCGAGAAGAAAAGCGTGATCCCATGTGCAGGTTAGAGCGCGGGGAGGAAAAAGTTTAATCCTAGGTTGAGGATAAACTGTAGGTACGAGAAGTTTGATCCCAGGTAAGGGTAGCCAAACTGCAAACGCAAGAGGTTCAATTCGCGGTGGGATGACCTAAGTTGTATGAGTGCAAAGGAGAAAGCCAGGCTGCTGGATTGAAAAGTACATTTCCCTAAGGGGAAAAGTGTAGATAAGTTGTATGTGGTAAAGGGTTAAATAACTGGAATGACTGGTGACCTGATGATGATGCACCAGTGTGTTTGCTGGTTACTTCAGACATAATACCGTTTCACGGTGTCTGAGTTGATGAGTTGTGGAAATTCATCGCCATCCATTTCTTGTAATCTGAGAGCGTCTCCTGTCAATACTTCTTTGACAATAAACGGACCTTCCCATTTAGGAGCGAATTTTCCTTTAGCCTGATCTTGGTTGTCAAGAATCTTCTTCAGAACGAAGTCATGTTGTTTAAACTTCCGTAGCCGAACTTTTTTATTGTAGGATCTGGCGACCCTTTGCTAATATAGCTGACCATGCAAGAGAGCCACGGTTCGCCTTTCGTCTATCAGAGACAATTGGTGATACCTGTCTTGTACCCATTGGTCTTCATCCAGCTGAGCGTCGATCAACACTCTGAGAGATTCCATCTCAACTTCTATGGGGAGCACTTCTTCCATCCCATAGGTCAAAGCGTAGGGGGTTACCCCAGTTGAAGTACGCATTGTGGTTCTGTAGGCTAACAGAGTTAGAGGCAATAGGTCAGGCCAATCTTTATGGTTGGCGGACATCTTTTGCATAATCTTCTTGATATTTTTGTTAGCCGCTTCAACAACATCGTTCATCTTCGGATAATAGATGACAGAGTTAAGATGTTTGATGTGGAATTTACTGCATAATTCCTCCATCATTTTGCTGTTGAGGTTTTTGGCATTGTCTGACACAATCACCTCTAGTTGTCCATATCGACAAACGACATTGTTTCTGATGAAAGCAATAATGACTTCTTTAGTGACCCTGGGGAAGGAGGCTGCTTCTACCCACTTGGTAAAGTAGTCGATCATGGTGAAGATAAATCGGTGACCATAACTGGCTTTAGGATCAATGGGCCCGATAACAACCATTCCCTACATTGAGAAGGGCCAAGGCGAACTCATATTGTGGAGCTCCCGCGGAGGGGCGTGTATAGCATTCCCATGAATCTGTCACTGATAGCATCTTTGGACGTGGTCGTTGCAATCAGCTTTGAGAGATAGCCAATATTGTCCCGTCCTGAGGACTTTCTTGATAAGGAGGGAGCCACTCATGTAGGGGCCACAGACTCCACCATGGATTTCATCCATAAGCCTTTGGGCTTGATCTTTGTCTAGACACCTGAGGAGACCTAGTCCTGTATCTCTTTCGTAGAGCGTATCTCCACTCAGGTAGAACTTCATAGCAAGTTGATGGATCTGCCTTTTCTAAGTCAGGCTCGCCTCAGTAGGTGTAGATCCATCTCGCAAATATTCCCTGATATGCTGATACCAAGGAGGTTGGATGGGAGGTAGCTCATCCGATACTTCTCCAATGTAATTCCCATAGGCTGGGGCCTTGTTCAGGGAGATTGTGACGCTTGGCAAGTGTTCCTTGTCTAATATGCGAATCAAGGAGGCCAAAGTTCCTAACGCATCCGCAAAATCATTCCTATTACGAGGAACATGTATAAAGGAAATTTCTTCGAATTCCAAAGCCATCTTCAAAACCTGCCGATGGTAAGGCAGCATATGTAGTTCCTTGGTTTGATAGATTCCGATGGATTGTCTGATTATCTACTCCGAATCTCCAAGGACGATTAACGCTTTGATGCCCATTGAACGGGCAAGTTTTAGCCCCATGAGACAGCCTTCATACTTAGCCGTATTGTTGGTGTTGACAAACTGTAATTTGACGGCAACGGGATACTGCTCTCCCGTACCAGATACTAGAACTGCTCCCGCTCCAGAATCTTCCATATTAATAGCTCCATCAAAATACATCCTCCATGATTGGCGCGTATCGTACTGATGGTGTTGTTATACTGTCATTACTCCTTCATCAGGGAAATATGTTTCCAAGGGTTTGAAATCCCCTAAAGGTGCGACGGCTAGTTGATCCGCGATTCCTTGACCTTTGATGGACTTTTGAGTCACATATACGATGTCAAATTGTTGTAGGATCAACTACCATCTGGACAGCTGGAAATTTAACATGGGTTTGTTGAACACGTACTTGAGAGGATCCACGCGGGATATGAGATGGGTTGTGTGACCATGGAGGTAATGCTGTAACCTCATGGAAGCCCATGCTAAAGCATAACACGTCTTTTTGATCAGAGTGTACTTGTGTTCACTGCTACTGAACCTTTTACTAAGGTAATAGATAGCTCGTTCTTGGCCTCCATTGTCTTTCTGTCCCAGCATGCATCCCATGGCATTGTCACTTACGGACAGGTACATGAATAGGGGAACATCATCCCTAGGTGGCACCAAGACAGGAGCTTTGACTAGCTGTTTCTTGATTGTAAGGAAGGCCTTCTGACACTCGTCATTCCATTTCATGGAGGAGTTCTTCCTTAATAGCTTGATGATTGACTCACAGGTTGTTGTGAGTTGGGAGATAAACCTGCTGATGAAGTTAATTCTTCCCAAAAATCCCCGTATTTCCTTCTCTGTCTGAGGAATGGGTATTTCGGTGATGGCTTGGATTGTGGCAGTATCCAGCTCAATCCCTTTGTGTCTGACTAGAAATCCTAGCAACTTGCCTGATTTAACGCCTAAGGCGCATTTAGCTGGATTAAACTTCAAGTTGTACTTATGAAACCTGTTGAACAACTTTTTAAGATGGTCTATATGATCATCCTCCTTCCGGGACATGACAATGATGTCATCCACCTAGATCTCAATCTCTTTATGCATTAAGTCGTGGAAAAGAGCCATCATAGCTTGTTGATAGGTAGTTCTGGCATTGATGAGGCCGAATGACAATCGTCTATAGGAAAAAGTTCCCCAAGGAGTGATGAAAGCAGTCTTCTCACGATCTTCCTCGGCAACCATGATCTGATGGTACCCTACAAAGCAATCAGCAAAGGAGTACATGGCATATTGCGCAGTATTGTCAATGAGAATGTGCATAAATGGCACGGGAAAGCTGTCTTTTAAGCAAGATTTATTCAAGTCCCGATAATCCACACAAACTCGCACCTTCCCTCCAGGTTTAGGTACAGGCACGATGTTGGATATCGACTCAGGATATTTAGACACCATGATGATGCCAGCTTGAAATTGTTTCACAATTTCTTATTTCACCTTTAAACTCCACTCCGGTTTCAATCGCCTGAGTTTCTGCTTGACTGGCTTAAATCCCTCTTTAATGGGAAGGCGATGAAGGACAATGTCAGTGGACAAACCCACCATGTCTTCATGATACCATGCAAACACATCCACGGAATTGGGTTGATAAGCGTAACCATGTCATTCCGTTGGTTTGGGGTAGAGTGCGAACCAATCTCGATTAACTTAGGGCTTTCTAAGGTTCCGAGATTGAAAGAAGTGGTTTGATCAAGGTTGGGTTTGGGTTTGTCTTTGACCCATTCATGAATTTCTGGAGGCACCTCAATGTCATCCTGGATATCCATCAAGGCTGAATTCATCTCTACATCAAAGGTACAATCCTTGTGTAGGAGAGGCATCATATCCGCAAGTATAGGCACGTCTAAATTCAGAGTCCCTCGTTGACCAAAGCGAGGAATGCTGTCCCAATTGGCAAGGGTAAAGTCCGGGTGGACCGCAGTGATGGAGGGATTGTCATCATCCTCCTTATCCCGAATGATGGCCATTACCTCAGGGCAATCATCGTCTGGGGTGTATCTGTTAGTATGTTCATCATGGACGATGATGCGTATACCGGACATCGTCCGTATGACGTCTTGCTTGATTCTTCGTTCCTATTCTTCCACTGCAGGATTGGGAACAAATATTTCTTTTCCTTTCACCGATACCGGCTTGGGAAATAACATAGCCATTACATTGGCTGGCACCTTTACTGGAGGTTGTGCGAACTCAGAGTTTGAAGGCAAAGCCAAACGCCACAGGGTTGAAGCTGAAGGAATCTGCTAATGCTTATGAGGATTCCTGTGACTAGAACTGGCAGAATAGCCTAGTCCAGTTGTTCCAACTTGCTTGGTTAATCGAATGGGGTACTTGATACCCTGGCCATCTTTACCCAACCCTTGTCCCGGTTTATGACCCAACGACATCATTTCTTGAGTAGCCGACATTACCTCGGCAGAAATTTTGGGTTCGGGCAATGGTGCTCCAATAGCATTGTATTGGGTGTTGCTTATTTCCAAAGCATGAAAACTGACTAGTTCCACATCCTCATTGGCATTAATGAGCGGTATGTCCCCATGCTGAGGAATCTTTGGTTCAGCGTTGACTATGACCAGGCTATTGTTGATGATGTATTTCAATTATTGGTGAAGAGTGGAGGGGACTACCCCAGCCATATGAATCCATGGTCGTCCCAAGAGCAGGTTGTATCCCGAATCTATCTTGAGCACATGGAAAGATACACAGAAGGTGTGAGGACCAATTTCGATTGGCAGCTCAATTACTCCGACCGAGTTACGGCGGGCTCCATCAAAAGCTTTGATGATAGTATGGCCGCTCCAAATTCGGTTGAGATTGATGTTCATCTTCACCAAGGTAGCATATGGGCAGATATTAAGAGAGGAACCTCCATCTATTAGGACTCCTGCTACCATATATCCGGAGGACAAGACCGTAATGTGTAACAGTTTGCAATGACCGGTCCCTTCGGGCGGTATGTCATCATCAGTGAAGGATATCACATTGTTGTTTAAAATGTGATCAACCATATGTTGAAAATTTTCTGTATCCACTAATGTCGGGAGATAGGCTTCTTCCAAAACCTTTAACAAGACCTTCTGGTGATTCTCAGAGGTTAGGACCAAGTTCAAAATTGATATTTGTTGTGGAGCTTCTTTCAAGCTTAAAACCACCGTAGCTTCATTATGACCCACAGCGCGGAGGAATTTTTCAACCTTCTCCATGGGTATTTTCCCCTTTGATTTGGTGGTGTGGTTCATCACCCGATGGGGAAGATACAGTGGATTTTCCTTAGACACTGCAGCAGTTGTATGTGAGGTGGATCCTTCACCTTCTCCATAATTCCACAGAAACTTGCGCAAGCTAACAATAGGATATTGTGCTCTGCATGACAAGTTGATTGGCTCGGGACCGGCCACTTTCAAAGGATTGTTTCCTCCTTTGAGCTGAATTATCGGTGTTATGAGTAAAGTATTAATCCCTTCAGCTTCAGTGGATATAACTGCTACCACACTTTTCCACTTAGTAGGGCCTGCATTCTCACTTGCACGTAACACAGTGTCGTTATCTGCCAAGCGTAGTACACCACTGTCGATTAGATTTTGAATAAGGTGGCGGAGTGCCCAGCATTCTTCTGTGCTGTGACTGCGAGATTGGGAGTGGTATTGACATACTCCATCAGAGTTGTACAATCCCAAACGGGAGTTGATTGGAGGTAGAAGGGAACCGATCCTTCCTTCCTTGATTAACATGTGAAGGATTTCCTCCATGGGTTGGCCCAGATAGGTGAATTCCCTTTTGTTGGCGAAATCCCGATGGGTTTTGGCATTTGCTCTCTTCTTCACTTTGTCTTCAAGCATTTCATTTTCTGAAAGTGATGAGGGAATATTCATGACAATAGGTAGGAGACTGGCATGCTCCTGGTTGATTAACTGGCGAGTCACTTGATGTTGATAAGTCACCAGTTCCGCCAATTGCTCAATTTGTTTGCCGAAAGCTTTGATCTTTCGTTCCATTGTGAATTGGAACTTGGCATAATCCCATTTGTCATCACTGTCTTTGATGGTTTGGGAAGAATCACAGCTGAAGTTGGAACTCTGTCCACTGCTCCAATTAATCATGTTGACCTCTTCTTCTTTGTGTTGAGGAAGAGGGTTGTCTTGTACATGAAGTTTGATCGGGCTTGGTGACTACGATCTCCCGTTGTCTATTAGGTCACGGATCTTGTGTGTTTCAGGCCCAACAATCCCGAGTATCATGTCCAGTGTGCCCAAGATGATAAGCACATTTCTAGCGACATTGAAACCCCGTCCATTAGGGTTGATTGGTGGAAGAAGATGCGTAATTTTCTTCTGTGTTGTCAGAAGATTAAGAATGTTCTCGAGGGTATCCCTAAGGGTGTAAACACTCGATGGCGTTTGACTTCTCCACCTTTTTAGTCTTTGGAGGTTTTGCAGTTTGTCTTTGGCCGGGAGTGGAGTTTCTCCTTTGAATAGGCATGTTTTGATTGCAGTTACGCTTTGTAGTAGTGTGGAAACATCTTCCTCTTTCTTTTATGGACCCTCCAGGGGTTGTTCCCATAATTTCCAGTTGGATGTGATCGAAGAATGACTTTGAGTGCGGCTAGGTCTTGAATCTTTCCTGACTTCTATCCCATCTCAGCCATCTCCCCATGTTTAACCATTTCAGAAAACGGTTTGTCGATGCCGGCTAACACTCTATCATAGGGAGCTTCTTGTATGTCTATGAATGTCATGACCATTTCTGATTCTGTCATGGCAGGACTAACTTGGGCAGCCAGGCGTCTCCACCTTTGAGCATACTCTCTGAATGACTCATTAGACTGTTTTTTGATCTTGGTAATTTGATACCGATCAGGAGCCATCTGAGTTTGAAAACTGTATTGAGTGAGGAAGGCATGTGCTAGCTCTTCCCAGCTATGGATTTTAGAGTTGTCTAATCTTGTGTACCACGAATGGGCTTCTCCAGTTAGACTCTTTTGGAATAATTGCATTCTGAGCTTTTCATCCTCTGCATAGGATCCAAGTTCTCCAATAAATACTTGTAGATGTGTGTAAGGATCCCCTAGCCCATCATATTTTTCAAAGTCAGGAGTTTTAAATTTTTCTGGATAGTGAACACCAGGAAAAATACATAGATCAACATATGAAACACTCCCATGTGTTCCAATTCCTTTGATAGCGCGAAGGGTCTCTTCCATTTGGAGGACTTTCTTTTTGATGTCACCATTGTCTGGATCTCCAGTGGGATGGGCAGCATGATGAGTTTTGTTGGTCGTATCCAACTGTTGTTCCGGTATGGTAATGATCGGGTTTCCCCCTTGTGTGGAGGGCTCAGTATGTACGGGTATTTTCTAACCCTGTGTAGACTGGTGTAATTATTTTAATAGAACAGCCAAATCTGTATCTGTTTACTTAATCCATCGAATTCTTTGCGAGAAACTGGATTAAGTTCAGTCTGGTCGGATGACGACATGATTGACTGTAGGCATGTTGCCTTTTTGGACTTTGACCGGGTGATAGGTCCGATTGATTCCCTGCAAAAGACTTGGCATAGTTAGTCCTTAGGGAAGGTGTATAATAACATGCTATGTGATGTGTCCATTTTAGGAATTTTATCCTGCAAAACGGGTGTCAGCTGTTTGTAGCATGTATGTGGACACATTGCTTCATATTTCTCATTACATGGAGATAGATATGGACTAAAATTATAAGTACTGTGTTTACAAGTAATTGAAATGAGAGCATGAAGAGACTTTCCTCCGTTTTGGGTTTATCAGAGGCTTACCTATCTTAGGTTACTCTCACGGCTTTTTGGCATGAAGGTTCCCAAATCATCGCAATCTACTAGACGGGAAGTTAATCCGGTCTTTCAACTGGAGCGAATTTGGGCGGTGCCTTCCTGAGCCTCGGAGAATTAGTCTTCTCACGAGTCCATTAATCAAACACCGACGGGATAGCCTCCTGGTGGAGGGACCACACAACATACATTCACATACATCGCGTCTCACCGTATGAAATGATGACATATGAGAAGCACTAATATCACAAGAAGTTTATAGTGCGAAGCACTAACATCACACGTAGATATGATGTGAAGCACTAAGTTCAAACAAGACATTCATTCGTACACATTCATCCAATTTAAATGCAACATCCATACACAAGCAGATAACAGTTTTGAAAAGATTGCAATAGCGGCTTAAGACCTCTTACTGGAGCCCCCAGCAGAGTCGCCACCTGTCGACGTCGGGATTTTTGGGTGTCCCTTTCCGTTACTTGTTCTTTGGTGTTCTCGTTTAAGGTGAGATTTGTTTGAAAAAACAAGTGAAAAAGGTCCGACATGTATAATGTCGATTATGGGACTGTTAAGAGTCGCCAGTTGGTTTTTTAAATGGTTGTACCAGCACAACCGAGAAAAGGTTTGCACATTGACCCAGTGATGTGACACTGATATACGGGTCGGTGAAAAGAGAGATTTCGGTAGGGGGCTTGGTTATGCGGGGGGGAGGTGTTAGGCACCCCCCAACATCCGTGTTACCACGGTGACCACCTCCTTTCAAGAAACTATTATCTGAGTGTGTATGTGTGTGTGTGTGGGTCAATGTGCGGTTATATGAAAGTTGTGCGAGGCCTCGTTCGAACCTATATATACAGGATTTGAATTTATGTAAAAATTCAGTTTTTAGCAAGATATGGCAGTGATGTTTTATAAAAGAAGTTTTTCAAACCCTGATGCTCAATAGGAATTGAGACCTTTTACACTCCCATTTTTATTAAGTGATCGGTTGGATTGATTTTATTTGACAGATGCGAGGCATCCGTATGAAAATAATATACAAAAATAATGCCGACTTCCTCGTGGGTATGGAAACCATCTGAGGAAATTCAGACATCGCAGAATAATTTATAAGCTACTTACAGCTGAAAATTTCCATCACGGGAATCGAATCTAGATCCAATGGGATGAATCTGTGATCACATGATTCCTAGGCGCACAGAATGTTGCAATTTGTATGAAAGCTGTAAGCAGGTATATATATAAAAGCGGTAAATATATATATATAGACATAATCACCAACAACGAAGCAGCTCCATGCGGGATCAGAAATGTAAATAAAGCTGTTAAAAGCTATCAACCGCCACGGAGGAAACTCCAAGCGGGACAAAACATAAATAAAGTTGTAAAGCGATCAACTGCCACGAAGAGAACTCCAGGCAGGATGAAAATATATATATATATATATGTATATATATATAAAAGCAGTAAATGCATCGGATGTAAAATCCAGGCTCATCGAACAGAGTTCGACCACAGTTCATATATATATATATATATATATATATATATATATATATATATATATATATATATATATATATATATAATCGAGTAAACGCACCAGATCGAAGTCTAGGCTCATCGAACAAAGTCCGACACACAGTTGATATATATAAGTATATATATATATATAAGCGAATAAAAGCACCAGACCGAAGTCTAGGCTCATCGAATAAAGTCTGACACACAGTTGATATATATAAGTATATATATATAGAAAAACAAGTAAACGCTCCAGACCAAAGTCTAGGCTCAATCGAGGCATAACTCGATAATGTTAGTCAATATATATATAAGTATATATATATATAATATATATACAGACTAGAATGAAATCACGGACCGAAGTCCGGGCAATAGCAAGCAACAGGACTCACAACGTGTAGAAGGGTGTGTGCAAAGATGAAGAGAAAGACTCTAAAGTGTGTGAGAAGGCTTACGGTGTTCGCTAAAAAGGCTTCTATATCTTTAGAGTGGGTAAACTCTTGGGCTTTTGTGGGTACAAAAGAGGCTATATATGAGCTCACGGTGTTTGAAAGTGGGAAAAATACAATTGTATGGCGAGTGCGAGCAAATTGTGCGAGGGTTTCCCCGTCTTTTTCTCTTAAAATCAGCACCCCAAGCCCTCTATTTATAGGCAATATGAGCCATGTGTGTACCAGGCGGGGCGGGCCTACCTGGCTTTTTACTCGAGTCGGGTCATCTCAAATCGTACACTCAGGCATTGTAATGTCAACTCGGATTTTGAGAAGTGCAATCCGGGCATCCGTTTTGAGGTATTCAGGACCTATTTCAGACCGCCGTTGTCGAGAGTTGTACGATGGCATGGGATTAGAGTTTGTATGAAGTTATTGAAGATGGGACGATGCCCTCCGGTATTCAAGCTTCAACTTTCATCCGTTACCCGCACAATAGTCACTCGGGATTGGTTAGCCTTGTGGGACATCGTTGCGTAGAGACGAGACGTGGCATCATTTTGGACGAGAAGACGATGTTGCCCCTCACCAGTGTTATCGCCGGATTGGGCCGATAAAGCAGGCACTGCTCAGACTTCGCTGAGATTGGACTGCTGTAATTATTGAAGGTCCTCATTATCATCTTTGAGGTGTGCATGTCTTCCCGATGTTATCGCCGGGTTGGCACAGTGTATCTCGTTGTGAGTGCCGAGATTGAAGCTGATGGCATTTGAAACAAGCATTTCGGTGTTATCTCGTAAACGCATTCCTTGGGGTTATCACCGAGGTTAGTGGCTATTCCATGGTTGGACCGAGATTTGGATACCTCGGGGTTATTTTCGAGATTAATCGGTCTTCTCGGTGTGTGTGTAATATTAGATTGTATCTCCGTGTCTCGGGGTTAGAGCCGAGGTTGAAATCGTTACTCCCAGTTGCGATCCGGGGTTGATCTTTTGCACTTTAGGTAGTATCCGGTATGGATTTGGATTGTCTTTCAGGGTTCTCTCTTAAAAGACAAATATGTCCTCCTGCAATGTTAGTAACAGTAGTACATAAAATTTCGAGTGTGTATACCTGATGAATACATGCAGTATGCACAGAGTGCGATTTAATAATTCTTAGACATGGCAATCAGAAATGATTAACCACAAGTATAATTGAATAATACAACTCGAGGTCGAGTTAAGAAAAGAAATTTGCATGTTCCATTGATTATCATTACGCATTAATAAGCTTTGTCCAAAGACCTAATATTAATAATATCGATCTATAAATTAGAATAATATCATCACAGTATTTAAATAACCTAAACACATTATCACATAATCATATCCGTCTATAACACACATAAGACTTAATCTCAAGTAAACTTTTACAGTCTGAGTCGAGTTCGGTACAATTCTGACATCCTGACGGTTTAGTCAGATAAATATCGATTTTAAGTTCAATTAAACTATGTCTAAACACTTAACAATTATCTTAGATAATTTATTATCAGTCAAAATATTTTTCATAAGCTCGTAATATTTTTCAGATAATTATTACCATTTAAAATGATTTTTAAATCATTAATATCGTATTTATATGAATTAAATACCACATAATTCCTTTATCATTAATATTTATTTAATATCAAATATTAATAAAATACATGTCATAATATTATAATATATCAAAGTATTTTTAATACCTTAAAATCATATTTATATAATTTTAAAACAGATTAAATTAATTATCCGATAATTGTTTTTAATATTAAAATATTAATATTTTCGTGAAAAAATATCAAAAGTTATATTTTACAACTTACAATATTTTTATAATACTTAAATCATTTTATATGATTTTAAATTAATAATTCTAATTTTTTTCATAATTTATTTAATATATTTATTAAATAAATTAATTATCATTAATACTAATTAAATAATGAAATTCATCATAAAATATTAAAAGTCATTAAAAATAACTTAAAATATTTTCTTATACCATAATATATTTTTTCATGATTTTCATGTATTAAAATTATTTTTATATAATTTATTTATTATTATAATTAAATAAATTAAATACCATTATTATTTCAAAAATATTAAATATTTATGAAATATATTCTGAATAATTAAAAACTAATTTTCGGACTTTAAAATAATTTTTAGAAATTTATGTAGTATTTTTAATAATTAAAAACCATTTTTATCTATTTAATAAATAAAATAAATATTTTTCTAATTAAACTGTCGCTAAAGGGCCCTATAGCGACGAAACTGTCACTATAGGTGTTCTTGAGCCTGCCTAGAACTTCATACTTAGTTCACAGGGGGGGAGGTTTGACCTATTTTAAAATAGTGTTCTTGTTGATTTCTGGACTGCTAATGGTATTAAGATTGTAGTATGGATGTAATACCACAACCACAAACAATTCGCATGGTCAGAACATATCACAACAGAGAGATTCAAGCCATCAAAGTCTTTGTCAGATGTAAGAGCCCAACTTTTATGAATAAAGAAGAATTTTCTATAAATATCATTTTTGAATATTAAGGAGTAAATTTGATATAATGTTATAGTTGTGGGTAAAATTTATAAATTTTGCAAAGTATGCAAGTTGTTATAACAGGGAATATTAGTACGACGACACAATCATTGGTTGACCCCACAAACGAAATTATTATCGGATTGAGAAAACGATAAAAATATCTTTTTATGAAAATAACGACGGAAGTTTTTACCGCTTATTTGTTGAAAACACGATTGTTAAAAATGCGATGTCTGGCGTAGTTACATAGTAGCACACGATATTGATTATTGATGCTTACGTGAGAAGTCACTCAGTTTTGTTCAATTATTGCTACAATAATTGTTGCATAGTATCTAACGTTATTTGATTCAATTATTGTAGATATTTTATATATTATTAAATCAATAATTGAGATTACAAAGTTATTAATATTATTATTTGCAATATTGACAATGTCTAGAAGTTCTGTCAAGGAGAGGTTTGGTCACCTAATTGCGCGCCAATAGGGAGAAATCCTTATTTGAAAGCCCCCTCTTTCCTGTGAACGACCTGGTTGTTAAATATTGCGAATTATAATAATGATGATAAATGTTGTTAAAAATATTGAGAAGATTTTTTATGAAGTAGTTGTTGTAAATTTTGCTTATTATTTGGATCCCCATTTCTCAAAATAATCGGTAGAAAATTATTTAATATAATAAAGATGGGGCCACAAGTGATGATGACTTTTGGTGGGGCCCACAAGAGTTGATAACATTGGAAATAGGGAGGGGGAGTTTACGTATTAGTAAGGGAATGTATTATATATATAAACTAAATGTGTGTATATATATATATTTAGCACATGTATGAATATATATATATATTTTTTTGCTATTGATATGCCTTTGCCGTAAGGCAAAGGTTATATTATTATTATATATATATATATATATATATATAAATTTTATAAGTTTTGTTTTATTTGATTTTAAATAGAATATATTATATTTTATTTAAATTTTTTGTTTTATTAGAATATTTTTTGCATGCAAGAATATATACATAGTAAAAATCAAATTTCGAAAGTTTAAATCGATTGAGTAGTAGTGATGGTTTTTTGTTGGTCCGTGAAAACTTTTTCTAAATAGTATCCTTTCCATTCTCCTATAAATAGGATGCTTAGTTAGAATTGAAAATCACACCAAAATCAGAGAATTCTTCTTCTATAATATTGAGCGTATTTCTTTAGAGTTTTAGAAAGCTTTTAGCGTAGAAAATAGTGAAAGTTTTCTTCAAGAATATCCCCGCCCTACAAGTCGGAAGACTTTTCTTTTCAAGGTAAGGGATGTTATTTTTGTTCAATATTCGCTTGAAATAATATTTTCTTCCATACTCTGTAGTATGTAAGTAATATTATTTCGTTTCAGATTTCGAATTTGATACTCATTTTGTTAAGTTTTGGTTTCTAAACTCCATGAAATTAGTAGAATATCCTTGATATTTGCGCTTCATCCAATATCTTTTCATGAAAATATTATTCAGAGCATTCTTGATAAGTTTTAACTTTTTCATGTCGGGGTACTATTCACGGGGTTACTATTCCAGAAGTTACTATTCACGGAGTACTATTTACTCGGTTACTATTCACCCGGGGTACTATTCATAATAAAAATTGATTCGTTTTCGGTCCAAATCTTTTTAGTACAATACTATTCTTGAATTTTACTCCACAAAGCAGTATCATGTTGACAATTTGGACGTTATTGATTTCTGGATAAATTAAATTATAAATCTTTTAAAATTTATTCTTGAACTTGTTTTATTAAATTCTATTATCATTGTCATCATCCTAATGTTTATATTATGTTGAATGTCATATATGGCATGTAGTTCATAGATGGACTTGGTATGATTATGACCAGGGATTATTCGGTATAATAATGACCGTAATGTTACAAATGATGTGGTAAAAGTCCTCATTGTTGATGGACAGTTGTTGGCATGATCATGACCATTAATGAATACATGAATATCCTTGGTATGTAGTGCATGGGTAATTTGTGGTCGTGATACTAAAGAATATCATTGGCCGTAGTGCAGGGGTGATTCAATGATGTAGATTATTTATTAAGCTGAGTCTCAGCGATAAAAGTGATGAAAAACATTTTAAATCATAGAATATAGTAGATTTTATGCTATATTTGACTCTTCTAATGGATTGCTTGTTCCGCTGCAGTTAAACTTGATGTTTGTTATATTTTATCAGTTTAACATTGTTGAAGGTTAACGATAAATTATTCTGCATTATCTTAGTCATAATATTTTTTACTGGGCTAGTTGAGCTCAACCTTTTGCTTTCATTGTTCTCCTCAGGAAATGAGAACGTAGTTGGGACTAGTCGAGGAACGGAGTGACGGTCCAGATGATAGCATTAGTAGTCCTCACTATTCTATGAAATAGTGTGATAATAAATGTATTGAGGACTCCATTTGAGTTGAATACTGTCTAGAAGACAATATTCGTATTAAAACTCTCAGTTTATGTTTTATCGTATTTTACACAACAGTTGTATTATTAAGTTGTATTTGAATTTTATACCATGTATTTGGCAACTCAAGATGGGTGATGTATACATATTTTGGGGGCGTCACTGTTGGTATCAAAGCTTAGGGATATGATCCCTGGCTGAGATGTGAGACAAGAACTAGGAGGGGAGAGATGGGGAATTCCTTCGCTAGTATGACCTACCTAAGTTTATTTGATATTTAATTGGTCGGTCAGAGTATATGGATAATATATGACATGTCAATTAACCATTATTTTGTGGCAGTGTTTGAAAATGACATCCGATAATGTTGAGAATAGCAATGGAGCACAGGAGACCGTTGAGTCACCACAGATCAACAACCAGGATAATGTGCATCAGGAAGGCAATAATCCTCAGGTGAACAATAACACCAACCAAATGGCAAATGACGGAATGTTTAGGAGCTTTTTGCAATTCGTACAACATCAGGCAAGAGAGACTCCTGTCCAAAATGCAGGTGGAAACACTGGCAACTCTCGGACGGTCACCGCTAAACAGTTCAAGGAGCTGGGACCACCAAAATTTATTGGAGAGCCAAAACCACTTAAGGTGGAAACGTGGATAAAGCATATCACCAAGATATTTGATGTCTTAGGATTCTCCGAGGAGTAGAAGGTTCCCTTTGCCACCTTTATGTTGCGAGGAGAGGCATACTGGTGGGAATCGGTAAAGCGTACTCAACCTACCGCACTGAAGATGTCTTGGGAGAAGTTCCAAGAACTATTCAACGACAAGTACTTTCCCGAAAGTATTCGTCACATGAAAGAGGTAGAGTTCATCAAGTTGGAGCAGAACAATATGTACGTGTTGTAGTACGAAGCCAAGTTTGCCAAGTTGTCCCGGTTTGCGTCCCACTTAGTTAATAACGAGGAGAGAATGACACGGATGTTTCTAAGAGGTTTGAAACCCGAGATACGTTAATATCTTATCTCTCACAAACTGTGTTTGTATTCAGATGTTGTAAATAGGGCTCAATTATTGGAGCGCGATAATAAGACATCCCAACCAAGGGAGAGCAGCCGACAAAATGATAATACAAGTGGTAGCAGTCATTGAAGCGGTGACAACAAACGTGGAGGGAATCAAAATGCCAGAAATGGTAACCATTTCGGTCGTAATCATGGCCAAGACAATAAAAGTGGACATTTCAAGAAGAGTAGATTCAACAATGACGGAAAGACGTCATCACCAACACCCGTTGTTAAGGAAGGAGAATGACCACCTATCATATGCTTCAAATGCAAAGGGGAGGGACACATCGGTCAAGCGTATGCGCAAAGCGATTCAAAGCGTGTTACACTTATGGAAGAGAAGGTCACCTAGATAGATTTTGTCGTACTGGGAAGCCAAGTCTAGTTGGAACGGTGACACCCAATGCTATCCCAAACAAGTCAAAACAAGTAGTTCAAGGGAGAGCGTTTGTTGTGACCTCCTAGAAAGCAAGGAACCTGAACGAGGTCATCAGGTGTAAGCTTATCATAAACTTTAGTGAAGTTTATACCTTATTTGATACCGGTTCTACCCATTCTTTTATTTCTCCTACTTGCGCTCAACGTTTAAATTTGACTTCGGAGAAATTAGACTTTGATTTATCTATTGAAACTCCGTTGGGAGAAACCTTCATTACATCCATTGTTTATAAGTCTTGTTTGGTTCAAATCGGTACCCTCACATTACTTGTCGATCTTATTTTATTAAAAATACTTGCATTTGACGTTATTCTAGGGATTGATTGGTTAACTACCCATCATGCAAAAATTGATTATTTTCGTAAGGTTGTTAGCTTTCATATTCCTAACCAACCCATTATGCGAATTAAAGCAACCAAACCATTAAAATCAATCACTGTCATCTCAAGCCATAAAGCTATTCGTTTATTGAAAAATGAATGTTAAGCTTTCTTAGCTCATGTCATGGATTTAAACAAAAATACATCAGTTTTGAATGATATTTCTATTGCTAATAAATTTCTTAACGTATTCCTTAAAGAACTTTCTGGCCTACCCCCAGAGCGAGAAATTAAATTTTGTATCGACCTTGAGCCCGATACAAAACCCATTTCCAAAGCCCCATATCGAATGGCTCCTATTGAATTTCAGGAGTTAAAGACCCAATGGCAGGAGTTGTTAGACATCGATTTCATTCGTCCTAGTACGTCTCCTTGGGGTGCCCTTGTTCTATTCGTGAAGAAGAAAGATGGGAGTATACGACTTTGTATTGATTATCGGGAGTTGAATCATTTTACCATAAAAAATAGGTACCCATTGCAACGTATTGATTACCTATTTGACCAGTTGCAAGGCGCTAAATTCTTTTTAAAGATCGATCTTCGTTCCGGATATCATCAGTTAAAGATTAGAACCGATGACATTCCAAAGACGGCTTTCAGAACTCGGTACGGGCATTATGAATTCCTAGTCATGTCTTTTGGATTGACTAATGCTCATGTTGCCTTCATATATCTGATGAACCGAGTATTCAAATAATATTTGGATCACTTTGTGGTCGTCTTTATTGATGACATTCTCATATATTCCAAAAGTCGTGAAGATCATGAGCAACACTTGAGACTGATACTCCAAAAGCTTCGTGAAAACAAGCTTTATGCCAAGTTGAAGAAATGCGAGTTCTGGCTTGAGAAAGTTGCATTCCTTGGGCACGTGATATCAAATCATGGAATATCTATTGACTCAGTGAAGATTGAAGAAATTCAAATCTGGGAGCAACCTAAGTCAGTGATCGAAATACGTAGCTTTCTCGGCTTAGCTGGTTATTATCAGAGATTCGTGGAAGGGATTTCTCGAATCGCTACTCCATTAACTCAGCTGACTTAAAAAGATACAAAATCCTGTTGGAGCAAGGAATGTGAAAAGAGTTTTCAAGAACTCAAGAGAAGACTCATTTAAGCACCTATTCTGACAATACCATCTGGCTCGGAAGGATTTGTCATCTATACTGATGCTTCAGGCAAAGGGTTAGGATGTGTTCTCATGCAACATGGGAAAGTCATAGCCTGTGCCTCTCGACAACTCAAAGAATATGAGAGGAATTATCCTACTCATGATCTAGAGTTGGCAGCAGTTGTCTTCGCACTTAAAATTTGGAGGCATTACTTGTATGGGGAGAAAGTGGAGATCTTTATGGACCATAAAAGCCTCAAATATTTCTTCACCCAAAAGGAACTCAACATGCGGCAACAACGTTGGCTTGAACTGTTGAAAGATTATGATCATACCTTTCAATACCATCCTAGAAAAGCGAATGTGGTAGCTGACGCATTAAGTAGAAGATCATATGTGGGTACAAGTGCGATATGGTCAATGCAAAGGCCCATTTTATATGACTTGCAAAGGATGGAGATAGAGTTAAAGACTCCAGGTACCCACGTGATGATGGAAAATATACGAGTTGAATCAACTTTAATCGATAAAATTAAAGTTGCTCAAGCTACAGACCTGGAGCTGATGCGTATAAAGAAGAAAGTGCAAGAAGGTGCTATCCCGGAAGAAAGAATCTATGAAGAAGGAATACTTAGAGTCAACTCCAGACTTTGTGTTCCTAACGATCCTGATTTAAAGTATAAAATCGTGATGGAGGCGCACAACACACCGTTTGCAATCCATCTCGGGAGTACCAAAATGTATCGTGATCTTCGACATATATTTTGGTGGAGGAATATGAAGAGAGAGAGAGAGAGAGCGGAGTTTATCTCAAGGTGTTTAACTTGTCAACGAGTTAAGGCGGAGCATCAAGTACCAAAAGGTCCATTGCAACCACTTGAAATTCCAGAATGGAAGTGGGAGCACATTACCAAGGATTTCGTTATTGGTCTTCCCAAGTTTTTTCAAGTTATAGATGCAATTTGGGCCATTTTTGATAGATTGACTAAGTCTACTCATTTCTTACCTATACGAGAAACTTATACACTTGAACATCTTGCTCGTATGTACATAAATGAGATTGTAAGTCTGCATGGTATGCTAGTATCCATAGTTTTTGATCGAGACCCAAGATTCACTTCAAGATTTTGGGTTAGTTTGCAAAAAGCTATGGGCACGAATTTACAATTTAGTTCGGCTTATCATCCTCAAACGGACGAGCAGTCAGAGACGACTATTCAAACTCTTGAAGATATATTAAGACTCTGTGTCCTTGACTTCAAGGGATGCTTGGACAAGTTCTTACCATTGGTGGAGTTTTCCTACAACAACAGTTATCAAGCAAGTATTGGTATGGCTCCATTCGAGGCGTTGTATGGAAGAAAATGTCATTCTCCAGTATGATGGGATGAGGTGGGTGAAGCAACGTTGATGGGACCAGAGTTGGTACGTATGACGACGGAAAAGATTCAAATGATCTGATAACGTATAAAAACCTCACAAGATCGTCAAAAGAGTTATGTTGATCTTCATCGAAAAGACGTGGAATTTAATGTTGGAGAGCATGTGTTGTTACGTGTGGCACCATGGAAGGGAGTTACGAGATTTGAAAAGAGAGGAAAGCTCAATCCTCGATTCATTGGCCCATTTGAAATACTTGACCGAGTAGGAACTGTGGCTTATAGACTCGCATTACCGCCAAGTATGTCTCGTGTTCATAACGTTTTTCACATATCCATGTTACGTAAATATGTGAAAGACCCGAACCACATTAATGAGATAGAACCAGATGAAATAGCAGAAGATTTAATGTATGAAGAGGTTCCTGTTAAAATCTTGGATAAGAAGGAACATATTCTACGCTCCAAGGTTATACCTCAAGTCAAAGTTTTGTGGAGAAACCACGATGTTGAGGAAATGACCTGGGAGTTAGAATCTTAAATAAAATCAAGGTATCCTCACCTATTCGTTATACCAGGTATGTACCCTAATTTCGAGGGAAAAATTTCATAAGAAGGGGAGGTTGTAAGACCCCAACTTTTATGAATAAAGAAAAATTTTCTATAAATATCATTTTTTAATATTATGGAGTAAATTTGATATAATGTTATAGTTATGGGTAATATTTATAAATTTTGCAAAGTACACAAGTTGTTATATAATATTCGATTGGTCGGAGAATATTCTTTTTAACAAGGAATATTAGTACGACGGCACAATCATTGGTTGACCCCACAAACGGAATTATTGTCAGATTGAGAAAACGATAAAAATATCTTTTTATGAAAATAACGGTAGAAGTTTTACCGTTAACTGTTGAAACACCCAGTGTTAAAAGTATAGTAATATGCGTAGTTGCATAGTAGCACACGGTATTGATTATTAATGTTTACCTGAGAAGTCACTCAGTTTTGTTCAATTATTGCTACAGTAATTGTTACATAGTATCTCACGTTATTTGATTCAATTATTGTCGATATTTTATATATTATTAAATCAATAATTGAGATGACATAATTATTAATATTATTATTTGCAATATTGACAATGTCTAGAAGTTGTGTCAATGAGAGGTTTGGTCACCTAATTGCGCGCCAATAGGGAGAAATTCTTATTGGAAAGTCCCCTCTTTCCTAGGAACGACCTGGTTGTTAAATATTGCGAATTATAATAATGATGATAAATATTGTTAAAAATATTGAGAGGATTTTTTATGAAGTAGTTGTTGTAAAATTGTCTTATTATTTGGATCCCCATTTACCCATTTTTCAAAATAATCGGTAGAAATTTTTTTAATATAATAAAGATGGGGCCACAAGTGATGATGACTTTTGGTGGGGGCCACAAGAGTTGATAACATTTGAAATAGGGAAAGGGAGTTTACGTATTAGTAAGGGAATGTATATTATATATATATATATATATATATATATATAAACTAAATGTGTGTATATATATATATTGTGCAATTGATATGCCTTTGCCGTAAGGCAAAGGTTATATTATATATATATATATATATAAATTTTATAAGTTTTGTTTTATTTTATTTTAAATAGAATATATTATATTTTATTTAAAGTTTTTGTTTTCTTAGAATATTTTACTGCATAGTAATACACAGTAAAAATTAAATTTCAGAAAGTTTCGTCGATTGAGCTCCCGTGATGGTTTTACTGTTGGTCCGTGAAAACTTTTTATAAATAGTATCCTTTCCATTCTCCTATAAATAGGATGCTTAGTTATAATTGAAAATCACACCAGAATCAGAGAATTCTTCTTCTATAATATTGAGCGTATTTCTTTAGAGTTTTAGAAAGCTTTGAGCGTAGAAAACAGTGAAAAATTTCATCAAGAATATCCCCGCCCTACAAGTCAGAATACTTTTCTTTTCAAGGTAAGGGATGTTATTTTTGTTCAATATTCGCTTGAAATAATATTTTCTTCCATACTCTGTAGTATATAAGTAATATTATTTCATTTCAGATTTCGAATTCTATACTCATTTTGTTAAGTTTTGGCTTCTAAACTCCATGAAATTAGTAGAATATTCTTGATATTTGCGCTTCATCCAGTATCTTTTCATGGAAATATTATTATGAGCATTCTTGATAAGTTTTAATTTTTTCATGCCGAGGTACTATTCACGGAGTTACTTTTCCCAAAGTTATTATTCACGAGGTACTATTCACTCGGTTACTATTCACCCGGGGTACTATTCATGATAAAAATTGATTCGTTTTCGGTCCAAATCATTTTAGTACAATATTATTCTTGAATTTTACTCCACAAAGCAGTATCATGTTGACAATTTGGACGTTATTGATTTCTGGATAAATTAAATTATAAATCTATTCAAATTTATCCTTGAACTTGTTTTATTGAATTCTTATATCATTCTCATCATCCTCATGTTTATATTATGTTGAAAGTCATCTGTGGCCTGTAGTCCATAGATGGTCTTTGCATGATTATGACCAGGGATTATTCGGTATAATCATGGCCGTAATGATACAAATGATGTGGTACAAGTCGTCATTGGCCCGTACTGCACTGATGGACAGTTGTTGGCATGATCATAACAATTGATGAATACACGAATATCCTTGGCCCGTAGTGCATAGATAATTTGTGGTCGTGATACTAAAGAATATCATTGGCCGTAGTGCAGGGGTGATTCAATGATGTAGATTATTTATTAAGCTGAGTCTCAGCGATAAAAGTGATGAAAAACATTTTAAATCATAGAATATAGTAGATTTTATGCTATATTTGACTCTTCTAATGGATTGCTTGTTCCGCTGCAGTTAAACTTGATGTTTGTTATATTTTATCAGTTTAACATTGTTGAAGGTTAACGATAAATTATTCTGCATTATCTTAGTCATAATATTTCTTACTGGGCTAGTTGAGCTCAACCTTTTGCTTTCATTGTTCTCCTCAGGAAATGAGAACGTAGTTGGGACTAGTCAAGGAACGGAGTGACGGTCCAGATGATAGCATTAGCGGTCCTCACTATTCTATGAAATAGTGTGATAATAAATGTATTGAGGACTCCATTTGAGTTGAATACTGTCTAGAAGACAATATTCGTATTAAAACTCTCAGTTTATGTTTTATCGTATTTTACACAACAGTTGTATTATTAAGTTGTATTTGAATTTTGTACCATGTATTTGGCAACTCAAGATGGGTGATGTATACATATTTTGGGGGCGTCACATCAGAGATTGTTCTTCTTTTTCTGGGTTACCCAGAAATGAAGAACATCTCTTAGTGCCTAGTTTGAATCCTTGTAGTTTTCATCTTGGGTCTAGTTTGTAAGATTTAATGGTTCATACATGTAGTTCTTATGTCAGGGTCCATTTCTATAACACCAGATCATCCTAACAATATCATAACAGTAAGATCTAGGCCGGTTAAAAACTTGTCAGAAACGTGTTCTTTAGAAATCTTGGTTTCCCAGATTTCTTCATAAGGCTGGTGGTCAACGCTGGTTTGGCCACACATATCTTTGATTATGTGCCAGATTTAAATGTTCTAGAGGCATGATCATGTATCCTAAATGTCAGTCTACAAATATATTACACAAACATGGCCAAATCATTTAACAAAAGGAAGATCAGAGGCCACGAAAGTGTTGTTAGACGTTTTGGGCAAAATCTGGGCTGCCCAGAAATAGAATTTGTTTTCGGTCAACGACCTTTGACGGCTTATAACTTTCGATCTACACATGATCTGGGCTTAATTCAAGTCCAGATCAAAGTACACATGACATAGAACAAATCCATAACATAAAACACACATAATACTTAACACTTATTGATCTACGAGCCTTGACATATAGCTGTCAGACAACTTTTTCAACTTTTTCCAGATTTTTGAAAACTTGATTTTCGAGCACTTTGATGTTATGGATTTGGGATCTAACAACCCAGATCACTAAATGACATCTTATAATACACTTCTAAACATCAAATCACATAATCACATAAAAATTTAAGGATCTAGCAAGGCTTAGGTTTTATACCTTTAAAGCTTATACTAGCATTTAAATTCCCTAATTAGTTATAATTAATAACGTTTAAACCTTATACTAGCATTTAAATTCTCAAATTAGGGTTTTCAACTTCCGAATTAGGGTTTCGGATTCTCAGAACTAAAATTAGGGTTTCCAGAACTGGTTTTAAAGTTTCTTATCAATCGTAAGAATTTTATAACTGAATGTTGATGTTCTTAATATAATATTAGTGTTTGCCACCGATATAGGTTATCTGGTCAACCCTTGACCCTTAACCACATATTATACACATATACAACCATATACATAGAACATATTCACCTATATACTTAATCTTGAATAATTCACCACAGAAATTTTAAATTCACAAAATTCCTTCTCAGAAATCTCAAATCCATTCACTTATTTTCTGTCTAGGTTTATTATATAACCTTAATTCAATATTTTAAAATTTTATAAATATCCAAATTATGGAGTTGTCACATGATAGATCCAAGGTGTATGCCTGTTGGGATCAGCGTGAGCGGGCTGAGTTTACTGTTAGCCATCCGGGCCATTCTACAAAGTATTCTGTGGATGGAGGCAGAGATCACATCGGCTGCGGTGGTATCCACAGTGCTGGGAATACAGTTTGTCAGTGGGGAGCCCGTGGAGGACACTGATTTTCCCACTGAGGAGGAGCTATTCACTGGGTTGCCAACAGCTCTTGTTGATTCTCTCAGTATGACTGCTACTGTGATTCAGTATTCAGCAGAGTATTTAGTTCAGATCATCTAGAGATGCAGTGTTTGTTGAGCGGGATGGCACTATATCTACCCGAGATATCGCTGTTACAGATAGTACTGTAGCGAGGTCCCTTACTACTGGCATCACTGCAGAGATGAACGCGTATAGTAATGAGCATAGTGTCACCATGCAGTTGGCTGTAGATCTGTTGGCTTGTGTAGAGACCCTTGGGCAAGAGATCACATCGTTGCCTCCTTCTTCTGAGAGGGATGCCATGTTGGACTTGATAGCACGTATATACACTAATTTATAGATGGGCTTGTATTTTCCTGCTAAAACTAGCTTAGTAATTTTGTCATGTACAATACATATTGTATATATCAAACATCATTATATATGACAGGGAAATATATTTTGATTCACTTCCCTTTTAGTTATGCCTTGTTGCTTGCTTGATATTTGCATGTTTCTTCAAGGTTTGTGATCTTGATGTATTCTGAACTCCTCCTTGATGGATGGACATTGAAATGTCTGAAGATATTTCAGAATGGATCGTTGATCTGTATGTATTCCCTACCATCTTTGGTGTCTTAGGACTGGTGTGTGGAGATGAGTTTGGCTTTCCTCTTTGAGGTTGACAGCACCACAGATGGTCGCCGATACTCCTTTGTATAGGGGAGCCCAGTTAGTTCCATCTCTTATGGATTGGTGTTTTTCTTTGAGGATTCAACCGTAGCTTAGATGGTGGTCGATTCTCCAATTTATGTGTGGTGGTCGGGTAGTTCAATCCCTTTGGTCTGAAGCCGATGAAATGTGGTGGTTTGAGAGACTATCCCAGTACCGTTGACAAGTTTTTGTGTTTTGGTAGGGGGTAAGAACGAACCATGATTAGCTGCCTACGTACTCCTATTGAAGAGGAGATCGGGTCTGCGTAGTTCGAACCTGGCGTAAAGGCTCAACGCTTTATGTGGTAAAGGGGTGTAGAGATGTTTTTTTTTATATAGTGCGATCGGACCTTATAAAATTGTTGCCTACGTACTCCCGTGTATTGGGGAGATCTGTTGGGTAAAATCTAGTTACGCACAACACGCAAGTATATGTGGTCAACAAGTAATAAAGTGAAAGTAGAGTATCGTTCCCACGAGGAATTGTTAATACAAATTACCAAATACTAACTCTTAACCAAACTAATTTTATTTAAACAACCAATTTAAGATTATGAATTTAAAATCTAATTACACTAATTCTAATTACCACTAATTAAAAATCAGATTATGGAGATTTATGATCACAACTTCATTTATTGCTTCATTTAAGTTAACACACTTCTCATCAATTATTTTATATCCTTAATTGTTAATCAAGAACATTAAAACAGATAAAACCACCTCTAGATGGATAATACATATACTCACTTAAATCCACAGACGATAGAATTAAGCAAGACACCCTAATTAACTAATCCACTATATCTCTATATGAATTACAATTAAAAATTATTTAAAGCACAAGTTCTCTATACGATTACATATGGTGTAAATGCATATCTCTATCCTAAACACGAATCATGAATTCCATCTATGAAGAAATCATAAACACATGCTATCATGATCAGATCTAAATTTATACTTCGTCTCTCGAGTTCACATAGATTATCATCGTAATTGACGGCCAATCAATTAAACAATTAAGTCCAAATCACAATAGACAATCCTCACAATAGAACATAATAATTGATAGCGAAGCATATTAAAATAAACTACACAATAAGATCCATTGTAATCTCAAACAAAGAATTAGTTCATTGAATTAAAACTAAGAATCCACACTTGAATAATCATTAAAAGAAAAGAATAAGATCAAGGAAAAGAATTGAATCTGTTGTCAACAAATTCGTCCTCCGTCTCGCTCTTGATCTGGATCTCCAATGGCTTCCAAGTGCTTCAATCTCCAAATCTCATAAGAACTAGTGTTTTCTTCTATTATATTCTACTCTAATCTAATGGAATCCTTTTCCTCCTCTCCAATCCTTGTGATTATCCTCCTTTTATATGCCTCTTTATATGTCTTTAAGTCCTCTTAGAAGTCCTTGAGTCAATCGGATCGAACGAATCCTTCTTGGATTCAAATTTTGACAAACAATGACTTTTCTGCGAGTACCCCCGCCCCGGCGGGGGTTATAAGGCTTAAAGGGCCCGTCCTGGCTGGCATACCCATTGTTTTACAACTTGTACCCCCGCCTCGGTGGGGGTTTTTTGCACTGATAGGCCCGCCCCGGCGGGGGTCCCTTCTGGAATTGTTCTTCTTTGAAGCTCTTTGGGAAAAAGGCCATAACTTCTTCGTCTGAACTCCGATTTCGATGATTCAAGATGCTCCGGAAAGATAAGACGTAGATATACACCTTGCATGCTTTGAGGTTTTCGAAATAAGGATGGGAGAAATGTTGAAATTGGCTCTAAAGTGGCTGCTATGTAAATGGTCACCCAAAATAGTGAAGTTCAACGTCTGTTGGTACAAATGTCATAACTCATGCATCCGAACTCCAATTGAAATGATTTAAGATGTTCCAAAAAGCTAAGAAGAAGCTCTACAATATAATCCAAGTTCCAAGCCATAAAAATGAAAGCCCAAATGATGTCCAGATTACTTTTCCTTGTATTTGTATACAAATAGTGGCTCACACACCTCCCAAGCATATAATCTACAAAATGAACACAAAATGCATGAAAAGTAACTAAGAAACATGAGTTTAAGCAACTAATTCAAGTAACCGACACTAGATAAGTAGGTATAAAATCTACTTATCAAGATCAGGTCGACGTAATTCGCCCCATGTACATGACGAATTTTTGATGAAAAGTTTAATCTCATGTTCAGGACAAACTGAAGGTGTGAAAAGTTTAATCCTTGGTGGGTTAAACTGAAAGTGTGAAAGGTTTTGAAGATGTAACGACCGAGAAATTCGAATTAATTGTAAAATAATTTGATTAAATAATGAATAAAATTATAATATATGTTATTATTATGTGTTAATAAGATGAAGGTTGTTCTATTACCTAAAAGTATCAGAATGTCGTAGTATTCTGGCTTTGTGAAGGAATTATAGTGTTTGAATTTCCAAGACGAAAATAAAAGTTTTCTGAGAAATCTTTTGAAAATACTATTCACTAATTTCAGCTCGGGAATTATTTTTGAACTTCTGAGAAATAAGTAACGATAGAATAATATGGGAGGATGGATTATGTAATAATAATTCAAGTATTAAACGTTTAAATCCTATTACATTGGATTTTGTAAGATTTGTGTAGGCATGTTGCAAGCCCAATTGGAAAGATGTTAAAACCCAATGTTAGGCCCAAAGTATTTAATATATAGCCCAAACTAAGAACCGAATTTGTGGGTCAAACCGACGGGTCAACAGGTAAGAAAACCCATGGGGCAACCTATGTGGGCCCCATAAGTGTGTTATAGTTGACCAAGGGTGGAGAGCAAGTAAGAGATAAGAGTTGTGGGGAGCAAGTTATGAATAGTAAGGAGGTGATTAAGGAGGTGGATGACCTAAGTTACAAAATTGCCCTCACCTAGCAATTCCTATAAATAGAGAGCTTTAAATTTTCATTTGCCTTGTTCATTATTTCTGTGACGTCGCAAGATCCCGGTCCTAATCACCAAGGATCTGGTATACTATTTCTATAACTATTGTGGAAGATATAAACATAAATTGTTTATACATTAAACATTACACAATATCTCCAAGGTCGAGAACCTTCACTTAATACATAATTCATAACCTAACTGACATACAATGTCATTATCATACATTATTGTTATAAATTTTATCTGCACATAAAAACTAATACTGGAACTGTCTTTGACATTTTCCTTGTATTCGACGTATTCGTCCTAATCTGCAATGTTTATCATGATATAGGAAGGGTGAGCAACAAGTTTGCCCAACAAGTTTAAGTTCAACAAATTAAGTATATATCATGATGGAAAGAATTGAAAAATAAGCTGGCTAAAATTCTACAATATAATTGAGAACTAGCATGGACAAATTTTTATAGCTGAACGAACATTGAACATGAATAACAATATTTGGACCGAATGGTAATGAAGGTGATCAGCCTTTCATACCTGATGAATACATGCAATGTGCACAGAATGCGAATCAATAATTCATAGACA
Source organism: Panax quinquefolius (assembly GCA_020205615.1). Taxonomy (NCBI): domain Eukaryota; kingdom Viridiplantae; phylum Streptophyta; class Magnoliopsida; order Apiales; family Araliaceae; genus Panax; species Panax quinquefolius. Next base: position 41,790,334 of record CM035165.1, read on the forward strand.
TGGTAAAATCAGTAGTGATTAGCCACAAACATATTTCAAAAATATCAACTCGAGGTTGAGTTAAGGAAAACTTGTATGTTCCGTTGATTACCAGTACACATTCTATTTAGCTTTGTCTGAATACCTAATATAGATAATACTGATCTATAAATTATAATAATATCATCACAATATTTAAAATAACCTAAACACATTATCACATAATCCTATCAGTCTATAACACATATAAGACCTAGTATCAAGTCAAACTATTTCAGTTTGAGATGAATTCAGTACAACTCTGACATCCTGACGGCCTAGTCAAATAATTCTCGAGCCTAATATTACTAAGACCCGGTCTAAACTAGTTCACAAAATATCTTAAATAATTACTATTAGTCAAAATATTTTTTATAAGTTCGTAATAATCTTGAGATAATTATTACCATTTATCATGATTTTTCAATCATTAATATCATATTTATATGAATTAAATTACACTTAATTCTATTATCATTAATATTTATTTAATATTAAATATTAATGAAATACATGGCAAAATATTATCAATTATTTATAATATCTTAAAGTATTTTTAATACTTTATTATTATCTTTAAATGATTTTAAAGTAATTAAAACCATTATTAAATAATTGGTATTAATACTAAATATTAATATATTTCATTACAAAATATCAAAAATTATATTTTATAACTTAAAATATTTTTATAACCTTTAAATTATTTTTATATAATTTTTAAATCATTTATTCAAAATTTCCACAATTTATTTAATACATTTATTAAATAAATTAATTACCATTAATATTAATTTATTAATAAAATCACCACAAAATATTAAAAGTCATTAAAAATAACTTAAAATATTTTCTTATACCATAATATAATTTTTCATGATTTTTCAAATATTAAATTCATTTTTAAATAATTTATTTAATATTATAATTAAATAAATTAAATACTATTAATATTTAAAAATATTAATTATTAATGAAATATATTCAAAATAATTAAAAACCCATTTTTAGGCTTTAAAATAATTTTTAGAAATTTAATATGAATTTTTAATAATTAAAAACTATTTTTATCTATTTATTAAAGAAAATAATTAATTTTATTCAGAAACTGTCGTTAAATGGGCTTTAGGTGACAAAATTGTGGCTAAAGGTGTTCTTCATGTTCTTGAGCCAAACCTAGAAATGCATGTCAGTGAACAAGGTGCTACGTTTGACTAGGAATAAAACCTAGATCTTGTTCTTAGCTGGGCTGGAAAAAATGTTAATGTTGTAGTATAAGTGTAATACTACAACTACAAACTAAAATTATGTCTAAAACATATCAACTCTGTAAAATCTAAGCTCTAGAAAAAGATGTCAGATGTGTTCTTGAGTTTCTGGGTTGCCCAACCTAGAAACTCAAGCAGTAACAAGGATGCTACTTTGAAGCTTTGTATCTACGTTTTCCAAGCTTGATTAATGTGTTCTAAAGATCCAGTCATGTAGAAGAGATGTTAAGTTACAAATATCAAACACTAGATCATACTAACAACATAACATGTGAGAGATTAAGGTTGGTCAACGTCTGTTAGAAAAACGGTTCTTGAACATTTCTAGGTTTTCCATAAATGTTCTTGAGCAGTCGGTCACCCTATCCTTGACCATCATTATATTCGATTCTGATAAAGATCTGGGTGATCTAATGAGATGTATATGTAGTCCATATGTCAGACTATAATATCCAAACAACAACAAGGACAAACTAATAAACAACAGCAAGATCAGAGCTCTGCAAAAACGTTGTCAAGCTTTCTGGGCAAATCTGGGCTTCCTAGAAAAAAAATTCATTTTCGGTCAACGAGGTTTGACTGCTTATAACATTAAATATAGACATGATCTAACCTTGATTTAAGTTCTAGATCATAGTCCACATGTCATAGAACAGATCCATAACATAAATCACACATAACACCTAACACACACCGATCTAGATGCCCTAACATTGGCTTGTTAGACAAGTTTTTAGGGTTCATCAGTCAGTTCCAAAAATTTTATTTTCATGCCTCTGAGTGTTATGAATCTATGATCCAACAACACGGATCACTAATTCACACCATCTAACACTGTTCTAAATAACAACTAACAACATTAACACAAATCTTGAAGATCTAGCAAGTTTAGGGTTTTATACCTCTTTAAACTTTGATCCTTGATTCTGACTTTTGATTCCTGATCTTGACAAGTTAAGGACTGATATTGACTTAACCTAGCATCCCCTTTCACCCTCATTCCCGAATTTTAGAGAGAGAAGATGGCTTGGATAGCTTGGAAAGTAAAGTAAACAACTTTACTTATTTTTTTAAGTTTTTATAAATGATTCAATGAATTTGGCTGATATGGTTACTGATATGAGAGATATATGGCACATGAAAGTCTTAGAGTTGGTCACCAACTTAAGTCTTGGCTAAATCTATACTCCAAGTAATAAAGAATGCTAAAAAGAGTACTTTGGACATTTTGCACACAATTTTAAGGGCATAATAGTAACTTCTGTAAATTGCTAGGGTTTGACCCTTAGGGTTAAAACCTAAGGTTTTTAAAAATAAATTTTCTAGGATTTCCAATTTAGGTTTCGAAAATAGAAAATTAAAATTTCTAAATTCTAATTAGGATTCTCTAATTATATTAAGATTTCCTCATCATAATTTAAGCTTGCTAATTAGGATTAATATATCCTAATTAAAATTGCGAATTTAGCAATTTGGTCCCATAATTGTATATTAGTGTTTCTAACGAAACAATTAGGGTTTTCTAATAATCAATTAAGGCTACCCTTAAGTAAATATATAATCAATAACATAAAAACCTTTATACTTATCTTCAAGCTTCCAAATTAGAGTTTTAATATTTTGAATTAGGGTTTCGGATTCCCGAAATTGAAATTAGGGATTCCAGAGCCGGTTTTTAGGTTTCTTATCAGTCGTTAGGGTTTTCTAACTGAACGTTGACGTTCTTAATATAACTTCAGGTTTTATCCCCGATATCACTTATTCAGCCAATAATTGATCCTTAACCACATACTGTACCCATATATGACCATACACACAGAACATATACACTTATATACTTAATCCTGAATAATTCACTACAAAAATTTTAAATCCATAAAAATCCTTCAAAAATGCCAAATCAATACACTTATTTTCTGTCTAGGTTTATTATTTAACCTTAATTCAATATTTTAATATTTTATTAAATATCCAAATTCTCGAGTTGTCACATTCACCCCTTCTTCTAAAAATTTTATCCCCGAAATTTACCTTACACCTTACACCTTGAACCATTCACCTTTCATTCTCATCATCACATGCTACCATATAAACCACTCACCATAGTTAAAATTATAAAATTGTTCTGAGGAGTCATATAGACCATGAACTTCTGAGATTTATAGGTATTACTACCTCTGACCTATTTCAATTAAGAAAAGGTACTCTACCCTTTACAAAGGTTAACATTATGTTTACAATCACGAAGAAGGTAAACTACCGTTACTAGTATATATACTTTAATCATTTCTCGCGAATATTCTCGCTATTGAATAATTTTATCCAATCTGCATAGTTCACCTCAGTCTTATCATAGAATTCCGCACCAAAACAATTTGGTTCAAGAAAATTTTCAAAGAACACAGAATTTTCATAAAAGTTGGTCTAGTCGAATCAAGTAGCACAGACTCATACCAATAATGCAATTTCAATTGAGATATTTAGGTATAGCCAAACCCCGTTGGCAAATTAAAACTTTGAAAATATTTTTGGAAATGACGTCATGATGTCGTACTGTATTAACAGTCCGTTTGAGGATGCCGTTATCGAGTGACTTTGTCATAACACATCATATAATAGTGGAACAACGATTTTAGATCAAATATAACACAACGTATTCTTGTATTTATAACTTCATCAACTTTTTATCATCTCTGCACCAGGTTATATGGTACATAAGTGATAAATAAAATTATATTTTGATATTTCAAATCATTATCATCTAGCTGAAACAAGTAGCATTGACGATTCTTTAAACAGTTCAAAAACCATTGCAATTCAGTTTTATCATCTCAACTGGTAACGATATGTCGGTGGCCCGAAGTCGACACATACACAATGGTCACCAGAAGTTGATAATAAAAATTCATTTCAAAAAGGCACATAGTGCATATTTAGCTTGATGTCAAAATTTTTGAAGTCTGGCATAGCTAGGAGTTTTAAAAAACCTATGTCTCCACTAATAAGAAATTGCTTAATCAATCTATCTGTTCCTATTATCCTCAATACTCTATTCACAATTAGTTCTACCTAGTTTGTCAAACTTACCACACTTATGAGTTCAGGAACTTGCCATAATCATATGAGTTTAAGAACTTGTCCTAGATAGACCTTTGGCATCCATTCACTGAGGGGTTCATAAACATTTCATATAATTATGAGTCACGAACGTACCATAAGTATGAGTTTTAAGACTCGTACTTAACCTTATATCCTCTAACTATACCCTACCTATATGTTATACACTTAAGAAAATAATCACCTTCTCAACAGGTATATAGCAAATAGCGTGACACAGACATTTCAATGATTATCAGTACCAGAAACTAAGTGGTTTTTACACCAAGTACAATTCCCCGCCCATAATAAGGAATCATACAACTCAGCTGCTGGCATGAGTCCTCAATTGTAATCCCCACCTAATCCTAACTCTCTTCTCAATACGAATTTCATTTAATCCGTATTCATAATCCTTTCCTGAATTTGTACCAATTCATAGACACACATCAATCTTTGCTGTAAACTTTTCAATCATTCGCTTGATTCTTCTCCGTACTATAATCTTATCAGATCACGGGGTGATCTCATCGAATATATTACGATTCATTTCTATACTATGATCGTTTTGTTTTATAATCTCCTATCCTTGTACTTTTAGTCTTTTAGACTCTATCTATTCATCACTACTGTTCATATTTATTATCAGAGTTAGCGAACTCTGTATCTTCATAACTCGCCGAGATTCTTCTTTGAATCCTACTGACACACTAACTCTATTTGAGTTAGTACTTATCCTAATCACTGCAGTTATTAGTCTCAGGTAACCTTACCTAGGGTTTATAATGTACAACTTTGATACCAACTGTGACATCCCAAGATCCCGGTCCTAATCACCAAGGATCTGGTATACTATTTCTATAACTATTGTGGAAGATACAAACATAAATTGTTTATAAATTAAACATTACACAATATCCCCAAGGTCGAGAACCTTTACTTAATACACAATTCATAACCTAACTGACATACAATTTCATTATCATACATTACTGTTACAAATTTTATCTGCACATAAAAACTAATGGTAGCACTGTCTTTAACCTTTTCCTTGTATCCGATGTATTCGTCCTAATCTGCAATGTTTACTATAATATAGCAAGGGTGAGCAACAAGTTTGCCCATCAAGTTTAAGTTCAACAAATTGAGTATATATCATGATGAAAAGAATTGAACAATAAGTTGGATAAAATTCTACAATATAATTGAGAACTAGCATGAACAAATTTTTATAGCTGAACGAACATTGAACATGAATAACAATATCTGGACCGAATGGTAATGAAGGTGATCAGCCATTCATACCTGATGAATACATGCAATGTGCACAGAGTGCGAATCAATAATTCATAGACATGGTATAATCAGTAGTTATTAACCACAAGCATATTTCAAAAATATCAAGTCGAGGTCGAGTTAGAGAAAACTTGCTTGTTCCGTTGATTACCATTACGCATTCTATTTAGCTTTGTCTAAATACCTAATATAGATAATATCGATCTACAAATTAGAATAATATTATCATAATATTTAAAATAACCTAAACACATTATCACATAATCCTATAAGTCTATAACACACATAAGACCTAGTATCAAGTCAAACTATTTCAGTCTGAGTTGAATTCGGTACAACTCTGACATCCCGACGGCCTAGTCAGATAATTCTCGAGCCTAATATTACTAAGACTGTCTAAACTGGTTCAAAAATATCTTAAATAATTTACGATCAGTCAAAATATATTTTATAAGTCCGTAATAATCTTTAGATAATTATTACCATTTATCCTGATTTTTAATCATTAATATCATATGTATATGTATTAAATACCACCTAATTCCATTATCATTAATTTTTATTTAATATTAGATATTAATGAAATACATGTCATAATATTATAAATTATTTATAATATCTTAAAGTATTTTAATACTTTATTATTGTCTTTAAATGATTTTAAAGTAATCAAAACCATTATTAAATAACTGGTATTAATATTAAATATTAATATATTTCATGACAAAATATGAAAAGTTATATTTTATAACTTCAAATATTTTCATAACCTTTAAATTATTTTTATATAATTTTAAAATCATTTATTCAATCTATTTAATACATTAATTAAATAATTTAATTACCATTAATATTAATTTAATAATGTAAATCACCACAAAATATTAAAAGTCATAAAAAATAACTTCAAATATTTTCTTATACCATAATATAATTTTTCATGATTTTTCAAATATTAAAATCATTTTTAAATAATTTATTTAATATTATAATTAAATAAATTAAATACTATTAATATTTAAAAAATATTAATTATTAATGAAATATATTCAAAATAATTAAAAACCCATTTTTAGGCTTTAAAAAAAATTTAAAATTTTAATATGAATTTTTAATAATTAAAAACTATTTTTATCTATTTATTAAAGAAAATAATTAAGTTTATTCAGAAACTGTCGTTAAAGGGGCTTTAGGTGACAAAATCGTGGCTAAAGGTGTTCTTCATGTTCTTGAGCCAAACCTAGAAATGCATGTCTGTGACAACCCAAGAAGTTTGAATTTTTTAAAAAAATTTAATTATTAATTTAAGTTTCGAAATTAGAACCTAGACATAAAATAAGTGTATGCGTTTGATATTTTTTAGAATGAATTTTGAGGATTTTAAAATTCTGTAAAGGATTTAGGTGAATTATTCGGGATTAAGGGAATAAGCGTTTATGTTCATTGTGTATGTGTGCATGATGTGTTTAACGGTCAAGGCTTGACCAGATAAACGATATCTGTAAAAAACCCTAAGTATATGTTAAGAATGTCAACGTTCGGTTAGAAAACCCTAACGATTATAAGGAAACCCTACAAATCGGTTCTAGAAACGCTTAATTCAGTTCCGGAAATCTGAAACCCTAATTCAGAATTTAAAACCCTAATCTGGGAACTTAAATGATTATTATATTGCTTAAGTGTTATTAATTATAAAATTAATCAGGGTAAAGCTTAATTAATCAGCAAACCCTAATTTCACATTTTGAAAACCCTAATTTCGGGATTTGAAACCCTAATTTATAATTAGGGAAAACCTAAGTGTTAATTTAATAATTGTATTGTTAATTAGAAAATATTAATCCTAATTTTAAAGATATAAGTAATTAGAAAACCCAAATCTAATTACGAAATCTAATTTCTAACTTAGAAAATTATTTTCCTATTAGAAACCCTAATTTTAGGGTTATAAAACGTACTGACCAATTTGACCCTAATTGCTTAATTAGCAATTTTAATTAGGAAATACTTATCCTAATTAGCAATATTTAAATTATGATTAAGAAATTTTTATATAATTAGAAAATTCTAATTATAATTTAGAAATATTAATTTTCTATTTTTAAAATCTAAATTGGAAATTTTAGAAAATTAAATTGCAAACCCTAACGGTTTCAAACCCAAAACCCTAAATTTTCCAAACCCTAAACCCTAACCAAATCCTAAACCCTAAAGGTTTGCCAATTGACAAAAATGCCCTTAAAATTAAATGTCAAATGACCCATTTACCCTTATTGCATTATTGTACATAAATTGCAAATCTTGGAAAAATGGGAGTAGGTGACCCACTCAATTGACTTTGTGGCAAGATAACCTCCAGCAATCAGTCATTGTGATCAGCCATTACATAGCAACATGTTCTATAAAGATTTAGAGAGAGAAAACCACTCACTTTTCTTGCTAACTTGTCCAAGACTTGTCTCTCTCTAAAATTTCGAGAGTTGGAGTTAAATAGAGTCAAATGTTAAGCTAATATCATCCTTTAACATTCCATGATCAGCAACAAAGAATCAGATTCAAGATTTAAACATAAGAAGTTAAGAACCCTAATTTTTTAAAATCTTATGATTTGATGTTATATGTTGAAATTGGTTGGTTAGAAATGTGTTAGTATGTGTCTTTGAGTGATCTGGGTTGTTGGACCATGGATCCATAACACTATGATGCACGAAATTAGCATTTTCAAAAATCTGGAAAAATTTGAAAAATGTTGTCTGACAGTCACATGTCACGGCTTGTAGATCGCTATCTGTTAATTATTTGTTGTGTTTTAAGTTTTAAACTTGTAGTATGTTGTAAGGTATGTGATCTGGAACTTGATTCAAGCCCAGATCACGTGTAAATTAAGAGTTATAGTCAGTCAAACTACGTTGACTGATCACAGGAATGGGTTTCTGGGCAACCCAGAACCCAGATTGATTTCTTACAAGAAATTCTAGCCCTCTGATCTTGCGTCTAACACTTGTTTTGGCCAATTTGTTGTTTGATCTGTGTAGTCTGTAAAGTGCACTACATATTTAAGTCCTTATAACAACCAGATCCATAGCAGGATCAAAGATAATCACGGTCAAAACCGCATTGACCACCAACTTTTGGCGAAATCTGGGAAACCCAGATTTCTCAAGAACAGCCCATGACCCCTACTTTGACCTGCCATTATCAACGTAACATTATATCACACAAAACAAGCTGGGAAGACAAAGATGTAAAGGCTTAAAGTAGCTACCTCGATTCTGGAAAACCCAGAAACTTAAGAACAGGGTCTGACAACGATTTGGAGTGCTTAGATCTCTCTAATCTGTTGTTGAATGGCCAGGAAATGTGATTGTAGTTATAGTCTTACACTTATACTACATGTGTAACAACATTAGTAGCCCAGAAAACCTTATGATCACATATCTATCTATGGTCAAACCAAGCCCCTCGAAGTACTGACATGAATTCTAGGTTTACTCAAGAACACCTATAGCGACAGGTCTGTCGCTATAAGGCCCTTTAACGACAGATATTTTTGAAAATTAATTAATTATTTCCGAAAATGATTATTTTAATTAAATAAATAGAAATAAATGGTTTTTAATTATTAAAAATACAAAATAAATTCTGAAAAATTATTTTAAATTCTAAAAAATAGTTTTTAATTATTTAGAGTATATTTCATAAATATTTAATATTTTTGAATATAAATGGTATATAATTTATTTAATTATAATATTAAATAATTTATTTAAAATTATTTAAATACATGAAAAATCATGAAAAATAATATTATGTTATAATAAAATATTTTAAGTTATTTTCAGGTGACTATTAATATTTTAGGATGAATTTCATTAATTAATATTAATGATAATTAGTTTATTTAATAACTATATTAAATAAATTATGGAAAAATAGAATTAATATTTTTAAAATCATATAAAAATGATTTAAGTGATATAAAAATATTTTAAGTTATAACTTGTAACTTTTGATATTTTGTCATGAAAATATTAATATTTTAATATTAATAGTAATAACCAAATAATGAATTTAATTGTTTAAAAATCATATAATTATGATTTTAAAGTATTAAAAATACTTTGTGATATTATAAAATATTATAATATTATGACATGTATTTCATTAATATTTGATAATATATAAATATTAATGATAAAGGAATTATGTGGTATTTAATTTATTTAAATACGAGTTTAATGATTAAAATTAACGATAAATAGTAATAATTATTTAAAAATTATTACGAACTTCATTTAAAAATATGTTGGTGATAATAAATTATCGTAGATAATGGTTAAGTGTTTAGACGAGTTTAATTGAACTTAAACTCGAAATAAAGTCCATTGTAATCAGTCGGACGTTAGAACTTTAATCGAGCTCAAGTCGATGAAATAGTTTGACACGATCATCGAGTCTTATGTGTGTTATAGACTGATAGGGTTATGTGTTATGTATTATATGTTTAGGTTATTCTATGTATATCTATATATATAATAGTATTATATTGTGATGATATTATTCTAATATTGGAGATCTATATTACTAATATTAGGTCTTCGAATAAAGCGATATAAATTTTGTAGCGGTAATCAACGGTTCAGGCAAGTTTGTTTTTACTTAACTCTACTAAGAGTTGTTTCATTCGGATAAGCTTATGGTTAATCATTGCTGGTTGCCATGAATTGTACTCTCTACATATTGCATGTATAAGTCAGGTATGAAAGGCTGATCACCTTCATTACCAGTTGGTTCAGATATATTTGTTCATGTATAATACTTGTTCAGTCATAAATTTGTTCTTGCTAGTTCACAATTATATTATTGAATTATAGCCAGCTTATTATTCAAACTCTTTCAATCATGATATATCATTATATTATTGAACTTAAACTTGCTGGGCAATCTTATGCTCACCCTTGCTATAGCATGATAAAACATTGCAGATTAAGGCGAATGCGTTGGATACAAGGAAAGATTAAAGACAGTTCCAATGTAAAGTTAATGTAGCGATTAGAATTGTAATAGTGTTGTTTGATAATAATGTTATATGTTAGATAGTTATGAATTGTGTATTAAGTTAAGGTTACTCAACCTTGGGGAATAGTGTGTAAAGTATTGTATAAATAATTTATGTTTATATCTTCCGCAAATAGTAATAGTTATATAAAATGATCGAAATGGATCCGCGGTGATTCGGGACCTCAGATTCGAGGACGTCACAGTTGGTATAAAAGTTGTAGGTTATGAACCTTAGGTAGGAATACCTGAGACTAATAACCGTAGTGATTAGGATAAGATCTAACTCACATAGAGTTAGTCAGTCGGTAAGATTCAAAGACGAATCTCGGTGAGTTATAAGATACAAAGTTCCCTAACTCTGATAATAAAGTTGAACAGTAGTGGTGAATAGATAGCGTCTAAAAGACTAAAAGTATAGTGATAGGAGATCGTAAAATGAAATGATCAAGATATAAAAATAAATCGTAACATATACGATAAGATCACCCCGTGATCGGATAAGGTAATGGTATGGAGAAGGATCAAGCGTAGGATTGAAAAGTTTACAGCAAAATTGTTGGGTGTTAGTTGTGTTAGTTCCTAGTTGGCACAATAGTTATCTAGAAGGTGGGGGGGGGGGGTTGAATAGATATTTAAAAATCTTTTCGTTTTAAACTTGTTCTTTGATAATGATTAAAACTTAGCAGAATAAATGTTTGTTTTAATCTTTTTTACCAAGCAATGGAGTTATGAGAGTGAGGCAGTTATGGCAGTTATAATAGATATAACAGTTATGGTATGAATGTAAAAGACACAGTCATTTTAAGTGGTTCAGAGCACTTAAAGCTCATAGTCCACTCTTCTACTTCGACAAGTAGGTAATCCACTAAGGATGTCTTTTACAACTTCTGAATCACACATATTCCTTCTAGACCAGCAGTCTAGGAACTTCTTAGATCACTCTTGAACTCTTCAAGTCCAGCAAACTTGGCTTTCTTACAGTTCACTATGAACTCTTCAAGTCCAGTAGACTTGGTACTCTTCTTCAGTTGGTTGATAATGTTGAGTTCTTGATGGTTGCTACTCAGTTGATGTGTAAGCACTTGTTCTAAAGAACTGAGTAGCTGAGCAAGCTTTGCAAATTCACAGATCGTAGAGTTGAGCTTGAGAGCTGTTCATGTTGTTTGTTCAATGCTTGCTTAGATCTCTCTCGTCTGTCTGATCTTCATATATGTGATCTTGAAAACTATCCGTTGGATCCATCCGTTGAGACATTAAATGCATTTGACTTTTTTGATCTTTGATGGAGACATTTCTGCACATCTTCAAAGCGCATTTCGCCCTTGACACAACAGACTGCTTTCTCACCTAACACTTGAAAAGGTGTTTTGGCCCCTTACCTATGGTACTTTCCTTAGCTTCTTCAATACGCTTCTTTGTTGCATACTAAGGATATTTCATATTACTTTGGGACTGATGAGTACTGCAACATCTAGAATCCATTCTTCATATATTGGAATCTATCTTTACACATAACATGAGGCTCGACGTCTTTTGACATAAGACAGATGCTCTATGATTCAGATCATAGTAACTTGTCGCCTTGGTGCTCGATCTGATGCTATCAGCTGAGAGCACTACGATTTCTCTTAAACCCTTGCACACTACGATCTTCACTTGCTCGCGTTGTTACTCTACATTTCCAAGAGCACAATACGATCGTTGACTTGTAAACTCCATGTTTCCTTCAGCACACTACGATCGTTGAGATGGCTCAGAAAATGTTGGGACCACTCTACGATTTCCGAAGAGTCCCTTTAAGGCAGGTACACTACGATCTTTGAAGCTCTACGTTTCTGCCTTGACTTCTGCAATGTTGATCAGATGATACACTATGATTTCTTCAAAGCCTATCTATTACATCTCAAGATCAACCTAACAACTTTGATCTTTCTATCTATACATTCTATTACAGAATGATACACGTTAAGATCTTAGATCAACCTAACAAATTTGATCTATCACTAAGTCCTTGTACATATCTTACTTGGAAGGACTTTACAAATAATCATGAGCATATATATTAAAACATCAAATCATAATATGCATTCTTCCAAAAATCTCCCCCTATTTTATGTTAACATAACCAAGGATATTTGTTGTCATAATTTATTAGTGTCTAGATGCATTTGCAGGAAATTTAAACATGACTTAGTATTTCAGTGAGTAGCTGAAATTTCTATAGAATAAGCATGAATTTATTGATGTTCAAGAAATATTGCAGTTTTAGCTTTACATCAATAAGAATTTAAAGTTTCAACTTATCTCTATTTCTTTGACCTTTTTCTTGGTGGGTTGGCATACTCCTCAGCCCTTCTTTTTCTGCAAGCTTCCTCGTTTCTGGCTAACTCTTTCAGCTCGCTTGGACTTAGTCTTGGATTTTCCTCATGCCTGTACATGAATACAGGATCTCTAGTTGGCATTCTTATGCGTACAGTAGACACATCTTGTGAGCTACGAGTTGACTCCTTATGGCTTAAAGGTATGGCCTTTAAAATTCCCTGCTGATCAGATCGTTGAGCTTGCTGGTGGAATTGTCTTGCAGGAGGGCTTCTTGACGCTTGAGCATGAAATTGTCCTTTTTCCCCTTTCTTGGTTTCCTTGACCTCCTCTGCCTCTGCCCTGATCTCTTTGTGCTCCTTGGACTCCTTTCCCTTTATTCTCCCCCTTTATGTCAGTATCAAGGGTTCGAATGTCTGCAGAAAGTCTATTGACTCCTTGGACAAGCTCATTCAGTTGGCTTTGTGTCTGAGCAATGTCCTCTCGACTTTCCTTGATCTATTTCTCCGATCTAGCTTCTTTGTTTCGGAGGGCAGTGAGAATAATGTCATTCTGACGTTCCTGATTGACATAGGATTTCTAGAATTCTTGGACTGAGGCTTTCAAGTTGATGAAGTTCTCCAGCATAAGTTTATTTTGAACTTCTTGATTTTTCTGCATTTCAAGAACAGTCTCTCTTGGCTTGGTGGATACCTGGAAGTGAATCTCATCTCTGTTCTTCATGCTCTTAAGAATTTTTTGGATAATTTCCCTCAGCTTCTTTGTAAGCTTAGCATTCATAGTACCATGAAAGTTATTTGCAGCTGTGATCATTTGATTCAGCCGGATATGAACGAGGCTGGAGTGAGATTCCAGGCTTTCTTCTATATTCTTGACCATGTCCTTGGTTGCTTCCTTCAAGTCATCCTTTGTGGGCAGATTTGGGAGAGAATCATTGGTTTGAGGATTGTTGGACGGTGGGGATTCTTTCTGAGACTGATCTTGCATGGAGTAGAGAGCAAGATCAAGACTAAAATAGTCATTTGAGGAGGAGGATGGTATATCCAATGGACGGGCTTGAGTTTCTATGTTTGGAATACAGGGCTCTACGATTTCTATTTGGGACTCTACAACTAGGCTAGAGTCATGGATCGTAGAGATGGTGGTTTGTGGAAGCAAAATAAGGTTGGCTGTATTTAGTTCTTCGATTCTGTAATTTTGGGATTACATGAATCGGAATTGATTCTTGGATTGAGAATCACTTCCAACCATCGAGGGAATTCATGGAATTGACTAAATGATGATGATGGCAAGTGATTAACTCTGAAGTGAGTAGGGATAGATAATACCTCAAGTTTATCCTTTGAGGAAGAGGTGTTGGTAATCAACTTCTTTGCAAAGTGGAATCTCCCTGGGAATCCACGAGCCAGCACTGAGATGGCCGGATATTCTTTGAAACTTAAGAACATGTGATCCCAAGAGTTGTTGATTTGGGCTTGATGGTATGGCTTCATGGGTACGTATGAGAACATCTGATTGTATAGGTAGCTTCTATACCCATCTCCGCCTACACCAGTGATATGAAGATCATCATCATCTTCTTCATCTCTTCTTTCTTCATTGGAGGACTCCATTATCTCAATGGGATCTTGATGATCTTTTACTGGTTCCTCTTCATTTTTGGCAGGAACATCTTCTTCTGCCATGTGGATATCTTGAGGCTCCCCCTCAACTTGATCATCTTCTTCTAAGATCAAAATCTCCCCCTCAAGTGGAGCATTTTCTTGAGCTTCAGCCATCTCCCCCTCCGCTGGTGTATTCTCTATCATGAGAATTTCAGGGATCTCCCCCACCAATTTGGAGCCTTTGTCTTCTTGACTTGCCTCGGGACGGTTCCTCTTGCTTGACCATGCTCTTTGCTTCCTTCTTCAACACCTTTTAATTTTAAAGAATGTTATTCTTGACCAGCTTTCTCCTTGCTTTGCTGGGTTTAGCCACAACTTCAGGACTCTCTTGAATCTCAACTTTGTCCTATTCAACAGCCACTATTCTTGAAACAGCTGCCTCCTTGTCTGCTATGCTAGGTCTGGTCTCCACAAACAGTAGAGACTCTACGGTTGAGGTGACTGATGGCCTTTTGGACTTTTGACCAACTTTGTTTTTCTTCAGGATCTGGGATATGGTAGCCTGATTCTCATCTGCTTCATTTTGCTGCTACTTTCTCCTTAGCGTCCTCAGAGTCTCTATATCAGAGGACTCTACAGGTTTATCAGTAGTAGATCCTTAAGGCTCTTCTACCTGTCTGGCCCTTAGCTTCCTCTTTCCCTTGCTTTTTTTGGTAAGGACAGAGGGTTCTTCTTCTTTGTTGATTTCTTCTTCTTCTTCTTCCCTGACAATAGACATGTTTCCTGGAATGCCTGAGTTCTTCAGTTCCCCATTTCTTCCACTGGATTCTCGCCATCATTCGCATACATATCAAGCAGGTTCCTCTTCCGAGTTTTCAAACAAGCTTCTTTGGGTCATTCTTCGATTTGGGTTGATGGCTTCTCCCTCTTCACCCCCAAATTTGTCACCTAGTGCAGATTGCAGAATGATACTCAAGAAGTGCCCATATAGCATCTTCTGAGGGCTTTTTGATTTCTTTGAGTTCACTATCCACTTACCAATCCATTCGAGCAACATAGCTCCATAGTTGAGTTGTATACCATAATACATGGCAATCATGAGCTTAAGTTGAGATTCATTCACCGAGTCATGACCTAAGCTCTTGCAGCATATACATTTCCCAATAATATCAGCTAAAAATTCGTACCTCTACGGGAACTCCTTCTTCTTGTACCCTTTCACAGAGGGGTTTTTCTTATGATGCATTTCTCTTAGTCCCTCTTAGAAGTCTACGGAATCTAATTGTGGATGCCCTTCATTCTTGAGACCTAGGTCAAGATTGAAGTCCTCTGCCATCAGTCTTATTTCTACTCCCCTTACTTTTTTAGTGATGGCATTGTTCTCCAACATACCATTCTTGTAGAATTCCTGCACTAACTTGGGATATATCAGCGTGTCTTCGCCTAGAGCCTCTTCGAGACCCGCCTTCTTCAGTAGCGCCAGGGTCTTCGAAATTTTGGTGGACCAGTCTTGAACTCGTCAAAGCAGAGTCTGTAGCCTGAGATAACATTGGTCTTGTGAAATTTTTGTTTCATCTAATATCATTTCATAAGATTATTGGTCTGAACTTCTTATCAAATTTGGAACTTTTCATGACTGGGTATTGTTCACGAAAATTTGTTCACGAGCCATTTGTTCACAGTATTGTTCACGAGCATCGTTCACGGTACTATTCACAAGTCTTTGTTCATTTAGTATTGTTCACAAAAGAAAAAAAAATTATTTTTTTTCTCTTCCAAGTTATCTGTTGTGACCCTTATTCTTGAAATTTAATCCATGTTTTGATCATATTATTTTTATTATCATATATAACATTTTTATAATCTTAGTGATGAAATTTCTCTTTGACTTAAGTGTAAAGATGGGTAGATTATTGGTATGATCGTGACTATAGGTTATCTTTGGCCAGTAGTGCAAAGTTGAATCGTTGACTGGTATGATCATGACCATTGAATTTACAATTGAATATTTTTAGCTTAAGTGAAAAGGTGAATGGATCAACATGGTTATAATTATTGTTTATATAAATTCTGAAATGATTATATATTTCTTTGAGATAATAATATATTTGGCCTGTAGTGAAAATATGAACTGTTGATGAATATATTTCTCCTGTAGTGCAAATATGAACTGTTGAGGAATATCTTTGGCCTGTAGTGCAAAGATGAATTGTTGATGAATATCTTTGGCCCGTAGTGCAAAGATGACATGTTGTTGAATATCTTTGGCGATGGTACAAAGATGAGCAGTGTTGAGATGAACATGACCAACTGGTGATAAAAATGAATATCTTTGGCCGTAGTGCAAAGATGAAGTTATTAGTATGATTATGAACAAGAAATGTGATTTGGTGTAACCATGATCTTTGATATTTTAGGTAAAGATAGGTGATGAAAATTATCTTCGTCCTGGATGAGAAGAGGAATTTAGAACTACAATTATGATTATGAGTTATTCATATGATTGTGGACCAGAGTTGTTGATTGATGTTACAGGGATAAAACATTGTTGGTGGATTTTTAACATGGAGAAGATAATAGACTTTATAGTCTATTTGACTCTTCTAATGGATTGCTCGTTCCGCTGCAACTATGGTTGAAATTTTTTTTATCATCTACCATATGTTCTAAATCTCTGATTTATTACTGATGAAGGCTATTAATAATTTAATTATCTTTAGTCATGATATTCTTTTCTGGGCTAGTTGTGCTCACCCTTTTGCTTCACAATTCCTTTTCAGGTAATAAGAGTGTAGCTGGGTCGAGCGAGGGTAACGGGGAAATAGAACGGTGGTCTCTAGCCGTGGATGTTCTCCCTAAGCAGTGTAGAAAAGTGTTGTATACATTATTTAGTAGTTATATTTGTTGAATCACATAGGGTGAGGCGAACCCAATGTTGGAAGGGTGTTTTGACACTATCATATAAGATGTCTAATGACATACAAGCTCGTGTCATCATAAGACAGGGTTGTGCTCATCCACTTGCTGAGTATATTTACGAGCACTTCCTATATAATCTTGGTGTTTGTTTGGAGAATAATTCACGATTAGAGACAGTGGAGATAATGATATGTCAAGAAAAGATTCACCATTGGGAAGAATATGATAGTAATCTTCTCGTTTTTCTTTGGGGTCTATTAGGTCAACTAAGGATAATTATGTGACCATATGATATCTATCATAACCTAGACGCATGGCCTCCCATGTACGAAGGTTTCCTTGAGCACTTCCCAAAGATTCTAATTTCTAAAACAATTTTTGACTATACCTTTATGTAAGGTGTCATTGTGAGGTGTTGGGACATGAGTCACAGTTGGTATATATTTGTATCCAAACTCACAACATATGTGTTGTTGTATTTTGCACGACAATTGTTGTAATAAAGTTGTAGTTATTTTATGTACCATGTATTTGGCGACTCAGAATGGGTTGGATGGAATGGACCTATTTTTGGGTTGTCACATTTGGTATCAGAGCTATAAGTAAAGAGCCCCGAGCCTCTCTCTGGTGACTTCCTGTTGATGGGGGATGCACCGAAGCCAGACTCTCCGTAGGGGACGCCGTTCTGCGGTGGCAAACTGATAGGTAACAATGTGAGGTGCTGTCCACTGATGGGACATTTGTCGCATTTAGTATCAAAGCTTAGGGATATGGTCTCTGGCGGAGATCGGGAAATATAACTAGGAGGGGAGAGATGAGTAAATCCTTCGCTAGTGTGTCCTACCTAAGCTTATTTGTTGGTTAGTCATAATATCGGGATATTATGTGATATGTTAATTTGTTTAAATTAACCCTTGTTTTTATGGCGATGTTGAGAATGGTCTGTGAGAATGTTAACAATGGAGTGAATGAGTCAGTGGGGATGCCTCTAATCACCAACCAGGATAATGTGATGTCAGGCGAAGAAGGAATTAGAGAAATCCATGTGGTGAGTGAAGAATTGATAGTTGCACCCGAGATGGTCGCAGAGGTAACAGCTGAGAGTGAGGAGGAAGAGGTACCTGAGGAGAATTTATTAGAAGTATTATATGATCAAAATGTAGAATTTCAAAATCGTATTCATGAGATTAGAAGAGCAGGCTGAGGAACGACAGGCGGTCGTGGAGCAAAAGGATGCAACAATTCAAGCTTGTGTTACCCGATATGTGATGCTTGAACAGAAGCATTCTTTGGCAGAGTATAAAATGATAAAGATGGAATCTGAGCTGAAAGAATAAAAAACTGAACGAGTGAGAATAAGTGATGCATGGGCAAAAGCCGCACGACACATGGATATTGTGGAAAGAGATGTCCTATCTAAGAAGGCTAAAATAGTTGATATGAATTTCTCTTTTTGGAAAGAAATTGGGAGAACCCAACATCGAGTTTTGAATTACCCTGTACATAGCGGTCAACCTTAATTCGATATGGATTGAAGATTGATGATTCAGATCATGAAACAGGAGTACGATGAGGCAGTTGAGGGAGGAATATGGCCTATAGAAAAGTATATTCCAACGGTAGTGATGACGCCAAATGCTGCCCCAGACAAGTCAAAGCCGAGTAGTTCAAGGGAGAGCGGTTGTCATGACTTCCCAACGAGTGAGGAACCCAAACGAAGTTATCACGGGAGATGAGCAAGGGAGAAATCATGATGACCTGGGAGATCAAGTCTGAAATGAAAGCAAGGTATTCTCAACTTTTTGAAATACCAGGTACGTAAATTTCGGGGACGAAATTTCATAAGGAGGGGAGATTGTAAGACCCCAAATTTTATGAAATTAAAGTATTTAATTTTTCTTATAATTATAATTCAGTAAATGATTAAATTGATAAAAGTTTAAAGTTAAGGGTAAGATATGAATTTTTTTTAAAAAAATATGCAAGTGGTTATAAAATATTCAATTGTCGGGGAATATTCGTTTGGTCGTGGAATATTCTTGTTGTCGGGAAATATTAAATGCAACTTGCCTTAGTAATCATTAATGGGCCCTATAATGGAATAACTGTCGGATGAAGAAAACGACAAGCTTGAGTTTTTATAAATAACAGGCGTAATTATTACTGAATTAACTTTGTTGGATTTACACGGTGGTTAAAATACGATGTCTGGCGTGGTTGCACAAGAAAGCATTACCGGTATTGCACGATATTGTTGAATTATTGATTCTTACTTAAAAAGGCACTACTCAATAATTATTACGGTAATTCTTATTCAATATTTTATTTTATTGATTCAATAATTGTTTGCGTTGATATTTTATATTATTGTTGTTTCAATAATTATCATCGCACGATATTTTCCATTATCGGATCAATAATTCATATTATTTGAATAGTATTATTAGATAACATTATTGGCAATGTCTAGAAAGTTACATTAATGAGAGGTTTGGTCACCTAATTACGCCAAGATGAGAGAAATCCTTATTGGAAAGCCCCCTCTTCCTAGAACTACTGGTTGTCATAATTGTGATTTCGTAATATTATTTATGAATAATTAATTATTGATTTATATGATAAGGAATATTTATTTTATGTGGATATAAATGGAGGAATTTTGCATGAAATAATTGTTAAAAGTTTGGCATATTTTTACGTGAAATTATAATTATTTCTCCGATAAAATATTCATTCATATATAATATTATAATAATTATTTAATAATATTATTATTATAATATATACGCATGTGGTTAATATTTGAATACTTTGTTGTAACATTGAAATGGTGGGTGGAAGATGTTATACGCAAAATTTATTCCAAATCTTTGGACCTTACCAATTGTGATTAATTGCTATGTTAAGCATTGAAAAGTGAGAAGCTTGGCTTTGATCTCCTTGTTTTTCAAAAACCGGGTATTACATTTCTTCCTTTTCAAAACCATGTACTGATTTCATTTGTTTCTCCTGCAAACTCATTACATATTTCCTATGTCATGGGCCCTCAACCAATAAGAGTTAGGATGTTTGGAAATGAATTGTCTGCAAAGTCATTATGTGGCCCCAACCATTGAAATAAGAGAAGTTTAGGTAGAAAAGAAATTAAGCAATTGCCTTCGTCCGAATTTTAGTATAAATAGAGGGGTAACCCTCATTCCTCATCACACCATTCTCAAATTTTGAAATTAGTATTGTGAGTATTTTTCTTGAGTATAAGAATATTTTGAGCGTAGTTTTCTATAAGATTTTTCTCAGAATAATATCCGATATTCCAGTCAAATCCAGTTCCTACCAAGGTAAAGGATATTATTTTATTTCAATACTCGTGAGAAATATTATTTTCTTTCATACTCCATAGTATGGAAGGGATATTATTTAATTTCATATTCCTAAAATTGAACTTACTATGGTAAGTATTGCTTCTATAATTCCTGAAATGATTAGAAATTTCGTTTCATCTAATATCATTTCATAAGATTATTGGTCTGAACTTTTTATTAAATTTGGAACTTTTCATGACTGGGTATTGTTCACGAGTAATCGTTTCACTTCATCGTTCACGAGTATTATTCACAGTCTTTATTCACGGTCATTGTTCACAAGAAATCTTATTCACAGGCATTATTCACAAAAGAAAAAAAAACTATTTTTTTTCTCTTCCAAGTTATCTGTTGTGACCCTTTTTCTTGAAATTTAATCCATGTTTTGATCATATTGTTTTTATTATCATATATAACATTTTGATAATCTTAGTGATGAAATTTCTCTTTGACTTAAGTGTAAAGATGGGTAGATTATTGGTATGATCGTGACTATAGGTTATCTTTGGCCAGTAGTGCAAAGTTGAATCGTTGACTGGTATGATCATGACCATTGAATTTACAATTGAATATTTTTAGCTTAAGTGCAAAGGTGAATGGATCAATATGGTTATAATTATTGTTTATATAAATTCTGAAATGATTATATATTTCTTTGAGATAATAATATATTTGGCCTGTAGTGAAAATATGAACTGTTGATGAATATATTTTGCCTGTAGTGCAAATATGAACTGTTGAGGAATATCTTTGGCGTGTAGTGCAAAGGTGAATTGTTGATGAATATCTTTGGCCCGTAGTGCAAAGATGACATGTTGTTGAATATCTTTGGCCAGTAGTACAAAGATGAACAGGTGTTGAGATGAACATGACCAACTAGTGATAAAAATGAATATCTTTGGTCGTAGTGCGAAGATGAAGTTATTAGTATGCTTATGAACAAGAAATGTGATTTGGTGTAACCATGATCTTTGATGTTTCAGGTAAAGATAGGTGATGAAAATTATCTTTGTCCTGGATGAGAAGAGGAATTTAGAACTTCAATTATAATTATGAGTTATTCATATGATTGTGGACCAGAGTTGTTGATTGATGTAACATGGATAAAACATTGTTGGTGGAATTTTAACATGGAGAAGATAATAGACTTTATAGTCTATTTGACTCTTCTAATGGATGCTCGTTCCGCTGCAACTATGGTTGAATTTTTTTTATCATCTATCATATGTTCTAAATCTCTGATTTATTACTGATGAAGGCTATTGATAATTTAATTATCTTTAGTCATGATATTCTTTACTGGGCTAGTTGTGCTCACCCTTTTGCTTCACAATTCCTTTTCAGGTAATAAGAGTGTAGCTGGGTCGAGCGAGGGTAACGGGGAAATAGAACGGTGGTCTCTAGCTGTGTAGGTTCTCCCTAAGTAGTGTAGAAAAGTGTTGTATACATCATTTAGTAGTTATATTTGTTGAATCACATAGGGTGAGGCGAACCCAACGTTGGAAGGGTGTTTTGCCACTATCATACAAGATGTCTAATGACATATAAGCTCGTGTCATCATAAGAAAGGGTTGTGCTCATCCACTTGCTGAGTATATTTACGAGCACTTCCTATATAATCTTGGTGTTTGTTTGGAATATAATTCACGATTAGAGACAGTGGAGATAATGATATGTCAAGAAAAGACTCACCATTGGGAAGAATATGATAGTAATCTTCTCATTTTTCTTTGGGGTCTATTAGGTCAACCAAGGATAATTATGTGGCCATATTATATCTATCATAACCTAGACGCATGGTCTCCTATGTACGAAGGTTTCCTTGAGCACTTCCTAAAGATTCTAATTTCTAAAACAGTTTTTGACTATACCTTTATGTAAGGTGTCATTGTGAGGTGTTGGGACATGAGTCACAGTTGGTATATATTTGTATCCAAACTCACAGCATATGTGTTGTTGTATTTTGCACGACAATTGTTGTAATAAAGTTGTAGTTATTTTATGTACCATGTATTTGGCGACTCAGAATGGGTTGGATGGAATGGACCTATTTTTGGGTTGTCACATTTGGTATCAGAGCTATAAGTAAAGAGCCCCGAGCCTCTCTCTGGTGACTTCTTGTTGATGGGGGATGCACCGAAGCCAGACTCTCGTAGGGGGGCCTTGATTCTCTGCGGTGGCAAACTGATAGGTAACAATGTGAGGTGCTGTCCACTGATGGGACATTTGTCGCATTTGGTATCAGAGCTTAGGGATATGGTCTCTGGCGGAGATCAAGGAATATAACTAGGAGGGGAGAGATGAGTAAATCCTTCGCTAGTGTGTCCTACCTAAGCTTATTTGTTGGTTAGTCATAATATCGGGATATTATGTGATATGTTAATTTGTTTAAATTAACCCTTGTTTTATGGCAGTATTTGAGAATGGCTGCTGAGAATGTTAACAATGGAGTGAATGAGACCGTGGGGATACCTCTAATCACCAACCAAGATAATGTGATGTCAGGCGAAGAAGGAATTAGAGAAATCCATGTGGTGAGTGAAGAATTGATAGTTGCACCCGAGATGGTCGCAGAGGTAACAGCTGAGAGTGAGGAAGAAGAGGTACCTGAGGAGAATTTATTAGAAGTATTATATGATCAAAATGTAGAATTTCAAAATCGTATTCATGAGTTAGAAGAGCAGGCTGAGGAACGACAGGCGGTCGTGGAGCAAAAGGATGCAACAATTCAAGCTTGTGTTACCCGATATGTGATGCTTGAACAGAAGCATTCTTTGGCAGAGTATAAAATGATAAAGATGGAATCTGAGCTGAAAGAAGAAAAAACTGAACGAGTGAGAATAAGTGATGCATGGGCAAAAGCCGCACGACACATGGATATTGTGGAAAGAGATGTCCGATCTAAGAAGGCTAAAATAGATGATATGAATTTCTCTTTTTGAAAAGCAATTGGGAGAACCCAACATCGAGTTTTGAATTAGCCTGTACATAGCGGTCAACCTTAATTCGATATGGATTGAAGATTGATGATTCAGATCATGGAACAGGAGTACGACGAGGCAGTTGAGGGAGGAATATGCCCTATAGAAAAGTATATTCCAACGGTAGGGAAGACGCCAAATGCTGCCCCAGACAAGTCAAAGCCGAGTAGTTCAAGGGAGAGCGGTTGTCATGACTTCCCAACGAGTGAGGAACCCAAACAAAGTTATCACGAGAGATGAGCAAGGGAGAAATCATGATGACCCGGGAGATCGAATCTGAAATGAAAGCAAGGTATTCTCTACTTTTTGAAATACCAGGTACGTAAATTTTGGGGACGAAATTTCATAAGGAGGGGAGATTGTAAGACCCCGAATTTTATGAAATAAAAGTATTCAATTTTTCTTATAATTACAATTCAGTAAATGATTAAATTGATAAAAGTTTAAAGTTAAGGGTGAGATATGAATTTTTTTTTAAAAAAAAAATGTAAGTGGTTATAAAATATTCAATTGTCGGGGTCGTGGAATATTCTTGTTGTCGGGGAATATTCGTACGACGGCGCAGATGAATATTCAAGTGGTTATAGATTGCAGATGAATTTCTGTTTAACCTTTTTGAAAATGAAAACAATGTTCATAACATGTCACCATAACCCCAATTATAGTCAATATGTAGTTTCAAAATTTGAAAGAGAGTTGTTATGATATTATTATCGGTTCAGATTACTTCATAACTATTGACTTGTTATAGAAGGATAGTACAAAGAAAACATTTAAATTCTTTCAGCTTATATATATAATTGCTATTACTTGCTGGGCACTCAAATGCTCATCATTGCTTAATTTAAATGTTTTCAGGTAAGTGTGAAGAACCAGAAAGCTCATGCAGAAACAAAGGAAAAGGAAAGCTAACCAAATAAGATTTGTGGTAGTTTATGTAATAGTTTGATATTATTAAGACAATGATATATATTATCTATCATGTTATGTAAGGAATGTATTAAAGGTTATTTACTTGGGAGTTAGACTCTGATAATCATGTAAATTAAGTTTGATATTTATATTATTATTATTATTATTAGAATTATTTCGCTCATCGAAATTGTATCGTGAAGCACCGAGTTTGGGTTTCAAGTACCCAGATTTGGGGGCTCTACAGGTTGATGGAGTTATAAATACAGGAATACTTAGTGTGAATTTGATCTAAAATCGTTATTCCACTATTGTATGATGTGTTATGACAAAGTCATATAATGACGACATCCTCAAGCTGATCGTTAATCTGAAGACGACATCACGACGTCATTCTCAAAAAGATTTTCAAAAATTTTAATTTGCCAACGGGGTTTGGCTACACCTAAATAATTCGATTGAATTGAATTATTGATATGAGTCTATGCTATTCGATTCAGCTAGACTAAATTTTATGAAAACTCTAAGTGTTCATTGAAAGAAATTTCCCGAACCAAATTGTTTTGGTGCGGAATCCAGTAAGATTGAGGTAGAATTTTGTGCCTATGGCAGTGAAGAGAAACAGATAAAATTAGTACATGGCCAGTACAGGACATATCGGGCTAATCACCCTTTATGTTTGTAAGTTATGACGGTTTGCGGATGAATTTCCATAAAACCTTTGCGAAAATGACAGACAAATAGTCTATATGACTCAGCAAAATTTGAAAATTTTTACCCTTGTGAGAGGTGTATTGGGTAACATGTGATGATGAGAATGAACGGTGTATGGTGTAAGGTATAAGGTTTAAGATAAATTTCAGGGACGAAATTTTTAGAAGAAGGGGTGAATGTGACAACACGAGAATTTTGAATTTTTTAAAGATTTTTAATTATTAATTTAAGGTTCGAAATTAGAACCTAGACAGAAAATAAGTGTATGCGATTGATATTTTTAAGAATGAATTTTGAGAATTTCAAAATTCTATGAAGGATTTAGGCGAATTATTCATGATTAAGGGAATAACCGTTTATGTTCTGTGTATATGTGTGCATGATGTGTTTAAGGGTCAAGGGTTGACCAGATAAACGATATCTGTAACAAACCTAATTATATGTTAAGAAAGTCAACGTTCGATTAGAAAATCCTACGTTTATAGGAAACCCTAGAAACCGGTTCTGGAAACCCTTAATTCAGTTTCGGGAATCTGAAACCCTAATTTGAAATTTAAAACCCTAATCTAGGAACTTAAATGATTATTATATTGCTTAAATGCTATTAATTATAAAATTAATCAGGGTAAAGCTTAATTAATTAATAAACCCTAATTTCACATTTTGAAAACCCTAATTTTGGGATTTGAAACCCTAATTTATAATTAGGAAAAACCTAAGTGTTAATTTAATAATTGTAATGTTAATTAGGAAATATTAATCCTAATTTTAAAGATACAAGTAATTAGAAAACCCTAATCTAAATTACTTAAATCTAATTTCTAACTTAGAAAATTATTTTTCTATTAGAAACCCTAATTTTAGGGTTATAAAACCTAATGATCATTTTAACCCTAATTGCTTAATTAGCAATTTTAATTAGGAAATACTAATCCTAATTAGCAATATTTAAATTATGATTAAGAAATTTTAATATAATTAGAAAATTCTAATTATAATTTAGAAATATTAATTTTCTATTTTTAAAACGTAAATTGAAAATTTTAGAAAATTAAATTGCAAACCCTAAGGGTTTCAAACCCTAAACCATAAATTTTCCAAACCTTAAACCCTAACCAAACCCTAAACCCTAAGGGTTTGGCCAATTGATAAAAATGCCCTTAAAATTAAATGTCAAATGACCCATTTACCCTTATTGCATTATTGTACATAAATTGCAAATCTTGGCAAAATGGGAGTAGGTGACCAACTCAATTGACTTTGTGGCGAGATAACCTCCAGCAATCAGTCATTGTCATCAGCCATTACATAGCAACATGTTATATAAAGATTTAGAGAGAGAAAACCACTCACTTTTCTTGTTAACTTGTCCAAGACTTGTCTCTCTCTAAAATTTTGAGAGTTGGAGTGAAATAGAGTCAAATGTTAAGCTAATATCATCCTTTAACATTCCATGCTCAGCAACAAAGAATCAGATTCAAGATTTAAGCATAAGAAGTTAAGAACCCTAATTTTTTAAAATCTTATGATTTGATGTTATATGTTGAAATTGGTTGGTTAGAAATGTGTTAGTAGGTGTCTTTGAGTGATCTGAGTTGTTGGATCATGGATCCATAACACTTAGATGCACGAAATTAGCATTTTCAAAAATCTGGAAATGTTTGATAAATGTTGCCTGACAGTCACATGTCAGAGCTTCTAGATCTCTGTCTGTTAATTGTTTGTTGTGTTTTTAGTTTTAAACTTGTAGTATGTTGTAAGGTCTGTGATCTGGGACTTGATTCAAGCCCAGATCACATGTAGATTAAAAGTTATAGTCAGTCAAACTAAGTTGACCGATCACAGGAATGGGTTTCTGGGCAACCCAGAACCCAGATTGATTTCTGACAAGAAATTCTAGCCCTCTGATCTTGCGTCTGACACTTGTTTTGGCCAATTTGTTGTTTGATCTGTGTAGTCTGTAAAGTGCAATACATATTCAAGTCCTTATAACAACCAGATCCATAGCAGGATCAAAGATAATCACGGTCAAAACCGCGTTGACCACCAGCTTTTGGCGAAATCTGGGAAACCCAGATTTCTAAAGAACAGCCCCTGACCCCTACTTTGACCTGCCATTATCTGTCATATGTTATGTTGTTGTTATGATCTTATGTTATAGAAATGGACTCTGACCTGTTATGTACACGATTGAACCATTATATCACACAAAACAAGCTGGGAAGACAAAGATGTAAAGGCTTAAAGTAGCTACCTCGATTCTGGTAAACCCAAAAACATAAGAACAAGGTCTGACAATGATTTGGAGTGCTTAGATCTCTCTGATCTGTTGTTGAATGGTCAGGAAATGTGATTTTTGTTATAGTCTTACACTTATACTACATGTGTAACAACATTAATAGCCCAGAAAATGTGACGCCCCCAAAATAGGTATACATCACCCATTTTGAGTCGCCAAATACATGGTACAGAAACAACTACAACTTCATTAATACAATTATCGTGCAAAATACGACAACACATTAACTGTGAGTTTAAATACAAATATTGTCTTCTAGACAATATCCACACTCAAATAAGTCCTCATTACAATTATTGATACACTAATTTACAAAATAGTGAGGACTACTAAAACAACTGTCTTGAACCATTACTCCTCACCCCGACTAGTTCCCACTATATTCTCGTCTCCTGGGAAGAAAAATGGAACAAAAAGGAAAAGGGTGAGCTCAACTAGCCCAGTAAAGAATATTATGACTAAGATAATGTACAATAAATTATCCTTAGTCTTCAACAGGGAAAAATCTGATAGAATACAATAGACAACAAGTTTTAGATCAACAACTGCAGCGAAAACAACAATTCATTAGAAGAGTTAAGTAGAGAATAAAATCTACTATCATTTATGAATTTAAAAGTCCATCATCGATATTTTATTCCTGTAACATCAATCAATATACATCTTGAATCAAATATTCATCTTTGCACTACAGACCAAAGATATTCATCAGTTGGTCATGTTCATCTCAACACCTGTTCATCTTTGCACTACGGACCAAAGATATTCATTAATTGGTCATGTTCATCTAAACACATGTTCATCTTTGCACTACGGGCCAAAGATATTCATCAGAAAATCATTCATCTTTGCACTACAGGCCAAAGATATTCAGTTATATCATCATTTAGGACTGAGGATGATGAAAAATATATTTTAAAGAAAACGAATCCAGTGAGACAAAAGAACAAATTGTAAGGATTCGTACTTCGGTTTATCCATGTTCAGAAATACTTCATAATAAACTATTGTGGAGCAGAATTCAAAAATAAAGATCAAAACATAGATCCAATCAAAGATAGAAACCATAACAGATAGTCTTGGACACAGAAAAGAAAATTTAATTTTTCTGTGAATAGTGTCGTATTCGTGAATAGTGTCGTATACGTGAATAGTGTCGTATACGTGAATAGTAACTCCGACACTAAAAGGTAGAAATTCCACAAGAAAAATCTTCATGCTTCATGAATAGTACTCATGAATAGTAACTCGTGAATAGTAACTTTCACATAAAAAGACCAGAATTTCACAAGAAAAATCTTACCAATATTCCGGCATAATGATATTGAAAGAAATAATATCATTTTTAAAAAAATAATATCCCTTACCTCAAAAAGACAGTACTTCTGTCTGGAATACTGGATATAGTGCTGAAGAGAACTTGCACCATATAGCAACACTCAAAGTATCAAAATACTCACAAGAATACGCTCGATAATATAGAGAGAGAAACCTTCAGTTTCTGGTGTGATTTTCAATTCTAACCTAAGCACTCTATTTATAGGAAAATGCTTAGAACACCAAAGTAGAAAATTTAATAAAATATTAATATAAATAAAAAAAATTCACACCCACTTAAGACCAACTGAATTCAGCACATTTAAACAACCAGTGGGGCCCACCAACTTGTTAAAAATGTTTTTCTTAATAAACATAATTAAAACTTCTAAAAATCAATTATTTCGGAACTTCAGAACTTCAATAATTCATAATAAATAGCCCTTTTATCAAAAAAATTCGAACCTCATGTCCTTTCCATAGGAAATTCCATTATCTACAATTTTGCAGAAGCAAGTTTTTCCAAATTCAAAACAAAAATTGACCAAAATTCACAAACGGACGATTTTACAGGCTATAATCAAATTTCAGTTAAGAAATGGGGTCCACCGACACACAAAACATGTGTTAATCATTTAATGCAACAAAAATACTCTTCCTCCTCATATACTCATATATCCCACATTCATTGTAAAAATATCACCATTATAATATTATTAAAATATAATAATATATTTAAATGAATTATTTTATCAGAAAAAGATAAAATATTAATTTTCAACAATTGTCACATTAAAAAATTTCTCCATCTATATCCACATAAAATCAATATTTTCCTCATCATATAAATCAATAATTAATTATTCACAAATAATATTACAGAATCATAATAATGACAACCAGGTCGTTCCCAAAAAAGAGGTGGCTTTCTAATAAGGTCTCTCCTTACTGGCGCACAATTAGGTGGCCAAACCTCTCCTTAGACAGAACTTTCTAGACATTGCCAATAATGTTATCTAATAATATTATTCAGATAATATGAATTATTGCTTCGATAATGGAAAATACTGTGTAGTGACAATTATTGAAACAACGGTAATATAAAATATCAACGTAGCAATTATTGAATCAATAAAATAAAATCTTCGAGCAAGAATTATCGTAACAATTATCGAGTAGTGCCTTTTACGTAAGAATCAATAATTGGTGCAATCTGGTGCATCTCTGCAAGAACAACGGCGTATTCTTGTGTTTTAACCACCGGGTATTCCAACAGTATTAATAGTAACAACTACGACGTTATTTATAAACAACTCATACTTGTCATTTTTTTCATCCAATCGCTTTCCGTTATGGGGTCAACATAAGACTGCGCCGTCGCACGAATATTCCTCGACAGTAAAAATATTCCACGACCAAACGAATATTCCCCGACAACAATGAATATTTTATAACCACTTGCTTATTTAAAAATATTTGCGCATTTTACCCAAAACTAACCACATTAATCAAATCAACCCTTACTATTTCAAAATAATAAATAGAGGAAATTTAATTTCATTAATAATAAGTTGGGGTCTTACAGAAAACCTTATAATCACATATCTATTATCTATGGTCAAACCAAGCCCCTCGAAGTACTGACATGAATTCTGGGTTTACTCAAGAACACCTATAGCGACGGGTCTATCGCTATAGGGCCCTTTACGACAGATAATTTTGAAAATTAATTAATTATTTCTGAAAATGATTATTTTAATTAAATAAATAGAAATAAATGGGTTTTTATTATTAAAAATACAAAATAAATTCTAAAAAATTATTTTAAATTCTGAAAAATAGTTTTTAATTATTTAGAGTATATTTCATAAATATTTAATATTTTTGGAATATAAATGGTATTTAATTTATTTAATTATAATATTAAATAAATTATTTAAAATGATTTAAATACATGAAAAATCATGAAAAATAATATTATGTTATAATAAAATATTTTAAGTTATTTTCAAAGGTGACTTTTAATATTTTAGGATGAATTTCATTAATTAATCAATATTAATGATAATTAGTTTATTTAATAACTATATTAAATAAATTATGGAAAAATAGAATTAATATTTTAAAAATCATATAAAAATGATTTAAGTGATATAAAAATATTTGAAGTTATAACTTGTAATTTTTGATATTTTGTCATGAAAATATTAATATTTTAATATTGATAGTAATTACTTAGAATAATGAATTTAATTGTTTAAAAATCATATAATTATGATTTTAAGGTATTAAAATACTTTGTAATATTATAAATATATTATAATATTATGTTATGAATTTCATTAATATTTGATAATAAATAAATATTAATAATAAAATAATTATGTGGTATTTAATTCTTTTAAATACGATATTAATAATAAAAAATTCATGATAAATAGTAATAATTATTTAAAAATTATTACGAACTTACGAAAAATATGTTGACTTATAATAAATTATCATAGATAATATTTAAGTGTTTGGACAGAGTTTAATTGAACTTAAACTCGAAATAAAGTCCGACTAGACTGTCGGGACGTTAGAACTTTGTCGAACTCAAGTCGATTTGAAATAGTTTGATTCGATCACCTGGAGTCTTATGTGTGTTATAGAGTGATAGGGTTATGTGTTATGTATTATGTGTTTAGGTTATTCTATGTATATCTATATATATAATAGTATTATATTGTGTTGATATTATTCTAATATTAGAGATCGATATTACTAATATTAGGTCTTCGGATAAAGCGATATAAATTAATTACGCAAAGAATCAATCTGCTCGTGCAAGTTTGTTTTTACTTAACTCTACTAAGAGTTGTTTCATTCGGATAAGCTTATGGTTAATCATTGTTGGTTGCCATGAATTGTACTCTATATATCAGATATATAAGTCGTATGAAAGGCTGATCACCTTCATTACCAGTTGGTTCAGATATATTTGTTCATGTATAATACTTGTTCAGTCATAAATTTGTTCCTTCTAGTTCACAATTATATTGTTGAATTACAGCCAGCTTATTATTCAGACTCTTTTAATAATGATATATCGTTATATTATTGAACTTAAACTTGTTGGGCAATCTTATGCTCACCCTTGCTATATCATGATAAAACATTGCAGATTAAGGCGAATGCGTCGGATACAAGGAAAGATTAAAGACAGTTCCAGCGTAAAGTTAATGTAGCGATTAGATTTGTAATAGTGTTGTTTGATAATAATGTTATATGTTAGATAGTTATGAATTGTGTATAAAGTTAAGGTTACTCGACCTTGGGGAATAGTGTGTAAAGTATTGTACAAACAATTTATGTTTATATCTTCCGCAAATAGTAATAGTTGTATAGAATGATCGAACCGGATCCGCGGTGATTCGGGACCTCGGATTCGGGGACCTCACAATGTCAGTGAACAAGGTACTACGTTTGACCAGGAATAAAACCTAGATCTTGTTGTTAGTCGGGTTGGAAAAAGTGTTAATGTTGTAGTATAAGTGTAATACTACAACCACAAACTAAAATTATGCCTAAAACATATCAACTCTGTAAGATCTAAGCTCTAAAAAAAGATGTCAGATGTGTTCTTGAGTTTCTGGGTTGCCCAACCTAGAAACTCAAGCACTAACAAGGGTGCTACTTTGAAGCTTTGTATCTATGCTTTCCAAGCTTGATTAGTGTGTTCTAAAGATCCATTCATGTAGAAGAGATGTTAAGGTACAAATATCAAACACTAGATCATACTAACAACATAACATGTGAGAGATTAAGGTTGGTCAACGTCTGTTAGAAAAACAGTTCTTTTTCATGACAAAATATAAAAAAATATATTTTATAACTTCAAATATTTTGATAACCTTTAAATTATTTTTATATAATTTTAAAATCATTTATTTAATTTATTTAATACATTTATTAAATAAATTAATTACCATTAATATTAATTTATTAATGAAAATCACCACAAAATATTAAAAGTCATTAAAATAACTTAAAATATTTTCTTATACCATAATATAATTTTTCATGAATTTTCAAATATTAAAATCATTTTAAATAATTTAATTAATATTAAAATTAAATAAATTAATTCCATTAATATTCCAAAAATATTAATTATTAATGAAATATATTCAAAATAATTAATAACCCATTTTTTGGCTTTAAAATAATTTTTAGAAATTTAATATGAATCTTTAATAATAAAAAACTATTTTTATCTATTTATTAAAAAAATAATTAATTTTA
This sequence comes from Panax quinquefolius, assembly GCA_020205615.1. Taxonomy (NCBI): domain Eukaryota; kingdom Viridiplantae; phylum Streptophyta; class Magnoliopsida; order Apiales; family Araliaceae; genus Panax; species Panax quinquefolius. The sequence continues at coordinate 41,823,787 of CM035165.1, forward strand.
TTCAGAAACTGTCGCTAAATGGGCTTTAGGCGACAAAACCGTGGCTAAAGGTGTTCTTCATGTTCTTGAGCCAAACCCAGAAATGCATGTCAATGATCAAGGTCATACGTTTGACCAGGAATAAAACCTAGATCTTGTTGTTAGGTGGGCTGGAAAAAGTGTTAATGTTGTAGAAAATCAGTCACATAATCAAGCCCCACGATTTCCTTTAACAGATCAGAAGCCTAGAATCCAAATTTTTCAAAGTGAGGTATAAACCCTAAACTAGAAATATGATCTTGATTAATGTGTTAGATGTTATGATTAAGTGTTAAAATGTGTTGTATGTAGTGTATAATGATGATCTGGGTTGCTAGATGTTAGATCCATAACATCTAGAGGCTCGAATTTGAAGATTTCAAAAATCTGGAAAAATATTTTTTGGTTGTCTGACAATGAATGTTAGACCTAATATCTCCATGATCGTTATGTGTTTTTGTTGTTTAAATGTTTGAAGTTGTAGTATGTCAAGAGTTCTTGGATATGGAACTTGAATCAGGTACATATCGGTTATATATTCAAAGTTATAAGTGGTCAAACAGGGTTGACCGGTCACGAAAAAAAAATCTTGGCAACCCAGAAAAATTTCCAGATTTCCAGAATTTTTGACAGCCACCTTTAAAGCCTTTCATTTTGCTTATCATTCATAGTTAGTTCATGATGTGGTTTTGATGTTGTAATATGACATAAAAACTACACGTTCATACCTTTATATTACCCTGAACATGAACAGGATCGACGTTAACCCTGGTCAAAGTGCGTTGACCATTTTGCTTTATGAAGGTGTGTGGGAAACCCAGAGCCTTCATGAGCGATTTTTCTAGTATGGTTTGACCGGCATGTTTCTATCGCTTTTGTTGATGTTATATGTGTATTATGTGTTAGATCTCTTCTTTTGCATGTCGTTTACACACTTAAAGTATTAGATCACATAAAGAAGACCTGTAGTGATAGATATAATGATCGAAAGTAGGCGGTATGAACTGTTCTTCATTTTTGGAAAACCCAAAAATGAAGAACAGCTCTGACAAGAGATTTGAGGGCTTATAACTCTCGGATTTGTTGTGTTATGGCCATGATGTCGATTGTTATTTGTAGTATTACATTTATACTACAACCTAAACATTATAAGCTGACCAGAAAACATTAAGATCGTGAGGAAAATGTTGGTCAAACTAGCTAACTCGATAACTGACATGAGTTTCTGGGTTTGTCCAAGAACAACTCAAGAACATCTATATCGACAGTTTCGTCGTTATAGGGCCCTTTAGCGACAAATATTTTCGAAAGTTAATTATTTTAATTAAATAAATAGAAAAAAATAGTTTTAAATTAATAAAAATACATAATAAAGTATTAAAAATTATTTTAAAATCCAAAAATTAGTTTTTAATTATTTTAGGTATATTACATAAATATTTAATATTTTTGAAATATTAATGGTATTTAATTTATTTAATTATAATATTAAATAAATTGGTTAAAATGATTTAAATACTTGAAAAAAACATTTAAAATTATATTATGGTATAAAAAAATATTTTAAGTTATTTTTAATATTTTACGATGAATTTCATTAATAAATTAATATTAATGGTAATTAAGTTATTTAATAAATGTATTAAATAAATTATGAGAAATAGAATTAATGATTTAAAAATCATATAAAAATGATTTAAATGTTATAAAAATATTTTAAGTTACAAAATACAACTTTCAATATTTCATGATAAATTTGAGTAATTATTTACTATTAATGATATTAAAGTTATTTAATAATTATATTAAATAAATTAGTTTAAAATGATTTTAATATTATAAAAATAATTTAAAATGAAAATAAAGTGTTTAAAGATATTTTAAGTTAAAAATTATAACTTTTGATATTTGAGGTAAATTTCATTAATAATTTAATATGAAATGATATTAGAGTTATTTAATAATTTTATTAAATAAATAATTTAAAAATTGTTTTATTGATTTAAAAATCATTTAAAAGGAAATAAATGGATTAAAAATATTTTAATTTATAATTAAGGACTTTTTATATTTTGATGAATAAAACATTAATAATTAAATATTAATGGTAATTATTTAGAAATTATTTTAATTATTTTAAAAATCATTTAAAGGTAATAAAAGTGTTTTAAAAATATTTTGAGTTATTATAAATAACTTTAATATTTTGGCAATGGTTTCATTAATAGTTTAATATTAATTAAATATTTATGATAATAGAATTATTTAATATTTAAATCATTTAATAACGATTCCAGTGTTTGAAAAATCATAATAAATTATAATAGTTATTTAAAAATTATTATAAGGTTGTGAAAAATAATACGACTGATATTTAATATATCTAAAGGAATATTGAACTACACGATAGAGTTTTAGACTCGATAATTACCCGATAAAGCCATCGGTACACCAGATTGACTTTGAAACTGATCCAGACCTAGATAGTTTGACTTGATAAGTGTTTGTGTATGATCCACTAACTGATTTAACTATGTGACAATGTGATTAGGTTATGTGCTGACTGCAAATAGCAGTATTATGTGTTATGATATGTATTTCTAATCGATAGAATGATCTTATTAATGATAGGTCTCGACATAAAAGATAAAAACTAAGTTGTATAACTGTAAGCAGCAGACCAGGCAAGTATCATACCTTTGCATTTTCTTTATGCAATGGATATGAGTAAGAAAGTTTTAGAATTATATTATTATTGTGTCAAATTAGTAACCCTATTGTTATATATAACATATCCGATTATTGTTTATTAACATGATATTATATTATATAATTCAGATATATATTATGTTCGTTAATTTCTAAATATGGTTAGACAAGTGTCCTCACTTGGATAATCATTGTATTTAATTACATGTTGATATATTTATATATATATATTGATCACCCGTATGTATACATAAATGAAAAGTCGTCTAAGCTATTTGACCAGCTAGACACAGATTTAGAAATATCGTTGAATGTGATAAAATCTTGTTGTATCCAATCAAATTGTTTTGGTTCGGATTCCTGACTAAGTATGAACATCCCGAACATGGGAAAACTTTTAAGCGCCCAAGGCGGACAGAGTGAACGATAATATCATTCTTACATGCAGTATTGATCAATACATGGCACATTGGGCAGATCACCCTCGTGCCTATAAGTTATGATGATTTGTAGATGAAGTTCTGCTAAACTTTATCGAAAATTGAAAATAATGTTCATAGTCTGTCGACTAATACCTATTTATAGTCAATACGTAGTTTCAAAAATGTGATATAGAGTTGTTATGTTATTATTATCAGTTTAGTTTACTTCACAACTATTGAATCGTTGTAGAAGTGATGTATAAAGAAAATATTTAATTCTTTCAGCTAATTAAATTTATAATTGTTATTTCTTGTTGGGCACTCAAATGCTCATCCTTACTTAATTTAAATGTTTTCAGCTAAGCGTGATCAATTTGAAGGTTCAGGCTGGAATAAATGAAAAGGAAAGCAAACAAAATAAGTGTTATGGAATATTTTGTAATAGATAGACATGATTAAGACATTGATATGTATTATCTATCATGTAATGAATGTAGTAAAGGTTGCGTACTTGGGATTAGACTTTGATATATGTAAATTAAGTTTGATATTGATATTATTTTTATTATTATTAGTATTATTTCGCTCATAGAAATGGTATCGTAAAGCACTGAGTTCGGGTTTCAAGTACCCGAATTCGGGGGCGTTACAAGTTGGTATCAGAGCTTAGGGTTTGAAGCCTTAGGTGGGTTAGACCTTAGGCTATAACCTTGGAACAGAGGGAAACATTGAAAATACAAATAACTCAAATAGAGTTTAAAAGGAAATGAATTGAATTAATTCATCGTAAAACAAAATAAAAGATAACTTATATAAAACTATTATTTGTTGTGTGTTTATGTTTTATGTTAGTCCAAATATTATGTGTGTAGATGTCACATAGAAAGGATTAGGATACCCTCAGATCGTAAAGAAGGAGTCAACCTCCATAACCGAGCCAATGTCAAAGCTAATAGCTGAAATAGAGGCTCACATTGAAAGCAACCCTGATGAGGTGGTTATTATGGAAAAGTGTAGTACCAGACCCAAAAACGATAGAATCACTGATAGATAGAGTATAATTAGAGAATATATGGTCGAGCTCGAGTTCTTAAACTCATATGTTTGTGGTGAGTTCTTAAAATCATAATGTGCAATAAGTTTGACGAACTATGTATAGTTATGTGTGAATAGATTAATGAGGATGATGAGAATATATAGAATACTAAGCAAATGATCCTTAGTGAAGGAGTAAAAAATAAGTAGTATTAGTATTACTGGATTATGTATGATTCTAGGTTGTGTATATGATAGGTATGTGGGTATAAGGTAATATTCTTAACTTTTGTATAAGTTGTGGCATCGATTCTTGACTTTTGAGTCACAAAGGGATATTGGATGTTTAAAGCAGTATGTGATATGGTATGTCAAGTGCTATGAATATGAATCTATGTTGGATTAATGAAATAAGTCAGTATAAAGATAGTAACTATTTATCTGAACACTGGTTAATACAGTAAACCAAGTTTTCAAAATCTAATATTTTGAATACATGATTATTTGAGTAGAAAATTTCGCGTTATATGTTAAACGTATACGATAAGGCTTAGAATGTAAGTTAATAAAGAATAATTTAAGAATATGCTACCAAGACGAAAATGAAACCAAAGGGAAGAAGAACCTGTCAACAAAGCTGGAGAACAACCAGACCCGATACAGAATTTTACGAATTTAGTTGCTCAAGATATGCAGAACGGAATACCAGCCACATGAAATCAGCTAGAACTTCAAAGAATTCAAAACGGTCATACTGCCAGGATTTAGAGGATCAACGGAGCATAAGGTGAAGGACAGTTCGAAAAGGAGAATGGAGGCAGGAATCGTAAGTACGGGGGAAAAGCAGCGGGACACTGGCGACAAAGGGACCAACTTCAACAAACAAACCAACATAACCAATCGCAAGAGTCTTCAATATGAGCGTTTAGGATTCGGTAGCAGCCGTGGATGCAACTCCAGGTATTATTCGAACAAATTATATTTTCTTATATATGATTTTCTTATATATAATAAATTATTTTATAAAGAAATTTTGAAGGAGGAATTTGAGTTCTATTAGAAATCAAATTTCCGTATAATCAGATAAATAAGCTTTATGCTGAATAGTTAAAGATCAGTTTGATCAATTATGATCGAGATTTACTTGCAATGACTGTGTATGCTATGTACCCTTATATGTATAGATTTTAAAACGATGATTCCAGGGACGGAATCTTTATAAGGGAGGGTGAATGTAATAACTCGATATTTTCTATATAATTAAATCAGGAATTTTGCATATAAATTTTTATTATTATTATTTTAATGATGGGATTATGTAGCAGTTAATGTGTATATATATGTGTGTGTGATAAATAAAATTTATTTATTACATTAATTATTAAAAATAATTTTATTTTAGAATTATTGATCATTATAAAGTATATTCATATAATAATTAATTTTATAGTAGAAATATTTTTATTATTTATTTTCCATGAAAATATGATTATTATTTTATTTAAATAATATATGAAATGATTATAGAATTATTATAATAATTATTTTATTATATGAATTTATTTTAGATTAATTAAGTTAATTATAACTTAATTAATAATGGTATGTATATGCAAGATATATCGCTTATGGAATCCAAACCCTAATTTTGGATTTTAATTAAGAAAAGGAATATTAATATAATATTAATTTTATTCCAATTGATATAAATATGCATTGTTTGTGTATGTTGATAATGGTTGGTAAATTGTGGTGTATAGTGTTAAAACCCTAATTCTAGATTTGGAATGTGGAATGGGAATAATAATATAATATTATTATTTTTTAGGTGTATATATATATATATATATATATATATATATATATATATATATATATATATATATATATATTATGTGTGTAAGGTTAATGTGTGAAACAATTTTAATGTAACATGCAGAAGACCCTAATATTATTTTAATAAACCCTAATTTGTGTGTCAAATAAGACTGTAAGATTTTCAAGTAATTACTTTAGGTTATGAATGTCATGTGTTATTGATTTTAACCCTAATTATGGAAAACTTTAATTAATTGAGAACCCTAATTACTAAATTAGGAAACCCAATTTCTAAATTTGGAAACCCTAATTTGAAACTCAATTATGAGTTTGAGACTGTTATGTAGTTGTGTTATATGAATAATGTTATGTATTGTAGAATTTAATTTTAATTAGGGAAAACCCTAATTATCTTAAACCTAATTTCTAAATTTAGAAAACCCTAATTATAAATTTATAACCCCAATTAACAAATTAGTAACCCTAATTTGCTAATTGTGAACCTAATCGCTAATTTGGCAATCTTAATGCTAATTAGTGAACCTTAAACCTAATTTCCATATTTTGTATTATTAGAAACCTAAACTATTTTAGAAAAACCTAATTTATAATTTAGAAAACCTAATTTCTAATTTTGTAACCCTAATTTGCTAAAATGAAACCCTAATGGCTAATTGTAATCCTTAATGTTAATTAGTGGATTTTAAACCCTAATTGTTCAAGTAATGGAATTAGAAAACTAATTATATTTAGTAAACTCTAATTTATATTTTTGGAAACTAAATTGTTATTTTATTTTTATAAACCCTAATTAGAAATTCTACCATTTTGTGCTAACCTTAGGTTTAAACCCTAAGGGTTTTCCATGTTTACAAGATTGCCATTAAAATGAAAGCCTAATGACCAAAAAGCCCTTTTTTAATTATTTATTATGTTGCTTGTAAATCCTATCAAATATAGTGTGGGTGACCAACTTATTTGACAATTGTGACTCAAATAATGCCAGCCATTAGTCTATGCCCAGCCATACAATGCATCTAACTAAATATAAATAGATTAGGAGAGAGAAAATAACATTTTGTTAGCTCATTTTTGCACAACTCTCATCCTTGACCCTCTCTCTCTAAAAACCCACGAAAATTATAAGTATATCAGTCACATAATCAAGACCCACGATTTCCTTTAACAGATCAGAAGCCTAGCTAGAATCCAAATTTTTCAAAGTGAGGTATAAACCCTAAACTAGAAATCTGATCTTGATCAATGTGTTGATTAAGTGTTAAAATGTGTTGTATGTAGTGTATAATGATGATATGAGTTGCTAGATATTAGATCTATAACATCTAGAGGCTCGGATTTGAAGATTTCAAAAATCTGGAAAAATATTTTTTGGTTGTCTGACAATGAATGTCAGATCTAATATCTCCGTGATCTTTATGTGTTTTTGTTGTTTAAATTTCTGAAGTTGTAGTATGTCAGGAGTTCTTGGATATGGAACTTGAATCAGGTACATATCGGTTATAGATTAAAAGTTATAAGTGGTCAAACAGGGTTGACCGGTCACGAAAATAAAATTCTGGGCAACCCAGAAATATTTCCAGATTTCTAGATTTCCAGAATTTCTGACAGCCACCTTTAAAGCCTTTGATTTTGCTTATCTTTGATAGTTAGTCCATGATGTTGTTTTGATATTGTAATATGACATAAAAACTACACGTTCATACCTTTATATTACCCAGAACATGAACATGATCGACGTTAACCCTGGTCAAAGTGCGTTGACCGTTTTGCTTTATGAAGGTTTTTGGGAAACCCAGAACCTTCATGAGCGATTTTTCTAGTATGGTTTGACCAACTTGTATCTATCGCTTCTGTTGATGTTATATGTGTATTATTTGTTAGATCTCTTCTTTTGCATGTCGTTTACACACTGAAAGTATTAGATCACATAAAGAAGACTTGTAGTGAGAGATATAATGATTGAAAGTAGGCGGTATGAACTGTTCTTCATTTCTAGAAAACCCAGAAATGAAGAACAACTCTTACAAGAGATTTGAGGTCTTATAACTCTCGGATCTGTTGTGTTATGGCCATGATATCGATTGTTATTGGTAGTATTACATTTATACTACAACCTAAACACTATAAGCTAACTAGAATACATTAAGATCATGAGAAAAATGTTTGTCAAACTAGCTGACTCGACAACTGACATGGGTTTCTAGGTTTGTTAAGAACAAATTTCAAGAACACCTATAATGACAGTTTTAACGCTATAGGCCCTTTTAGCGATAAATATTTTCGGAAATTAATTATTTTAATTAAAGAAATAGAAAAAATAGTTTTAAATTATTAAAATACATAATAAATTATTAAAAATTATTTTAAAAGTAGGAAAATTAGTTTTTAATTATTTTAAGTATATTTCATAAATATTTAATATTTTGAAATATTAATGGTATTTAATTTATTTAATTATAATATTAATTAAATTGGTTAAAATGATTTAAATACTTAAAAAATTATTTAAAATTATATTATGGTATAAAAAAATATTTAAAGTTATTTTAATATTTTGTGATGAATTTCATTAATAAATTAATATTAATGGTAATTAAGTTATTTTATAAATGTATTAAATAAATTATGAGAAATATAATTAATGATTTAAAATCATATAAAATGATTTAAAGGTTATAAAAATATTTTAAGTTATAAAATATAACTTTCAATATTTCAAGATAAATTTGAGTAATTATTTACTATTAATGATATTAATGTTATTTAATAAATATATTAAATAAATTAGTTTAAAATGATTTTAATATTATAAAAATCATTTAAAATGAAAATAAAGTGTTTAAAGATATTTTAAGTTATAAATTATAACTTTTGATATTTAAGGGTAAATTTCATTAATAAATTAATATGAAATGATATTAAAGTTATTTAATAATAATATTAAATAAATAATTTAAAATTGTTTTATTGATTTAAAAATCATTTAAAAGGAAATAAATGGATTAAAAATATTTTAAGTTATAATTAAGGACTTTTTATATTTTGATGAATAATACATTAATAATTAAATATTAATGGTAATTATTTAAAATGATTTTAATTGTATTAAAAATCATTTAAGGGTAATAAAAGTGTTTTAAAATATTTTGAGTTATTATAAATAACTTTAATATTTTGGCAATGGTTTCATTAATAGTTTAATATTAATTAAATATTAATGATAATAGAATTATTTAATATTTAATTCATTTAATAACGATTATAGTGTTTGAAAAATCATAATAAATTATAATAATTATTTAAAAATTATTATAAGGCTATGAAAAATAATACGACTGATATTTAATATATCTTAAGGAATATTGAACTACACAATAGAGTTTTAGACTCGATAATTACCCGATAAGGCCGTTGGTACACCAGATTGACTTCGAAACTGATCTAGACCTTGATAGTATGACTTGATAAGTTTTTGTGTATGATCCAATAACTGATATAACTGTGTGACAATGTGCTGACTGTAAATAACAGTATTATGTGTTATGATATGTATTTCTAATCGATAGAATGATCTTATTAATGATAGGTCTCGACATAAAAGATAAAAACTAAGTTGCGTAACTGTAAGTAATAGACCAGGCAATTATCATACCTTTGCATTTTCTTTATGCAATGAACACGAGTAAGAAAGTTTCAGAATTATATTATTATTGTGTCAAATTAGTAACCATATTGTTATATATAATATATTCGATTATTGTTAATCAACATGATATTATATTATATAATTTAGATTTATATTCTGTTCGTTAATTTCTAAATATGGTTATACAAGTGTCCTCACTTGGATAATCATTGTATTTAATTACATGCTAATATATTTATATATACATATTGATCACCCGTATGTATACATAAATGAAAAGCCATCTAAGCTATTTGACCAGCTAGACACAGATTTAGAAATATCGTTGAAAATGATAATATCTTGTTATATCCAATCAAATTGTTTTGGTTTGGATTCCCTCATATGTATGAGCATCCCGAATATGGAAAAACTTTTATGTGCCCAAGGCGGACAGAGTGAATGATAATATCATTCTTGCATGCGAAGATTGATCAATCTGAGGCACATTCAGGCGAGATCACCCTCGCGTACTCGTAAGTTTTGACGGTTTGTAGATGAAGTTCAGCTAAACCTTATCAAAAATTGAAAACAATGTTCATAATCTGACGATTAATACCTATTTATAGTCAATACGTAGTTTCAAAAATGTGATATAGAGTTGTTATGTTATTATTATCGGTTTAGTTTACTTCAAAACTATTGAATCATTGTAGAAGTGATGTATAAAGAAAACATTTAATTCTTTTAGCTAATTACATTTATAATTGTTATTACTTGATGGGCACTCAAATGCTCATCCTTGCTTAATTTAAATATTTTAAGCTAAGCGTGATCAATTTGAAGGTTCAGGCTGGAACAAATGAAAATGAAAACAAACAGAATAAGTGTTATGGTATATTTTGTAATAGATAGTGTTAGTTCCTAGTAGGCACAAGTTATCTAGAAGGGGGGTTGAATAGATATTTGAAAATCTTTCCTTTTTAAACTTGTTCTTATATAATGATTAAAACTTAGCGGAATTAGTATTTGTTTTAATCTTCTTTACCAAGCAATGGAGTTATAAGCGAGTAAGGCAGTTATAGCAGATATAGCAGATATAGCATGAATGTAAACGACACAGTTGTTTTTAAGAGGTTCAGAGCACTCAAAGTTCCTAGTCCACTCTTCTACTCAACGGGTATGATATCCACTAAGGATGTCTTTTATAATCTTCTGAATCACACAGATTCCTTCTAGACCAGCAGTCTAGGAATTTTTTAGTTCACTCTTGAACTCTTCAAGTCCAGCTGACTTGGCTTTCTTACAGTTCAGTATGAAATCTTCAAGTCCAGCAGACTTGGTACTCTTCTTCAGTTGATTGATGATGTTGTGTTCTTGATGGTTGCTACTCAGTCGCTGTGTAAGCACTTGTTCTAAAGAACTGAGTAGCTGAGCAAGCTTTGCAATATCTCAGATCGTAGAGTTGAGCTTGAGAGAGATGTTCACATTGTTTGTTTTATGCTTGCTTGATTCTGTCTCATCTGTCTGATCTGTATATATTGATGTTGAAAACTATCCGTTGGATCCATCCGTTGTGGCATTAAATGCGTCTGAACTTTCTGTACTGTGATGGAGACATTTATGCACATCTTCTGAATTCTGCATTCTGGCCCACTGACACTGTAGGTTGCTTTCTCACCTACCACCTAAAAAGGTGTTTTGTCCCTCTTACCCATGGTACTATCCTTAGCTTCTTGAATACGCTTCTTTGTTGCATTCTAAGGATATTTTATATATTCTGGGACTGATGAGCACTGCAGCATCTGGGATCCATTCCTCACTTATTGAAAACACAGATCATGAGGCTCGACATTTTCTGACATGAGACATATGATGCTCTACGATTTGGATCGTGGTGTTCTACAATTTAGATCGTAGTGTCTTTGACATCTTTGCATACTATGAAGCTATCAGTTTGAGAGCACTACAATTTCCCTTAAACCTTCGCACACTACGATCTTTTCTTGCTCGTGTTGTTGACTATACGTTCCCGAGAGCACACTTCGATTGTTGACTTGTAAAACTTCATGTTTCCTTCAGCATACTACGATCGTGGAGTTAGCTCGGCAAATGTTGGGACTACTCTATGATTTTCGAAGAGTCCTCTTCAAGGCAGGCACACTACGATCTTCAGACTCTACGTTTTCTACCTTGACTCCTGTAATGTTGATCAGATGGATGCACTATGATTTCTTCAAGACTAATCTATTACATCTTAAGATCAACCTAACAGTTTTGATCTTTCTATCTATACATTCTTTATTAGAATGGTACACGTTGAAAGCTTAGATCAACCTAACAATTTTGATCTATCACTAAGTCCTTGTACATATATTCATTTAAGGACCTTACAAATAATCATGAACATATACATTTAAAACATCAAATCATAATATGCATTCTCTCAACAATCTCCCCCTATTTGATGTTGACATAACCAACGAGATTTGTTGTCATGATTATTAGTGACTAGATGCATTTGCAGGAAAATTAAACATGACTTAGTATTTCAGTGAGCAGCTGAAATTTCTAGAGAATAAGCATGAATTTATTGATGATCAGAAGATATTACAATTCAGCATTACATCAATAGGAAATTTAAGTTTTAACTTATATCTGTTTCCTTGACCTCTTTAGTGGAGGTGGGTTGGCGTACTCCTCAGCCCTTCTTTTTCTTTGAGCTTCCTCGTTTCTGGCTAACTCTTCCAACTCGCTTAGACTTAGTATTGGATTCTCCTCATGCCTGTGCATGAATGCAGGATCTCCAATTGGCATTCTCATGAGTACAGTAGACACATCTTGTGAGCTGGGAGTTGACTCCTGATGTCTTAATGGTATAGCCATTACAATTCCCTGTTGATCAGATCGTTGAGTTTGACTGTGGAATTGTCTTGCAGGAGGACTTTGTGATGTTTGAGCATGAAATTGTCGTCTTCCCCTTTCTTGAGTTCCATGACCTCCTTGATCTCCTTTCCCTTTATTCTTCTCCCCCTTTATGTCAGCATTAAGGGTTCGAATATCTGCAGACAGTCAATTAACTCCTTGGACAAGCTTGTTCAGTTGGCTTTGGGTTTGAGTGATGTCATCTCTATTTTCCTTGATCTGTTTTTCAGATTTAGCTTCTTTATTTTGGAGAACTATCAGAATTATACCGTTATGTTTCTCCTGATTTGCATAAGATTTCTGGAAGTCATAGATAGAAGCCTTCAGGTTGAGGATGTTGTCCAGTATAATTTTATGTTGAAGGTCTTGGTGTTTCTGCATTTCGAGGACAACCTCTCTTTGCTTAGCAGCTCTTTGGAAGTGGATCTCATCTCTGTCCGACATACTCTTCAGAATTTCTTTGATAATTTCTCTTAGCCTCTTTGTAAGCTCAGTATTTATAGTGCCAGGGAAATTATTTGCAGCTGTGATCATTTGATTCAGCAGGATATTGATGAGATCAGAGTGAGTTTCCAAACTTGCTTCTATAGACTTGACCATTTTCTCAGAGGTGTCTTTCAAGTCATCCTTGGTAGGCAGGCTTGGGAGAGTATCATTTGCTTGAGGATTGTTCATTTGAGGGGTTCTCGGTTGAGATTGATCTTGCAAATTGTAAAGAGCGAGATCAAGACTGAAGTAATCATGTGATGAGGAGGATGGTATATCAGCTAGAGGGGCTTGGGTTTAGATGTCTGAGATAGGTGACTCTACGATTTCAATGTTGGATTCTACGATGTGGCTGGAGTCTTAAATCGTAGAGTTGGTGATTTGTGGAAGCATGGTAGGGTTGACTTCTTTTGGTTATTCAGTTACAGAATTTTGAGATTCTGTAACTGGAAACTGATTAAGTGGGTGAAGGATCACTTCCATCCATCGAGGAAATTCATAGAATTGACTGAATGAAGATGATGGCAAGTGATTAACTTTAAAGAGATCAGGAATAATCAATACCTCAAGTTTATCCTTGGATGAGGAATGGTTGGTAAGCACCTTCTTGGCAATGATGACTTTCCCTAGAAATCCATTAGCCAGAACTGAGATTGCTGGATATTCCTTAAAGCTCCAGAACATGTGATCCCATGAGTTCAAGATTTGAGCTTGATGGTATGCCATCATGTGTAGGTAGGAAAATAGTTGAGTATACATATAGCTCCTAAATCCATCTTTCCCTACACCAGTGATTTCAAGCTCATCGTTATCATTTTCTTCCTCTTCTTTGGTTTCTTCTGAGGATTCCATTATCGCAATGGTCTCTAGAAAGTTTGGCATTGATTCAACTTTATCTTGGGCAGGAACCTCTTCTTCTGCCATTGGGATATCATGAGGCTCCCCCTTAGCATGAACATTTTCTTGAGAGATCAAAAACTCCCCCTCAGCTGGAACATCTTCTTGAGCTGTAAACTTCTCCCCCTCAGCTGGTGTGTACTCAATCATGAGAATTTTAGGAATCTCCCCCTCAGCTGGAGCACTGTCCTCTTTATTTGCTTGGAGTTGTTCCTCTTTTGCAGCTACACTCTTGGCTTACTTTTTCAGCACCTTTTCATTCTCAAGAATATATTTCTTGACCAACTTTCTTTTTGCTTTGCTGGGTTTAGCCACAACTTTTGGACTCCCTTGAGTCTTAGCTTTATCATGTTGAGCAGCCACTCTTCTTGAAGCAACTTCTTCCATTTCTGCCACACTTAGCCTGGTTTCAGAGAATAGCAGAGACTCTACGATTGAAGAAACTGTTGGTTTTTTGGACTTATGACCAATTTTATTCTTCTTTAGGATCTGTGATATGGTGGCTTGATCCTCTTCAGCTTCTTCTTGCTGTTGCTTCTTTCTTAGCCTCCTTAGAGTCTCTATATCAGAGGACTCTATAGGAATGTCAGTTGTAGATCCTTGAGGCTCTTCTATTTGTCTTGCCCTTAGCTTTCTCTTGCCCTTGCTTTTTCTGGCAAGAGCAGAGGGTTCTCCCTTGTCTGCTTCTCCTTCTTCTTCAACTTCCCTGACAACAGACATGTTTCCTGGAATGCCTGCGTTCTTCAGATCCCCAGTTCTTCCACTAGACTCAGTTATCATTCTTACATACTCAGCAGGGTTCCTTTCCCAGTTCTTAAACAACTGCTGGGTCATTCTTCGATTAGGGTTGATGGCTTCTCCTTCATCATCCCCAATTTTGTCACCCAGTGCAGATTGCATAATGATGCTTATGAATCTCCCATACAGCATCTTCGGAGTGCTCTTTGATTTCTTCGAGTTGACGATCCACTTGTCGATCCACTCGGGCAATACAGCCCCATAGTTGAGTTGTGTACCATGAACCATGGCCGTCATGAGCTTAAGCTGAGTCTCATTTACCAAGTCATGACCTGAGCTCTTGCAGTAGATGCATTTCCCAATATTGTCAGCCAAAAATTCGTACCTTTGAGGGAACTCCTTCTTTTTGTAGCCTTTCATAGAGGGATTCTTCTTGTGGTGCATTTTCTTCAATCCCTCTTGGAAGCTTATGCTGTCTAGAAATGGGTGCCCTATATTCTTGAAACCTAGGGCCAGATTGAAGTCTTCTTCCCTTAGTCTCATTTCTACTCCTTTTACTCATGTAGTGATGGTGTTGTGTTTATACACACCATTCTTGTAGAACTCTTTCACTAGCTTAGGATAGATGAGGGTGGTGATTGCTCGGGCGCCTCTTGAGAGACCGCCTTCTTCAGTAGCGCTAAGGTCTTGTGAAATTTTGGTGGAGCAGCTTTGAACTCGTTAAAATAGAGTCTGTAGCCTGAAATTACATTTGAAGCAGCCATTGATTCTGTAGTTGAGTAGTGAGATACGACTGAGCTTTCTCCTGATTTAGGGTTTTGCTTTGAGAGAAAGAGAATGGGAGAGATAATCTTTTGACCTTTAGATTATAAAAACACGGTTTCAATTTGTACTTGTAACTTCCCTCTCTGTTTTTGACTTAGTGGGACAGGTGTCACCTTTTGCTTGGCTCTACGATTTTGACTGTGCAGGAATGTACTGATTTGCCCTTGGCCTTTTTCAGAGATGAGGTGTCCTTAGGAAGACTACGATCATTAAGGTAGTCTTATGTTCGTTGATTCTGTCCTACGATCGTCTAGTCTGTCTGGCAGTCGTTGAGTCTGATCAGCATTCGTTTAGTCTGTCCTACAATTGTCTAGTCTGTCCTACGATCGTCGAGTCAGTCCGAATCCTTGTGATGAGTTTTTGATAAAGCATTCTTTTAAGGCAGCTCGGGAAGGGCCAACCTCTTGGAGAGATTCAAGGGTTAGGTTTGTTCCTGAGCTACCTCTTGGAGAGATTGCCTTGTTATGAAGCTTGTCATCACAGGATGAACTTTTGTCATCGTTGAGTCTGCACTAAGATGGTTGAGTTGCTACGATCATTGAGGTAGTTGTCTGTTCAGCTCTACGATCGTGAACTTTCCTTAATCATGTCTATAATTCTGAGTTCATCCTTTGTATCTGTCATGGTTAGCACAATCTAGAGCATATATTTCATAGTTGTAGATTTAGCATTCCTAGCTCACTTATTAACTTATTAAATCTGGATTCATCTAGTGGTTTGTAAAAACATCAGCAAGTTAATTTTCAGTAGGGATATATTGTAGAGATATAGTTCCATTTTGCACATGATCCCTAATGAAGTGATACCTTATTTCTATATGCTTGGTCCTAGAATGCATGTATGTGATTATGAGTTATTGCTATGGCACTTGTGTTATCACGGTGTATGGGAATAGATTTGAAATCGAACCCATAGTCACTAGTCGATTTCTCATCCATAGGATATGAGCACAAAGTTTGCCAAAGAACAATATATTAAACCTGCGGTTGAAGTAGACACCTTTGAGTTTTGCTTTTTGCTAAACTAGGACACAAGTCTATTTCGAAGAAGTTGACAGGTGCCACTAGTACTTTTTCTATCTATTTTGCATCCTGCAAAATCAGCATATGTGTATCCTATTTCTTCAAATGAGGATTCCTTGGGATACCACAGCCCCAAGTAGGGTGTACCCGTGAGATACCTGAAGATCCTCTTTACAGCATACAAGTGTGACTCTTTAGGGTTAGCCTGAAATCTAGCACATATGCATGTTGCAAACATTATATCTGGTCTATTGGCAGTTAGGTATAAAAGAGACCCTATCATACCGTTGTATTGAGTGATATCAATACTTTTACCTTTCTCATCCTTGTCAAGCTTGGTTGCAGGAGCAATTGGTGTTTTCATGGGAGAGGCTGATTCCATGCCATACTTCTTTAGTAGGTCTTTGATGTACTTGGCTTAGTTTATGAAAATTCCTTCTTTAGTCTGCTTTACTTGCAATCCAAGGAAGAAGTTCAGCTCACCCATCATGCTCATTTCAATCTTGCTCTGCATTAGCTTAGAGAATCTCTTGCATAACTTTTTGTCAGTAGAACCAAAGATAATGTCATCAACATAGATTTGAACTAGTAAGACTTTGTCTTTATGCTTTCTAAGAAATAGTATGGTATCTACTCTACCTCTAGTGAACCCATTTTTGATTAAGAAGTTAGTCAGTGTTTCATACCATGCTCTAGGTGTTTGTTTAAGACCATATAAGGCTTTATCTAATCTATAGACATAATTGGAAAGAGATGGATTGATGAAACCTGGAGGTTGCTCTACATAGACTTCTTCTTGGAGTTCTACATTTAGAAATGCACTCTTGACATCCATCTGGAAGACTTTGAACTTCATGTGCGCCGCAAAGGCAAGAAAGATTCTGATGGCTTCTAGTCTGGCAACAGGTGCAAATGTCTCATCGTAGTCGATACCTTCTTCTTGAGAATAACCTTTTACCACTAAACTTGCCTTGTTTCAGGTTATGACCCCATCTTCATCCATTTTGTTTCTGAAAACCCACTTAGATCCTATCACAGGATGGCTCTTTGGTCTTGGTACCAATCTCCATACTTTACTTCATTCAAATTGGTTGAGCTCTTCCTGCATTGCTTCTATCCAGCTGGAGTCTTCTATAGCATCCTCTATCTTCTTTGGCTCTATTTATGACAGGAAGTTTAGATAAAAACATTCATTCTGAGTAGCAGCTCTTGTTTTGACTCTTGCACTCGGATCTCCAATGATTAGATCCTGAGTGTGATCTCTTGCCCATCTGTTACCAGCTGGGACATCTATCCTAATGCCTTCCTGTCTTAAATCTTCAAGGTCTATTTCTTCTTCTTGGAGTGGTGGCTCGCTGTCTTGGATGGACCTCTCTACGATTTCATTATCATGCTCTACGATTTCACTATCTGGCACTACGATCGTAGTGTTGAGCTCGACGATTTCATTCATAGTGTCTGTACTATCGGTCGTAGTGTCTTGAGGCACTACTTTGTCTAAGTTAGTTTCATCAAAGATGATGTGTATTGAGACTTCGACATTCAGTGTCTTCTTGTCAAACACCCTGTAAACTTTGCTGTCTGTGGCATATCCAAGAAAAATCCCTTAAATCGACTTCAATGGAATTTTGTCAGATACTACTTTCCATTGTTGAGAATATAGCATGCACAGCCAAAGACATGGAAATAGCTGACACTCGACTTCCTTCCTTTCCACAGTTCGTAGGGTGTCTTCTTGATCGTATAGTGAATTAATGATCTGTTCTGTGTGTAGCATGTAGTGTTAACAGCTTCTGCCCAAAAGTATTCAGGCAGACGAGCTGCTTCTAGTAGAGTCCTTCCAGCCTCTATCAGGGTTCTGTTCTTTCTTTCAGTAACTCCATTTTATTGAGGAGTTCGTGGAGCTGAGAAGTTATGACTGATGCTATTGTCTGAGCAGAACTTGTCTATTTCTGAGAAATCAAATTCTCTTCCATGATCACTCCTTATGGCCTTGATTTTCTCTCCTTTCTCGTTCATCACAAGTCTGAACATATTGATTAATTCGGAGCTTGTCTCATCCTTTGAGGTTAAGAAAAATAACCATGTGAATCTGGTGTAGTCGTCAACTATGACTAGAGAGTATCTTTTTCCTCTAAGATTAGTTGTTGGGATTGGCCCAAAGAGATCCATGTGGAGCAGATGCAGGGGTTTGTCAATGGAGTTGGCAGTCTTGCTCTTGAATGAGCTTCTGGTTTGCTTTCCAAGTTGGCAAGCATTGCATGGCCTTTCCTTCACAAGGTTGAACTTGGGTAGACCAGCTACGAGGTCTTTTGATGCCAGTTTGGACATGCTTTTGAAGTTTAAGTGAGACAGCCTTCTATGCCATAACCAACTCATTTCCTCAGACGCTTTTGCCAAAAAACATATTGTCTCATCAGAGCTTAGTTGACCAAGATCTACTGTGTAGACATTTCCTTCTCTTGTTCCGGTCAGCTTTATGGCAGATGACTTCAAATCTCTGACTAGACATTGGTTGTTGAGAAATGTTACTTGGTGACCCTTGTCACAGAGTTGGCTGATACTTAGAAGGTTGTGTTGGAGTCCTTCCACATAAGCAACTTTGCTGAAAGATACTGCACCATTGCCAGCAGAACCAAATCCTCTTGTCTTGCCTGAGCCGTTATCTCCAAAGAGGAATGAGGAACCCTCCTTTTCTACATAGTTAGATAGTAGAGCTTTGTTCCCTGTCATATGCCTTGAGCATCCACTATCCAGATACCATGTTGAGGTCATGGAGCTCCCTATGACCATATTTATTGCATAAGAAACATCTATTATTATGCATGCATGTGTGTGTGTGGTGATTCGTCTTCCACTTGGACTTGTGTGATTCCTTAGTTAACCTTCTGTTAAATTGATTCTCTTTCTTCCACGTGTCCTTAGGTTTCATAAATAGTGATGAGTGTGCCTTACCTCTACTGTACCTTCCCAGTTGATTTGTAGAGTTGGTTTTGCATGACTCTACGATTCTTCGAGGTTGGTGAGTAGAGGTTGGGTTACTTTTCTCCTTTATGAAACCCAGACCAGCGTGAGATCATTTACTTCTTTGAATATAACTAGAAACAGTAGAACAAGATTGAAATGGCTCTTCCAACTATGAGGATTTCTCAAAGGTAATGCCTCTACCTAAACTTGAAGCATTACTAGTGCTAGTTTCCATTGTCTTTTCCACACTAGGTTCTGAGATGAATTCCCCAAAGCCTAGACATGTTCTGTCGAATATGCTTCTTT
The DNA here is from genome assembly GCA_020205615.1 of Panax quinquefolius. NCBI lineage: Eukaryota > Viridiplantae > Streptophyta > Magnoliopsida > Apiales > Araliaceae > Panax > Panax quinquefolius. The sequence continues at coordinate 41,843,601 of CM035165.1, forward strand.
GACTAGAGAGTAGGCAGTCCATGGATGATGAGGATTTGTTCCATGCAAAGATAGTCTTCTCTAGATCCTAAATTTTAGAGGTTAGCTTAGACTCTCTTTGTGCATTGAGTGTGTTTGTCTGTTTTAAAGTTTCATTCTCAGCCTCAAGCTTGGACATAAGATTGGTACTTAGAAGGGCTATTTCAAGCTCTTCTTAAACTCTCTTCTTTTACTCTTGAAGAAGTGAATGATCTTTAGACAACACTCTGAACCACTTCATGTATTGATGTAGATCAGTGGTTATGCCATGCAAAGCAGTTCTTAAGTCATTTATATCTACATCGGGAGAATTAAAATTAAATACCTCGTCGAGACTTACATCATGTATGTTTAGGCTTTGTTTGTCCTTTGCATGTTTGGCCATTAAGCACAGATTGGCCATGTGTGGTTCTTCCTCATCTTCGGAGTCTGCATTTGAGTTCTGAATCACTCCACGATCCTCCGGTAACCAGGCCTTTGTCTCTTTTCCGAGGCCTCTTGGTTCCTTTGTATTCTTTCTTTGCATGAGATTTCTTCTTTAGTTCTTCTTTGATAGGCTTGTTGAAGTTGGCAATGAAATGACTAGGTTTCTTACAGTTGTAGCATAAATCATTCATTTGTTTTCGGTGGCGTAATTCTTGACTTTCTTTGGCTTCACTTGGGATTACGCCTTGTCGCATGAACCTTCTTAGTCTCTTTACCAGCATAGCAAAGTCATCGTCATCGTCTTCATCATCATCAGAGTCAATCTCAGTGATAACTTTTGATACACCTTCATTTTCCTTGAGAGCAACACCCTTATCCTTTCTTCTTCCTTCTGATAAGGTTTCGGCGCGTTGGGTCAGCTCCAGTTCATAGGTCAGGAGATTTCCATACAGTTGTTGAACTGTCATCTCATTAAGATTCTTTAATTCTCTTATTGCTGTGGTCTTTGCATCCCACCTACTCTGTAGGGCTCTCATGAACTTTATGGTTAGATCCTTGTTAGGATAGATCTTCCCATACGCTCGTAGAGAGTTGAGCAGAACATTGAATCTTTCATAGGTTGCAGTTACGTTTTCTCCTCGCACGTGAGCGAACATTTCACATCTTTGTGTTAGGAGAGACCGTTTTGTTCTCTCGACTTCTTGGTTCCTTCGTGCATGATTAGCGGTGCTTCCCAAACTTCCTTAGTCATTTGTTTCTTTTTTACAACATTTTCAAACAGATCGTCCTCTAAGGATTGGAACAGGATGTTCTTAGCCTTCTTATCAAGTTGGACAGCTCTCTTCTCGTTGTCTGTCCATTCTTCTTTAACTTTGATCTGAATACGATTTGGATCGTCAGTGGTTGGTGCAAGCTTGCTTGGAATGTAGGGCCCATTTTGAACGGTCTCAAATAGATCTTCATCTATTGAGTCCATGTATGCTTGCATCCTGACTTTCCAGTTAGAAAATTTATCCTTGTTGTACATTGGTGGCTTGCTGCCTCCCCCGGTCCTAGATTCTCTTGGTACGAGTGCCATTGGATCTACTAAAGCTTGTAAGCTGTAAAATAGAACCTGCTCTGATACCAATTGTTAGTTCCTAGTAGGCACAAGTTATCTAGAAGGGGGGGGGGGGGTTGAATAGATATTTGAAAATCTTTCCTTTTTAAACTTGTTCATAGATAATGATTAAAACTTAGCGGAATTAGTATTTGTTTTAATCTTCTTTACCAAGCAATGGAGTTATGGCGAGTAGGCAAAGCGGTTATAGCGAGATATAGCATAAATGTAAACGACACGAGCTTGTTTTAAGTGGTTCAGAGCACTCAAAGCTCCTAGTCCACTCTTCTACTCAACGAGTAGGATATCCACTAAGGATGTCTTTTACAATCTTCTTAATCACACAGATTCCTTCTAGACCAGCAGTCTAGGAATTTCTTAGTTCACTCTTGAACTCTACAAGTCCAACAGACTTGGCTTTTTTACAGTTCACTACGAACTCTTCAAGTCCAACAGACTTGGTACTCTTCTTCAGTTGATTGATGATGTTGTGTTCTTGATGGTTGCTACTCAGTCGCTGTGTAAGCACTTGTTCTAAAGAACTGAGTAGCTGAGCAAGCTTTGCAATATCTCAGATCGCAAAGTTGAGCTTGAGAGAGATGTTCACATTGTTTGTTTTATGCTTACTTGATTCTCTCTCATCTGTCTGATCTGTATATATGTGATGTTGAAAACTATCCGTTGGATCCATCCGTTGTGGGATTAAATGCGTCTGAACTTTCTGTACTGTGATGGAGACATTTCTGCACATCTTCTGAATTCTGCATTCTGGCCCATTGACACTGCAGGCTGCTTTCTCACCTACCACTTGAAAAGGTGTTTTCTCCATCTTACCCATGGTACTATCCTTAGCTTCTTCAATACGCTTCTTTGTTGCATACTAAGGATATTTCATATATTATGGGACTGATGAGCACTGCAGCATCTGGGATCCATTCCTCATTTATTGAAAACACAGATCATGAGGCTCGACATTTTTTGACATGAGACAAATGATGCTCTACGATTTGGATCGTGGTGTTCTACAATTTAGATCGTAGTGTCTTTGACATCTTTGCATACTACGAAGCTATCAGTTCGAGAGCACTACGATTTCCCTTAAACCTTCGCACACTACGATCTTCTCTTGCTCGTGTTGTTGACTCTACGTTCCCGAGAGCACACTACGATTGTTGACTTGTAAAACTTCATGTTTCCTTCAGCATACTGCGATCATGGAGTTGGCTCGGCAAACATTGGGACCACTCTACGATTTCCAAAGAGTCCCCTTCAAGGCAGGCACACTATGATCTTCAGGCTCTACGTTTTCTGCCTTGACTCCTGCAATGTTGATCAGATGGATGTACTACGATTTCTTCAGACTAATCTACTACATCTTAAGATCAACCTAACAGTTTTGATCTTTCTATCTATACATTCTTTATCAGAATGGTACACGTTGAAAGCTTAGATCAACCTAACAATTTTGATCTATCACTAAGTCCTTGTACATATATTCCTTTAAGGACCTTATAAATAATCATGAACATATACATTTAAAACATCAAATCATAATATGCATTCTCTCAACAGATAGACATGATTAAGACATTGATATGAATTATCTATCATGTAATGAATGTAGTAAAGGTTGCGTACTTGGGATTAGACTATAATATATGTAAATTAAGTTTGATATTGATATTATTTTTATTATTATTAGTATTATTCCGCTCATAGATATGGTATCGTAAAGCACTGAGTTCGGGTTTCAAGTACCCGAATTTGGGGGCGTTACGTAACATATTCGACCAATAATTTATCCTTAACCACATACTGTACACATATATGACCATAAACACATAACATATACACTTATATACTTAATCTTGAATAATTCACCACAAAATTTTTTAAATCCATAAAAATCCTTCAAACATGCCAAATCCATACACTTATTTTCTATCTAGGTTTATTATTTAACCTTAATTCAATATTTTAAGATTTTAATAAATATCCAAATTCTCGGGTTGTCACAATTTCACCAACAACTTAGAGCTTAAACATTTGAGAGAGAAAAATAAGAAAAAGCTAGAGCTTTCATAAGTCAAGAAAAAGAACCAAGTTGAACTTCAAGGGTAAAAATATTAGATTATTAATCTTCCATCTCTTCAATTATAGATTGATAGAGAAGTGTGGATTTGTGGAGCATGTATGATAAGAAGTGATAATATGGCTAATCAATGGACTTAAACATTAATAAGCCATGTTCAAGTAATTCATAATAATGAAAGTTATGAACTAATGAATAACATGTAAGAATTTGTCATGTATATAATTTAATAAAATATGTTGGGTTAGGATGTTAGAATGATGGAATGAATCCATTTTGAACGGTGTAAAAATCTCAAGTAACGAAAGTATGGCGAAATTTAAGAGATTAGACGATAATCGTCGAAATCGTTAAATTCTCGGAATCAAAGTCAAAAGCTAGAATTGAGCTCAAAAACGTTGGTTTTCGATGGAGATTAGTCTCAATTGGCATTCAAGAGTTGCGGTCTCGAAAATGACCAAATTCTAACATAGAACGAAGAAACGAGCTTTGAACGTTCCCGATCGTTTAACGTTTTCGTAATAATGTACTAATCGGTGAATTCCGAGTTAAAAGATTCGAAAGTGAAATATTTTCTAATGGAATCACAGAGCATGTGATTTGTGAGATAATGGCTTTTGAATGAGCCAATTCAGACTTATTACGATTAAGTTACGAGCCCGAGAGTTTGACTAAGAAATCGTTAACTGTAAACAATTTTCGAGACAGTACAAGGCCGCAGTTGCTGGCCTGACCAAGGAGAAAAGTTAAACATCAAGCGCCAAAAGCCGGACTTCCAACATCTCGACGAGTGAAAGCAGCAATACGACCACTATGTATGACTTTGGCGCCGTAGTGCCGAGATTAACCATTACCCACTGAAGAGTGGGGCCACAACGTGACTGTTAGAGAAGGAACTTGCGTCGCAGTGCCGAGTCCGGGAAATAGGCAATGTAAACCGGCGCCGCAACACGAGTTTAAGGTAATAAGCTGGTGCCGTAGCGCCAGCACTAGAAATGACTCAGTAAAGAGTGCTTGTGATCATAAAGGAACAAAGAAGTAAATGAAAGGTAAATTATAACCTTAATTAACTTGAAATGACATCCTTAAGGATGATTATGACCTTAAGATTACAACAGAAAGTTGATGAACGATTACGTAAACGTAAGAACAATGTAAGATGATTAACTGTAACAATGATAATCAATCTAAAGCATGATTAGATTGAGAAGAAGGGTAAGATATATTAGTGACCTTTCTTGATTATACACGACCTAATGTGGTATGTTATGTGATCATGTATTGTTGAATCCTTAAAGACACACAGGGAATTTGTATTAACGATAGAAGATGTTAAAGGCAAATGTTCTAACCCTTGTCTATGTTTATTCTAGACAAGCTTTGTCTTCGGCTAAGACTTAAGATGTTTTATGGATTTCTTATAATCTATCGAACTATTGTCAATATTGTTAAGTTTTTCTAAACTATTTTGGTATTTATTTCAAAGAAAGACTGAGTATGCATAAACAAATGTTTTGTCGTCAAACGACAGGCACGTGAGGTTGCCAAACCTAAAACGTACATATGTTTAAAGAAAGTAGTGTTGTACAACATAGAGTACTATAGGCTGATCACCTAGACGTGCTCGTAAAATATACCGTACTTACGGACTTGGTGCTAGGTTGTCCTTCTCAAAGAAAGAATGAAATGCTCAAGGTCTTGGATCGAAATTGATGTTTTACTTAATGATGTCATTTTGAAACATTTTAAGAAAATAGAAGTGTTATTTTGAATTATCGGTAGTACTTCATAATATACAATTTATATTATTCAAGCATGTTGTTTAAATGAAATTATCATACTTGTTGAGCTAGTTATGCTCACTCTTGCTCGAACCATATGAATGCAGCTAAGACTGAACGGACTTAAGGTTCCGGTACAGATAAAGGGAAGTCCAAGGCAAACCAATAGGTTGCCTTTGTAATAGTATAGGATGAATGTTGTTATTATTTGATATTATGACAAGAACAAATGTAATGGTTATAAAGAATCTGGGAATGGTAATATTATTTTGGGATATATATAAGACATATTCATTCTTTTGAGGCATTTCAATTGAATGTATGTGTGAACTGTAGCACCGTGTAGCACCTTATATCGGGTTGGAAGATACCCAGATTTGGGGGCATCACAGAAAATCTACAGGGAGTGAAGGATTTGGTGATCCAAAACCAGGCTGCTAGTTGGAAAGTGTGATTGTCCTTGATGGGGCAAATGGGTGTGAAAAAGGCTATATGTAGTGAAAGGTTTAGAAAACCTGAATTGACTGGGGATCTGGTTATCCAAAACTAGAATGTTTGCTTGATGGTAACTTCAGACATAGTACTGCTTCACGGTGTCTGAGTTAATGAGTTGTGAAAAGTTATCGCCATCCATCTCCTGTAATCTGAGAGCGCCTCCTGTCAATACCTCTTTGATAATAAATGGGCCTTCCCAGTTCGGGGCGAATTTTTCTTTGGACTGATCTAGGCTGTCAATAACCTTCTTTAAGACCAGGTCATGTTGTTTGAATTGCCGTAGCCAGACTTTTCTGTTGTAAGATCTGGTGATCCTTTGTTGGTATAACCGACCATGGAAGATAGCAGCGGTTCACCTTTCACCTATTTGAGACAATTGGTGATACATATCTTGTAACCATTGGTCTTCATCCAGCTGAGCGTCTATCAATACTCTTAGGGATTCCATTTCCACCTCTATTAGGAGCACTGCTTCCATGCCATAGGTTAATGAGTAGGGGGTTGCCCCAATGGAAGTGCACATTGATGTTCTGTAGGCTAACAGAGTCAGAGGCAATGAGTCAGGCCATCCCTTGTGATTGTCGGACATCTTTTGCATGATTTTCTTGATGTTCTTGTTAGCCGCTTCAACAACACCATTCATCTTTGGACGGTAGATGACGGAGTTGAGATTTTTAATGTTGAATTTAGTGCATAACTCCTCCATCATTTTGTTGTTGAGGTTCTTAGCATTGTCTGATACAATTACCTCTGGTTGTCCATATCAAAAAATGACATTATTTCTGATAAAAGCAATGATAACGTCTTTTGTAACCCTTGGGAAAGACGCTGCTTCTAACCACTTGGTGAAGTAGTCGATCGTGGTGAAGATAAACTAATGCCCATTATTGGCCTTAGGCTCGATGGGCCCGATCACGTCCACTCCCCACATTGAGAAGGGCCAAGGAAAACTCATATTTTGGAGCTCCTTGGGACGGGCGTGGATAGCATTCCCATGAATTTTGCATTAGTAACATCTCTTGACGTGATCATCACAGTCAGCTTTGAGAGAGAGCCAATAATGCCCCGTTCTTAGGATTTTCTTGACAAGTAGGGGGCCGCTCATGTGTCGGCCACATACTCCACCATGGATTTCATACATGAGCCTCTGAGCTTGGTCCTTGTCCAGACAACTAAGGAGACCTAATCCCACTTTTCTTTTGTAGAGCGCTTCTCCTCTCAAGTAGATTTCATATACATTCGATTTATCCGCTTTCTTTCAGCTGGACTCACCTCAGCGTGTGTAGATTGATCTCGCAAATACTCCTTGATATGCTGATACCATGGGTGTTAGATGGGAGGTAGCTCATCCGATACTTCTCCAATGTAGTTCTCGTAGGCTGGTGCCTTTTTTCGGGAAAATGTGATGGTTGGTATGTTTTCCTTATCAAGTATGTTGATCAAAGAGGTCAAGGTTGCTAATGCATCGGTAAAGTCATTCCTATTTCGAGGAATATGGAGGAAGGATATTTCTTCAAACTCTGAAGTCATCTGTAAAACTTGTCGATGGTAAGGCAGCAAATGTATCTCTTTATTGTGATAGATTCCTGTGGTTTGTCTGATTACCAATTCAGAATCCCCAAAGACAGTTAACCGTCTGATGCCCATTAATTGAGCAAGTTTTAGCCCCATGATACAGCCTTCATACTCACCTGTGTTGTTGGTGTTGGCAAACTGCAATTAGACGACGATAGGATGCTACTCCCCCATAATAGATACTAGAACTGCTCCAGCTCCAGAACCTTCCATGTTTACAGCTCCATCAAAATACATCATCCATGATTGGTGTGTATCAATCTGATGGTGTTGCTGAACTGTCATTACCCCTTCATTGGGGAAGTATGTTTCAAAGGGTTTGAAATCTCCTGAAGGTGCGGCTGTCAGTTGATCCATAATTCCTTGACCTTTAATAAACGTTTGCGTCAAATAGACGATATCAAATTGTTGTAGGATAAAATGTCATATGGACAGTCGGTAATTCAATATGGGTTTGCCGAATACGTACTTGAGAGGATCCACACGGGATATGAGATGGGTTGTGTGACCATGGAGATAATGTTATAATGTCATGGAAGCCCATGCTAAAGCACAACAAGTTTTCTCAATCAGAGTGTACTTGTGTTCACTGTTGCTGAATCTTTTGCTGAGGTAGTAGATAGCTCGTTCTTGGCCTCTATCATCTTTCTGTCCCAGCATGCAGCACATAGCATTGTCATTGATGGCCAGGTACATAAACAGGGGAACATCATCCCTGGGAAGTACCAAAATAGAAGCATTAAATAGCTGCTCTTTAATTGTAAGGAAGGCTTTCTGACACTCATCATTCCATTTCATGAATCTGCTGATGAAGTTGATCCTTCTCAAAAATCCCCTATTTCCTTCTCTGTCTGAGGAATGGGCATTTCTGTGATGGCCTGGATTTTGGTGGGATCCAGCTCAATCCCTTTGTGGCTGACTAAGAATCTTAGCAACTTGCATGATTTGACGCCAAAGGTGCACTTTGCTGGATTCAACTTCAAGTTGTACTTACGCAACCTGTTGAAGAGGTTTCTGAGATGGTCTAGGTGGTCTTCCTCCTTTTGGGACTTGACAATGATGTCATCCATATAGATCTCTATCTCTTTGTGCATTAAATCGTGGAAAAGAGCCACCATGACTCGTTGATAGGTAGCTCCGACATTGATTAGGCCGAATGACAACTGTCTGTAGTAAAAGGTTCCCCACAAAGTGATGAATGCAGTTTTCTCACGATCCTCTTTAGCAACCATGATTTGATGGTACGCCACAAAACAATCAGCAAATGAGTACATGTCGTATTAAGCCGCTTTGTCAATGAGTATGTGGATGAATGGCACGGGAAAGCTATCTTTGAGATAAGCTTTATTCAGATCCCTGTAATCTACACAAACTCGCACCTTTCCCCTAGGTTTAGGAACGGGGACTATGTTGGATAGCAATTCAGGGTATGTTGACACCATGATGATGCTGGCTTGAAATTGTTTCACAATTTCTTCTTTAACTTTTAAACTCCACTTAGGTTTTAATCTCATTAGCTTCTGCATGACTGGCTTGAATCCCACTGTGATGGGGAGGCAATGAATGACAATGTCAGTGGATAAACCGACCATGTCTTCATGAGACCATGCACACATATCCTGGAATTAGGTCAATAGAGTAACCATGTTATTCCTTTGGTTTGGAGTAGGGTCCGTACAAATCTGGATTTGTTTGGGATTTTCTAAGATTCTGAGGTTAAAAGAGGTGGTTTTATAAAGATTTTGCTTGGCTTTGTCTTTGACCCATTCTTTGATCTCCTGAGGTATCTCATAGTCCTCTTGTATTTCTATCAAGCCTGATTCCAACTTTACATCAAAGTTACAATCCTTGTGGAGAAAAGGCACCTTATCAGCAAGTATATGCACATCTAACTTTAGAGTCCTGAAACAAAATGCTTTCACTTAATATATGAAACTGTTTAATAATACAATATATTATCATGTAATGACAAAAATAACTGCTAATATTGTACAAAAAAAGTAAGCAGTTATTGTTATCTACAGTGCAGAGGGAGTTTCTGCCCTTTTTACCCTCATCGGCAAATGCAAGGAGTGCTACTCCAATTGTCAAGGGTGAAGTCCTAATGGACGGCTGTGATGAAGGGGTTGTTGTCGTCCTCCTTCTTCCGAATGATGACCATGATATCTGGACAATCATCGTCTGGGGTATCTCAGTTTGTACTGTCTATATGGACTATGATGCGTATGTTTGATAAGCGTCTTGCAATGTCCTGCTTACACCTCCGATCATTTCCTCTGCCTTCGGATATGATATGAAGACTTCCTTTCCTTTGACCGGTATCGACTTAGGAAATAACATGGTCATCACATGGTCAGGAACCTTTACTGAAGTCTGTATAGTTTCAGTTCTTGTTGGTGCAGGCAATCGCCCTATGGCTGAAGATGAAGGAACCTGTTTGTGTTTTTGAGGATTCCTATGAGTGGAGCTAGAAGCATAGCCTAGTCTGGCTGTCCTTGATTGACTGGAAACTTGAATTGGGCGCTTGATGGTCTGATGATCCTTGCCTAACCCTTGTCCAGGTTGAGAATCGGAAGATATTATTTCTTGACTTGTCGATATTACCTTGGAAGAATTTCTAGTTATCAGAGGTGGCACCCTAATGGGATGGTAGTGAGTGTTGCTCACCTCAAGGGCATGGAAGCTGACAGGCTCAACTTCTGAATTGAAACTTATGAGTGGGATGTCACCTTGTACAGAACATTCTGCTTAACATTTACAGTGACTAGGCTGTTGTTAATGATGTATGTGAGGTGCTGATGAAGGATGGACAGGAAGACTCAACCCATTTGAATCCACGGTCTTCCCAAAAGTAGGTTGTATTATGTAGCTATTTTGAGCACATGAAAGGATACGCAGAATGTGTGTGGACCAATCTCCATAGGTAGTTCAATCTCTCCGATAACATTTCGTCAGGATCCATCAAAAGCTTTGATAATTGTATGGCTGCTTTGGATCTTGTTGAGATTGATATTCATCTTCTCCAAGGTGGCATAAGGGTATATATTCAAGGATGACCCTCCATCTATCAATACTCCTGCTACAACATATCCGGGGGACATAACCGCTATGTGCAACGGCTTGTAATGACCCGCTCTTTCGATAGGTATATCATCATCAGTGAAGGATATCACATTGTTGTTACAAATTTGATTAACTAGATGATGGAACTTTTCAACATCCACTGATTTTTGCAAGTGGGCTTCTTCAAAAACTCTCAGTAAGACCTTCATGTGATCCTCTGAGGAGAATACCAAGTCCAGTATGGAAACCTATTGTGGATCTTCTTTCAAGCTTAAAACAACCTTGGCTTCATTGTGTCCCATAGTACAGAGGAATTCTTCAATCTTCTCCATGTGAACTTTCCCCTTTGACCTGATGGTAGGTTTCATCACCCGTTGGGGAAAATACAATGGATTCTCTTTCATCACTGTAGCAGTTATGTGGGATGTAGATCCTTTAGCCTATCTATAATTCTATGTCACTTTCGTATGGTGACAACGATGATAAGAACCACTTGTAATGCGAATGGCAGATTGATTGAATTATATGTTATGTGGTAGCAACCACTTTTTAAGGATATCCACACCTTTGATGATTTCCTTCCAGTGTGAATGTCCCACTCTCCAAAGAATTGAATTATTGTCTTGTTATCCTTGGTAGCCAGCCTTCCTCCGGAAGATATAAGCGAGTGGTATGATTTCCATTCAAATCTTTGTAGGAAAGGTGCGTTGATGTGATTCTTCCTTCAATGACAAGATCGCAATATTGATAAACGGAGTCATTTCATTTTATAGCAAATGTTACCGATCTCAGAGATATAGCTTTTATATTATTTTTAGTATTATTCTCGCTTCGATGTACTTGTGGTTTTAAGCTTTCAAAGGCAAATGGCAATTTCCATACCACGTCAGTAATGAAATATTCTCAAAAAGGTATTTCGAATAAGGAATTTTCATTAATTTTTTTTTTTTTATATATATATATACAAGGATTAGAATATATAAAAGTAAAGTAATTGATATCGATAAATAAAATTATTTATTAGATGTAAATAATCTCTCTATTAGATTTATTGATCATTATATTTTTATAATAAAATTATGTTGTAATAAAAATATTTATTAATATTTTTCATGAAAATATGATTATTGTATATATGATATGGATTTTATGATATGATATATATTATATTAAGTTAATTAATAATAGTATTTGTGAAGGTTATATGTATATAGGATATGAATTAATAAAACCCTAAGTCCGGATTTGAATAAGGGATGAGAATAATAATATTATAGTAGTTATATTTCAATGATATAGCGTATGTCTTATATGTGTGTAATGTTAATGTGTGGAGCAGTTATAGTAGAGACGAAGACAAAATCCTAACATTATTGATAAACTATAGTATAAAGTCAAATATGACTATAATGGTTGTTAAGTTATGTGTTATGTAATTAATGATTATTATTATGATTAATGTTAATTAGGTAAACCCTAATTAGTATCTAGAACCCTAATTGCTAAATTATAAACCCTAGTTATTAATTTAGCAAGCTTAATAGTAATTAGTAGATTATAAAGTCTAATTTATAAGTCCTAAGTGATTAGGAAACTTAATTTCATTAAGAAACCCTAATCAATATTTTAGAAAACTAAGATTTCTATTTTGCCCTTAATACACAATTCTAGATTTAGAGCTTATGAAACCCCTGAGGTCAAACCCTAAGGGTTAAAACCTAATAGGTGTGAGAAGTTACCAAAGTACCATGCACTTTATAAGTCAAATGACCAAATTGCCCTTCTAGCATTATTTAAATAGATAACTTGTATAGGTTGCCATAACTTTAGTTGGTAAACCAACTCAACATAGCCATGTGGTCTAGTAATAGCCTTTAATCAATAAGCGTGATCAACCCTAACCATTTCATCAAGTTATATATAGATTGAGAGAGAGGAAAGTTCATAACTTTGTCCCAATTTCTCACACATACACCACCAAGCTTCTCTCTCTCTAAACTCACGAAAATAGTTAGCATTTCAGTTCCTTAGTGAGTCCCCAGAACATCAAGATCAGATTAGGAGCAAAAGATCAAAATTTGGTTCATAGAGGTATAAGACCCAACTTAGAAAATTTGATCTTTATGCTATGTTGGATTAGATGTTAGAATGTTTAGATATGTTGTATGATGTGTAAATTAATGTTCTGGGTTGGTATTTAGTGAATCCATAACATTTATATGCTCAAATTTAAGTTTTTCAAAAATCTGGAAATTCTGTTTTTGGTTGTCTGACAATGAATGTCAGTGGTCGTAGATCTTGGTATGTTTATGGTTTAAGTTGTTTTAAGCTTTATATTTGTAGTATGTCATGTTGTCTTTACTCTGAAAGTGGATTCACTGTCATTGGATATCTAGATTGTGAGATATTAACGGTCAAAGTCGGTTGACCGACCATGACCGGATGAAATCTGGGTAAACCCAGAAAGGGTAAACAGGCTCTGACAAGATCTTTGAAAGCATAGATCTGTCATCTTGTAAGTGATATGATAATGTTATGGTAACCATGTTGTAGCTTGTATAGTATACTACAAATCTGGGTCTTTATATGTCTTCAAACATCAACAGATCAAAGTGTGAAAAGTGGTCAAACTAGGCCACTCGATATTGATTACGTTTACGAGAATTTTCGAAAATTTTAAAAACAGTTTTCAACAACTTTGGCCGGACTTGATCTATTAGATTTAATTTGTTGTAGAAACCGTGATCTTGTTATCGTGTTATACCTTGTTGTGTATGCTACCATTATGAACCATAAAATAACCAAAATGATGATCAGAACACTAAAATATTTGAGCTTGAATATGCTGACTCGAACTACTGGGTTTCTGGGAAAACCCAAAAACCTTCTGACAGTTTGTTTGTTGGCCTAGATCTCCTTGTTATGTTGTGGTATGATCCATATAACGATTGAAACTTATAGAGTTACATCAATACTACAATACCTAAGTTTTAGATTTGACAGAAACAAACTAGGCACGAAATAAAAGCTGGTCAAACTTGGTATGTTGGTAACCGAAGCTGTCAGTGTTCTTGAGCTCAAGAATACCAACAATCGACGACATGCCATTGTCATAAAAAGGCCTATTGCGACGGTTTTTAATTAATTTAATTTCTTAATTTCTGGAAATTGATTAAAAATAGAAAATAAATTATAAAAATTACAAAATTAGTTTTAAAAATTATTTTAAATTATGAAAATAACTTTTAATTATTTGGGATATTTTCCATTAATATTTATAATTATTTGAATATTAATGATATTTAATTTATTTAATTAGTGTATTAAATAAATTAGAGAAAAATGATTTTAATTATATAAAAATCATTTTAAATATGAATAAAGTGTTTAAAAATATTATGAGTTAATTTTGATAACTTTTAATATTTTGTGATGAATTTCATTAATAAATTAATATTAATGATATTTAAGTTATTTAATAAATGTATTAAATAATTTATGAAAAATAGAAATTATGATTTAAAAATAATATAAAAATGATTTAAAGGATTATAAAATATTTTAATATAACTTTTGATATTTTGTCATGAAAATATTAATAATTTAATATTAATGATATTAGGTTTATTTAATGACTATAGTAAATAATTTAATTTAAAAATGATTTTATTTATTTAAAAATCATTTTAAATGAAAATAAAGTGTTTAAAGATATTTTAAGTTATAAAATATAACTTTTAATATTTAAAGGATAATTTCATTAATAAATTAATACTAATGATATTAAGTTAATATAAATGATATTAAATTTATTTAATAATTATATTAAATAAATAGTTTTAACATGATTTTATTTACTTAACAATCATTTAAAAAGGATATAAATGAATTAAAAATATTTTAAGTTATAATTAATGACTTTTAATATTTGGATAATTAGTTTATTAATATTAATGGTAATTATTTAAAAAAGATTTTAAATGTTTTAAAAATCATTTAAGGGTAATATAAGTACTTTAAAAATATTACGAGTTATTATAAATAACTTTAATATTTTAGCAATGGTTTCATTAATAGTTTAATATTAATTAAATATTAATGATAATAGAATTAATGTATTATTTAAATCATTTAATAATGATTAGGTGTTTGAAAATTAAGTGATAAAATATAATAAATGTTTAAAATTATATTAAGTCATTTAAAAAATAATTTACTAATACTTGTAGATATTGAGTAATAGAATAGAGTCTTAGACTTGATAATTTGCCGATAGAGTTTGTCGTTTTGCAAGCATAGTTCGTAAATTTTTCTAGACTTAGATATTTTTATTTGCGTTAATGTTTGTTTGTGATGATGACTACTTTGAATATGTGTGACAACGTGATTAGGTTATGTCTTGTTGTGAAATGCGATATTATGTGTTATAGTATATTATTATAATCGAACGAATGATCTGATTAATGATAGGTGATTACATAAAAGATAAAACTAAGTTGCGTATCAGGCAAATATCCTACCTTTGCATTTCTTTTATGCAATGGACATGAGTAAGAATGTTTCAGAATTATATTATTCTTGCATGATTATTAACCCTATATTATATACGCCCATTGATTATCAACATGTTAGTATATGGTAATTCAGATATATATTCTCTGTTCGTTAATTTCTAAATGGTTAAACAAGTGTCCCCACTTGAATAATCATTGCATTTAAACACATGTTGATACACCTTTGATATATATATGTATGTTGGATTATAGATTATTGTTGAACAAGATAAAACCTTTGGTTTGGAACCTCGACAGATATGAACATCCCATTCATGGGAAACTTTTTATGCGCCCAAGGCGGACAGAGTGAACGATAATATCGTTCTTGTTATGTAGTATTGATCAATACAGGGCCTATGGGATATACACCCTCGTGCCCGTAAGTTATGACGGTTTCTGAGATGAAGTTACATCTAACCTTTTGAAATGAAAATAATGTTAAGTAGTATGTCACTTTGACCCTATTTATAGTCAATCGTAGTTTCAAAAATTTGGTAGAGAGAGTTGTTATGTTATTATTATCAGTGCAGATTACTTCACAACTATTGATTCGTTGTAGAAGGGTATTATAAAGAAAACATTTAATCCTTTCAAATTAATATTTATAATTGTTATTACTTCTTTGGGCACTCAAATGCTCATCCTTGCTTAAATTAAATGTTTTCAGCTAAGTGTGAACAACCAGAAGGCTCATGCAGAAACAAAGGAAAAGGAAAGCGAATAGGATAAGATTTATGGTATTTTTGTAATAGTATAACCTTATTAAGACTTTGATAACTATTAAGTATCATGTAATGAATGTTAAAGGTCGCGTACCTGGGATTCAGACTCTGATATGTAAATTAAGTTTAATATTTATATTATTATTATTATTATTATTAGTATGTTTCCGCTCATAGAAATGGTATCGTGAAGCACTGAATTCGGGTTTCAAGTACCTGAATTTGGGGGCGTCTAAGTTGGTATCAGAGCTTTAGGGTTAGAAACCATAGGTGGGAGTAGACCTTAGGCTATAACCTTAGAGTAGAGGAAAACGTTGAAAGAACAAATAACTCATATAGAGTTAAAAAGGAGATGGATCGAATAAATTCATAGTCAAACAAAAATAAAAGATAACCTATATAAAACTTTTACTTATTGTGTATATATCGTATGCTAACTAGGATAATTGATATGTGTAGATGTCAGGCGTTAAAGGCTTATTATATGCTTATAAACGTGAAGAAGGAGCCGATATCAAAGCCGATATTTGAAATAGAGGCTCATGTTGAAGATAGCCTTGATGAGGTTATCATTTTAGAAAATATAATCTGGGACCCGAAATAATGGAACTAACGAGATAGCGATTAGGACATAGAAGTTGGGTGAACAAGCATCAACCGAAGTGCGAGAATCGAGAGAACAAGGTTTCTTCTTTGGAAAAGCATGGGAAATAGAAAATTTGTTGAATAGTCGATTCTTGAAAAGCCTTACTAGAAACAATGGAAGAACAAGATAAGCTTAAGATCCAAATTGATCAAATGGGAGTCACAAGCAACATATCGTGTGTAGCTCGAGCAAGCAAAAAAAAAGAAAGAAAGATAGAAGACCACGACTTAGGAAATTCGATAATAACCAAGGAAAAAGATATGTTATATTTGCGGCCGTGAGGGACATACCTCTCCTCGTTGTCCCGACTATAAGAAAGGTGGATGTTTTATTTGTGGATCGGAAGGTCATCAAGTGAAAGGTTGTCCAGAATCAGGAAAAAGGTGTAGGATATAGGTAGAAATAGTATTTGATTAAGTCTGTTTGGTAATGTATGTGTGTATTCTAATAATCCCAACTTTGGTGTATGTAAGTGGTGGTGGTAGCGATTCCTGACTTTTTGTGGTCACAAAGGGATATCAGAGGTTTAAAGCAGTATGTGCTATGTTATGTACTATGAATTAGTTGAATGAATATGAATCTATGTTGATTAATGGTATGAGTTTGAAATATTAAACTTGTACGATAAGGTTTAGAATGTAAGTTAATAAAATATAGATTTTGTTTTATTTAACCAGAACATGCCGCCAAGACGTCAAACTCGAAACCAAAGGCCAGAAGAATCTGTCAACAATGCTGGAGGACAACAACCAGACCTGATGCAGAATTTTGCGAACATGGTAGCTCAGGCCATGCAGAATGGAATGCCAGCGGCGGGAAATCAACCAGACAACCGATTTGCAAACTTTAAGGATTTTAAGGCCGTAGGACCGCCCGAATTTAGAGGTACCACTGACCCAATAAAAGCCCAAACTTGGGTTAAGGAAATAGAAAAAGCATTAAGTAGTCGCTAGGGTAGATGAGGGCAAAAGATGACTTTTTTGCCACCTACATGATGAAAGGAGAAGCGAATTTCTGGTGGGAGGCAAATCAAGCTAGGGCAGGAGAAGGAGTCGTAACATGGACTAGGTTTAAGACGCTATTCTTTGAGAATTATTTCTCAGCTAGTGTGCATGCTAGTATGGAGGTGAAGTTTTTAGAATTGAAGCAGGAGAACTTGCAGATTCTTGAATATGCCGCATAGAAAGTCAATGAATTAGCTAGGTTCGCTCCACACCAAGTGGATACGGAGGCTAGAAAGGCGAGGAGGTTTGAGTTAGGCCTAAAACCCTGGCTCTACAATAAGGTGGCGGTGTTGTAGATCAATACGTTTGTCGCACTCTTAGAAAAGGCTATCATATCTGAAGGGGGAAGTGAGGCCATGAGTCTCTACAATAAGGAGAGAAAGAATAAGAGGGAGGGAGCTGGGAAGGTAGAAGTAGGTAGTGGAAGTAGGTGTGAGATAAGGAAGTGGAGTAGTGTTGGGAGTGTCCAAGTCAAGCAGAAAGGTGTGAAAAAGTAAGCTGAGCAGTGTAAGAATTGTGGGAAGGGTCATTTAGGTGAGTGTCTTAAGGGTAAGTTTGTGTGCTATAAGTGTGGGCAGAAGGGACATATCTCTCCTAACTGCCCAAACCCTAGGATGAACAATGGGTGTTTTCTGTGTGGATCCACGGAGCATAAGGTGAAAGACTGTCCAAAAAGGAGAATGGATATAGGAAGCGTGAATACGGGAAAAGGCAGTGGAACACTGGCGATAACGGGACCAACTTCGACAAAATCAACCGCAAGTGTCTTCAACATGACAGTTAAGGATACCGTAGCAGCCGGGGATGGAACTTCAGTTATTATTCGTATGGATTTTATTTCATATAGATGATTTTCTTAAATGCAAGTAAATTAGATTATAAGGACATGTTGAAGGAGAACTTTGGGTTCTGTTAGAAATCAACTTTCCGTAGAATTTGATAGACGAGCTTCATGTTGAGTAGTTAAAGATCAGTTCGATCAAATCTGATCGAGATCTACTTGAAATGACTGTGTATGCTTTTTGCCCTAGTGTCTATAGGTTTTAAAGCGGTGATTTCGGGGACGAAATCCTTATAAGGGAGGTTGGATGTAATAACCCAGTATTCTCAATAAGGAATTTTATGAATTAATTTTTTTTTTATATATATATACAAGGATTAGAATATGTGCGAAGTAAAGTAATTGTATCTGATAAATAAAATTATTTATTAGATGTAAATAATCTCCTATTAGATTTATTGATCATTATATTTTTATAATAAAATTATGTTGTAATAAAAATATTTATTAATTTTTTCATGAAAATATGATTATTGTATATATGATATGGATTTTATGATATGTATATATTATATTAAGTTAATTAATAATAGTATACTGTGAAGGTATATGTTAGATATGAATTCAAAACCCTAAGTGCGGATTTGAATAAGGGATGAGAATAATAATATTATAGTAGTTATATTTGATGATATAAGCATGTCTTTATTGTGTAATGTTAATTTGTGGAATAGTTATAGTAGGACAAGACAAAATCCTAACATTCTTGATAAACTATAGTATAAAGTCAAATATGACTATAATGGTTGTTAAGTTATGTGTTATGTAATTAATGATTATTATTATGATTAATGTTAATTAGGTAAACCCTAATTAGTATCTAGAAACCCTAATTGCTAAATTACAAACCCTAGTTATTAATTTAGGAAGCTTAATAGTAATTAGTAGATTATATAGTCTAATTTATAAGTCCTAAGTGATTAGGAAACTTAATTTCATTAAGAAACCCTAATCAATATTTTAGAAAACTAAGATTTCCTATTTTGCCCTTAATACATAATTCTAGATTTAGAGCTTATAAAACCCTAGGGTCAAACCCTAAGGGTTAAAACCTAATAGGTGTGAAAAGTTACCAAAGTATCATGCACTTTATAAGTCAAATGACCATATTGCCCTTCTAGCATTATTTAAATAGATAACTTGTATAGGTTGCCATAACTTTAGTTGGTAAACCAACTCAACATAGCCATGTGGTCTAGTAATAGCCTTTAATCAATAAGCATGATCAACCCTAACCATTTCATCAAGTTATATATAGATTGAGAGAGAGGAAAGTTCATAACTTTGTCCTAATTTCTCACACATACACCACCAAGCTTCTCTCTCTCTAAACTCACGAAAATAGTTAGCATTTCAGTTCCTTAGTGAGTCCCCAGAACATCAAGATCAGATTAGGAGCAGAAGATCAAAATTTGGTTCATAGAGGTAAAAGACCCAACTTAGAAAATTTGATCTTTATGCTATGTTGTATTAGATGTTAGAATGTTTAGATATGTTGTATGATGTGTAAATTAATGTTCTCGGTTGGTATTTAGTGAATCCATAACATTTATATGCTCAAATTTAAGTTTTTCAAAAATCGGAAAATTTTTTTTTTTGTTTGTCGACAATGAATGTCAGTGGTCGTAGATCTTCGTATGTTTATGGTTTAAGTTGTTTTAAGCTTTATATTTATAGTATGTCATGTTGTCTTTACTCTGAAAGTGGATTCACTGTCATTGGATATCTAGATTGTGAGATATTAACGGTCAAAGTCAGTTGACCGACCATGACCGGATGAAATCTGGTAAACCCAGAAAGGGTAAACATGCTCTGACAAGATCTTTGAAAGCATAGATCTGTCATCTTGTAAGTGATATGATAATTTTATGGTAACCATGTTGTAGCTTGTATACTATACTACAAATCTGGCTCTTTATATGTCTTCAAACATCAACAGATCAACCGTGAAAAGTGGTCAAACTAGGCCACTCGATATTGATTTACGTTTCTGGGAATTTTCCAGAAAATTTTAAAACGATTTTAAACAACTTTAACCGGACTTGATCTATTAGATTTAAGTTGTTGTAGAACTGTGATCTTGTTATCGTGTTATACCTTGTTGTGTATGCTACCATTATGAACCATAAAATCACCAAAATGATGATCAGAACACTAAAATATTTGAGCTTGAATATGCTCACTCGAACTGCTGGGTTTCTAGGAAAACCCAGAAACCTTCTGACAGTTTGTTTGTTGGCCTAGATCTCCTTGTTATGTTGTGGTATGATCCATATAACGATTGAAACTTGTAGAGTTACATCAACACTACAATACCTAAGTTTTAGATTTGTGAAACAAACCAGCACGAAATTAAAAATTTTGGTCGAACTTGGTATGTTGGTAATCGAAAAGTCATCGGTGTTCTTGAGCTCAAGAACACCAACAACGAACGATTCATTGTCATAAAAAGGCCTATTCATGACGGTTTTTAATTAATTTAATTTCTTAATTTCGGAAATTGATAAAAATAGAAAATAAATTATAAAATTACAAAATTAGTTTTAAAAAAATTATTTTAAATTATGAAAAATAACTTTTTATTATTTGGGATATTTTCCATTAATATTTATAATTATTTGAATATTAATGATATTTAATTTATTTAATTATTATATTATTAAATAAATTAGAGAAAAATAATTTTAATTATATAAAAATTATTTTAAATATGAATAAAGTGTTTAAAAATATTATGAGTTAATTTTGATAACTTTTAATATTTTGTGATAAATTTCATTAATAAATTAATATTAATGATATTTAAGTTATTTAATAAATGTATTAAATAATTTATGAAAAATAGAAATTATGATTTAAAATAATATAAAAATGATTTAAAGGATTATAAAAATATTTTAATATAACTTTTGATATTTTGTCATGAAAATATTAATAATTTAATATTAATGATATTAGGTTTATTTAATGACTATAGTAAATAATTTAATTTAAAAATGATTTTATTTATTTAAAAATCATTTTAAATGAAAATAAAGTGTTTAAAGATATTTTAAGTTATAAAATATAATTTTTAATATTTAAAGAATAATTTCATTAATAAATTAATACTAATGATATTAAGTTAATATAAATGATATTAAATTTATTTAATAATTATATTAAATAAATAGTTTTAACATGATTTTATTTACTTAACAATCATTTAAAAAGGATATAAATGAATTAAAAATATTTTAAGTTATAATTAATGACTTTTAATATTTGGATAATTAGTTTATTAATATTAATGGTAATTATTTAAAATGATTTTAAATGTTTTAAAAATCATTTAAGGGTAATATAAGTACTTTAAAAATATTTACGAGTTATTATAAATAACTTTAATATTTTAGCAATGGTTTCATTAATAGTTTAATATTAATTAAATATTAATGATAATAGAATTGTGTACTATTTAAATCATTTAATAATGATTCGGTGTTTGAAAATTCGTGATAAAATATAATAAACGTTTAAAATTATATTAAGTCGTTTAAAAATAATTTGGTGATACTTGTAGATATTGAGTAATAGAATAGAGTCTTAGACTTGATAATTGCGATAGAATTTGTCAATTTTGCAAGCATAGTTCGTAAAATTTTCTAGACTTTAGATATTTTATTTGCGTTAATGTTTGTTTGTGATCGACGACTACTTTGAATATGTGTGACAACGTTATTAGGTTATGTCTTTAATTGTTAAATGCGATCTTATGTGTTATAGTATATTGTTCTAATCGAACGAATAATCTGATTAATGATAGGTGATTACATAAAAGATAAAACTAATTTACGTATCAAGCAAGTATCCTACCTTTGCATTTCCTTTATACAATGGACATGAGTAAGAATGTTTCAGAATTATATTATTACTGTACAGATTATTAACCCTATATTATATACGCCCATTGATTATCAACATGTTAGTATATGGTAATTCAGATATATATTCTCTGTTCGTTAATTTCTAAATGGTTAAACAAGTGTCCCCACTTGAATAATCATTGCATTTAAACACATGTTGATACACCTTTGATATATATATGTATGTTGGATTATAGATTATTGTTGAACAAGATAAAACCTTTGGTTTGGAACCCCGACAGATATGAACATCCCATTCATGGAAACTTTTATGCATGGTAGGACGAGTGAAACGATAATATCGTTCTTGTTATGTAGTATTGATCAATATAGGGCCTATGGGATGTACACCCTCGTGCGTAAGTAAGTTATGACGGTTTCTGAGATGAGTTACATCTAACCTTTTGAAATGAAAACAATGTTAAGTATTATGTCACTTTGACCCTATTTATAGTTAATCGTAGTTTCAAAAATTTGGTAGAGAGTTGTTATGTTATTATTATCAGTGAGATTATTACTTTCACAACTATTGATTCGTTATAGAAGGGTATTATAAAGAAAACATTTAATCCTTTTAATTAATATTTATAATTGTTATTACTTCTTTGGGCACTCAAATGCTCATCCTTGCTTAAATTAAATGTTTTCAGCTAAGTGTGAACAACCAGAAGGCTCATGCAGAAACAAAGGAAAAGGAAAGCGAATAGGATAAGATTTATGGTATTTTTGTAATAGTATAACCTTATTAAGACTTTGATAACTATTAAGTATCATGTAATGAATGTTAAAGGTCGCGTACCTGGGATTCAGACTCTGAAAATGTAAATTAAGTTTAATATTTATATTAATGTTATTGTTATTAGTATGTTTCCGCTCATAGAAATGGTATCGTGAAGCACTGAATTCGGGTTTCAAGTACCTGAATTTGGGGGCGTCACAGCGCCGATGCCCAGCCTTTATCTCGCGCCGCAACACGAGCCCCTAGTCCTTGTTGATGTCATCGTGGCGCTGCAGTGCCACAGTTCCTTCTTGGACTCACGCTGTAGCGCGAGCTTCGATCTTTTTATTGATGACGTGGCGCTGCAGCGCCACCCTTAGGTCTATTACCCACGCCTTAGCGTAACCTCCGCTGCCCAGGCAGAGAAGGCTAGCTTTTGACCTAGCAAAAGAAGGAAACTGATATATATATATATATATATATATATATATGAAGGGAAGCTTCTGCAATACATATAGAGACGATATATTCAGATAGATTATTTTAGGATATAATAGTTTTCTCTTTTCCTCTGTAATTTCTCTCTCTAGTTCTTAGATAATGTTTGTAAATATAGATTAGGTAAATTAGGGAGAAGTCTGGGATTTCCCTGGAGCATCAAGAGCAGTGAGCTACACGGATTGGAAAGCTTAAGAAGAGCAAAATGCTTGGAGACTGAAGAACACAGAGTTTACTCTTATCCATTTATTTCCTCTGATTTTGTAATCCATAAATGTTGTCTTTATTGCTACTTTTATTTTGTTCAGTAGCTATGAACTAAGTATTGGCTCTAAGGTTATAATGGAACCCTTTGTTATTTAAATTGATTGTCTTATCTCTTTGGTTGGCACTATATGGTTTAGTTTAATATATTCATGCTTAATGATTCTCGCTAAGACATTAGTGATGATTTTGGTAATCTACATGATATTGAAAGAAGGATTTTAGATTTACACCTAAATATATTGGCATGTGATTATGGGTTTCGAACGCATAAGTTGTGCGTAGAATAAACATATATCTGTGCGCCACGTGCGACCTATTGAGAACTTATGCTTAAATCCTTGTAAGGTTAATTCGCATAGACATGTGTATGATTATCACCTAGCTTGGACATTCATTTTTGTTCTATTCCCTATCGGGTGGATCTGGAGAGGATATGTTTGTGCATACCTCGACAGAGGTGCATGAGCACCTGTGTGTTCTTGGTCGACAAATTTTCTTGACCATTAAGATCAAAGAGATAAGGGTAGGAAGTTTGATGAAGCATATCACGCCAGGTGTTCGACAGAATGCATGTTGTGACCTGTAATTCCTTCGATTGCCATTCGTTATCCATTTACTTGCTTTGTTAATTAGTTATATCTAGTTTAACCACACTCCTATTAGTCTGTTGTTCGAATAAGACTTAAGCGATACAATGTCGGTATTTGGTAAATATTAGTGATAGTTTCTCATGGGTACAACACTGTACTTATCATTGTATTACTTGTTAGACTGCGTATACTTGCGTGTGTTTTGTGATCGGTTTTCCGACCAACAAGTTTTTGGCGCCGTTATCGGGGAACTATTATTCTAATATTGTCTAATATTGATTTAAATCAATTTAGTCTTATTTTGAACTTATATATATTTCTTTTATTTGTTTGATTTTCCTTTTTGTTTTTACGTTTACAGGTTATTGACGATCATTGTTATCAATGGCATTATGAGAGGACGACACAACCAAGCTCGGAAGAAGGACTCGAGCAATTGCAAGTTCAAATTGCAAATGTCTTGAGGTTTTCTGATAATCTTGAGTGTCAGTCCACTCATTCTACCTACTGTTAGGAACGAGCTGACTTTGAACCGATTCCTTATCATCCAAATTATCAGGGTTATCCAAACTCTTAGGACCACAATCAAGAGCAATATCAAGATCTGAATTACTCCAATCTGAATCAAGTTGAATATCATTCTCCGCCACAATATGAGGTGACATCTCGACCCAATGAGAGCTTTTCTGAGTACTCAAAACAAGAAGAAGAGAAAAGGCTTGAGGAGCTCCTCACCAACTTTATTGAAAGAAATGAGGTTCGGATGGAAAGCCATGAAGCCACATTGCAAAGCCTCGAAAATCAATTGGGACAACTTGTCAATGCCATCACCAATCTACCGCAAGGCAATCTACCGGTCATAATTGATCTCAACGGTGAAAAAGTAGAGAAATGCATAGTGGATACGAAAGGAGAAGGCGATGAGACTCACAGAGTTGTTGAGGGAGACGTCATGGTGCAAACTATCCAACCGGTTTAGCTTGAAGTTTGAGAAAAGAGGATCAACAGTGGTTGTATAGTCAAGACTGATCAATAACCAGAAACCACGCTCATGACTGTGGAAACCCTGGAGGGCCCACTAGTGTAAGGAACACTTTCAACGTGATGAAAAAGGCAAATTACTGGATAATTCCAGTGGTGAAAGATTCTTCGTGTCGATGGGTGAAGAAAAGAGGGATGATCATTCATCAATGTCCACCTAAAATGTAAAGGAATTGACGAATAGGCGGCATAAAATGGTCATTTTCTCTTATGAGCCGGACTGAACGACCTCAGAATAGTCAAGCCGACGACTTTAAAACAAGCACTTGGTGGGGAGGCAACCCCATCTAAGTATCAATTTTCTCTATTTTTCTTTAATTCTGTCTAGTTTACTTTGTGTCTTTTCCCTTTAGCATGTTTTTGTGGCTATCATATGTTTATTGTATATGGTAATTATAGACACTCGAAAATTATCTGTACCACTATCACTAACATTGCAGGAAGACAGATTCGTCTTTTAAGAGAGAACCCTGAAAGACAATCCAAATCCATATCGGATACTACAGGAAGTTCAGCATCAACCCCAGATCACACTCTGGGAGTAACAATTCCAACCTCGGATGTAACCCCGAGGTGTGCAGATTCAATACCGGAACACACACCAGAGAAGACCGATTAATCTCGAAGATAACCCCGAGGTATCCAGTCTCAGTCCCAACCATTGGAATAGCCACCAACTTTGGTGATAACCCCAAGGAATGCAGTTTCGACGATAACCCCAAAAATGCTTGTTTCAAATGCGACCAGCTTCAATCTCGGCGCTCACAAAGAGATACACTACACCAACCCGGCAATAATATCGGGAAGACAGGCACACCTCCAAGGTGACAATGAGGACCTTCAACAATTGTATCAGTCCAATCTCAGCGAAGTCTGAGCAACACATGTGAGCTCATATATAGCCTCTTTTGTACCTACAAAAGCCAGTGTTTACCCACTCTAAAGATATAGAAGTCTTCTTTAGCAGTCAGCTGTAAGCATTCTCACACACTTTAGAGTCTTTCTCTTCATCTTTGCACACACCCTTCTACACGTTGAAAGTCGTGTTGCTTGCTTTTGCCCGAACTTCGATTCGTGGTTTCATTTGATCATGTATATATATATATATATATATATATATATATATATATATATATATATATATATATATATTATATTTACATATATATTGACTAACATTATCGAAGTTATGCCTCGATTGACCCTGAACTTGATGCAGAGCGTTTATTTGCTTTTATATATATATATATATATATATATATATATATATATATATATATATATATATATATTAAAGCAAATAACTATATATATGTAAATATAATATATATATATATATATATCTACATTTATATATATTAACTTTTTAGAACTTCGATCCAAAATGCGTATTTGCTTATATATATATATATATATATATATATATATATATATATACATTTATATAAATTAACTATGTGTGAACTACATTCGATGAGCACAGATTTTACATCAAATTGCGTTTATTCGCTTTATATATATATATATATATATATATATATATATATATATATATATATATATATAGCTGTGTTAGAACTTTGTTCATATATATATATATATATATATATATATATATATAGAAACCCTTCCTATGTGGGTTGCTATAGGTGTGTATCTTAACACCCCCTTTTTGAATAGTTGATAAACTTATTGGAATTTGAGATTGAAACATAAATATACCCGGTAGTAATGACTTGTCTTAAGCTTTTATTTTACTATGAGGACCCCACCATAGTCAACATGTTGTCGGTTTGTTTAACTAAAGCGCAATTTTTAATATTAAATAATACGGTAAGTGCGACTTGTACCCGACTTGTATAAAAAAAAAAATCCAAAAATAGTAAGAGCCTCTTGAAACACAAAATAATAATAATAATAATAATAATAATAATAATAATAATAATAATAATAATAATAATAAGCTGTAAGAGTTTTTCTTATTAAAAAAAAAAAAAAAAAAATATAATAAAGACAACCTCTTACGGCTTGTATAAAAATCAAATAGTGGCACAAGTTCTTTATTTGCTATTTTTTATAACAATATTTGTTATTTTATAAAAACAAATATTTTTATAATAACAAATAAAGAATATAAAATATTTTATAAAACAAATATTTTATAAAAACAAATATTTTATAATAACAAATAAAGAATATAAAATATTTTTATAAAAATAGCAAATAAAGAATTATAAAATATTTGTTATTTTATAATAGGATATAAAATAGGATATAAAAATATTTTTATAATTCTTTATATAACAAATATATTAATTTCTTCCCACTTTAATTTAAAATATTAATTCTTTATGATATTTTATATCCTATTTTATATAACAATAGCATATATTTGTTATATAAAGAATTAACAAATATTTTTATAATTCTTTATTTGCTATTTTTATAAAAATATTTTATATTCTTTATTTGTTATTATAAAATATTTGTTTTTATAAAAATATTTGTTTTTATAAAATAACAAATATTGTTATAAAAATAGCAAATAAAGAACTTGTGCTACTATTTGATTTTTTATCTGTCGTAAAGAGGTTATCTTAGGTTTTTTTTTTTTTTTTTTTTTTGGGGAAGTGGCTCTTATGGTTTGGAATTTATTTTTTATATACAAACCAAATCTACAAGTTTGTACTGTCGTATTATTTAATATTAAAAATTCATTTTAGTTAAACAAACCGACAACATGTTGACTATGGTGGGGTCCTCATATTAAAATAAAAGTTTGTACAAGTAAGTTACAAATTGGGTATATTTATGTTTCAATCTCAAACCTTCCAATAAGTTTATCAACGGTCCAAAAAGGAGGTGTTACAGATACATACCCAAGAACCTATTGCTATGGAAGGGCTCTATATATATATATATATATATATATATATATATATATATATATATATATATATATTCGTCATGCATGGAGTTTTCTTCGTGGCGCTTTATCGCTTTGTACAACTTTATTTACATTTTGTCTACTTTGGAGTTTCCTTCGTGGCGGTTTAATCGTATTCTGACTTTATTTACGTTTCGTCCTACCTGGAGTTTCCTCCGTGGCGGTTGATAGCTTTTACAGCTTTATTTATATTTTTGATCCCCCATGGAGGTGCTTCGTGGTTGGTGATCATGTCTGTATATATATATTTACATCTTTTATATATATACCTGCTTACTGCTTTCATACAAATGGCGGTATCTTGTGCGCCTAGAAATCATGTGATCACAGATTTAGCCTACTGAATCTAGATTCGGTTCCCGTGATGGACATTTTCAATTGTAAGCGACTTTGTAAATTATTCTCATGTACGAATTTCCTCAGATGGTTTCCATACCCACGAGGAAGTCGGCATTATTTTTGTACATTATTTTCATATGGATGCCTCGCATTCGTAAAATAAAATCAATCAAGCCGAACACTTAATAAAATGGGAGTGTAAAAGGTCTCAATTACTATTGAGCATCAGGGTTTGAAAAACCTTTTTTATAAAACATCATTGCTATACCTTGCTAAAAACTGAATTTTTACATAAATTCAAACCCTTTGTATATAGGTTCGAACGAGGCCTCTCACTACTTCCAAATAACAGCACCTTGACCCCCCCACACACACATTCAGATCATAGTTTCTTGAAAAGAGGTGGTCACCGTGGTAACACGGATGTCGGGGGGGTGCCTAACACCTTCCCCCCACATAACCATGTCCCCGGACCCTAATGAATCTCGGTTTCAATCGACCGTTTAGCAGTGTCACATTCTTTGGGTCAATGTGTAAACCTTTTCTCGGTTGTGTTGGTACAACCATTTAAAAAACCAACTGGCGACTCTTAACAGTCCATCGTCGACATTATACATGTCGGACCTTTTTCACTTGTTTTTTTCAAACATATCTCACCTAAAATGAGAACACCAAAGAACAAGTAATGGAAAAGGACATCAAAAAGTATCGACGTCGACAGGTGGCGACTCTGCTGGAGACTCCAGTAAGAGGACTTAAGCCGCTATTTCAATCTTTTTAAAACTGTTATATTCTTGTGTGTGGATGTTGCATTACATTTAATGAATGTGTATGAATGCATTTCCTTATTGCACTTAGTGCTTCGCACCATAACTGTTTGTGATATTAATGCTTCGCACCATATCTGCTTGTGATATTAGTGCTTAGCACATGTCATCATTTTCATACGGTGAAACGCGATGTATGTGAATGTATGTTGTGTGGTCCCTCTACCAGAAGGCTATCCCGTCGGTGTTTGATTACTGGACTAGTGAGAAGACTAATTCTCCGAGGCTCAGGAAAGGCACCACCCAAATTCGCTCCAGTTGAAAGACCGAATTAACTTCCCATCAAGTAGATTGCGATGATTTGGGAACCTTTATGCCAAAAAGCCGCGAGAGTAACCTACAGTCAATCATGTCATCATCCGACCAGACTGAACTTAATCCAGTTTCTCGCCAAGAATTCGACGAATTAAGCAAACAAATTACAGATTTAGCTGTTCTACTCAAAGAATTACACCTGTCTACATAGGGTTAGAAAATACCCGTACATGCTGAATCCTCCACATAAGGAGGAATCACGATCATTACCATACCTGGAACACAGTTGGATACGACCAACAAAACTCATGATGCTGTTCATCCCACTAGAGATCCAGACACTGGTGACATCAAAAAGAAAGTCCTCCAAATGGAAGAGACCCTTCGCGCTATCAAAGGAATTAGAACACACGGAAGTGTTTCATATGTTGATCTATGTATTTTTCTTGGGGTTCATTATCCAGAAAAATTTAAAACTCCTGACTTTGAAAAATATGACGGGTTAGGAGATCCTTACACACATTTAAAAGTGTTTATTGGAGAACTTGGATCTTATGCAGAGGACAAAAAGCTAAGAATGCAATTATTCCAGAAAAGTCTAACTGGAGAAGCCCGTTCGTGGTACACGAGATTAGACAACTCCAAAATCCATAGCTGGGAAAAGCTAGCACATGCTTTCCTCACTCAATACAGCTTTCAAACTCAGATGGCTCCTGATTGGTATCAAATTACCAAGATCAAGAAACAGTCTAACGAGTCTTTCAGAGAGTATGCTCAAAGGTGGAGACGCTTGGCTGCCCAAGTTAGTCCTTCCATGACTGAATCAGAAATGGTCATGACTTTCATAGACATACAAGAAGCTCCCTTCTATGAGAGAGTTTGAGCCGGCATCGGTAAACCATTTTCTGAAATGGTCAAACATGGGGAGATGGCTGAGATGGGATTGAAGTCAGGAAAGATTCAAGACCTAGCTGGACTCAAAGCTGTTGCTGATCACATCCAATCTGGAAATTATGGAAACAATCCCCGGAGGGTCAATAAAAAGAAAGAGGAAGATGTCTCCCTGATACTAGAGGGGCAAAAAGGCTATCAAAACATGCCTATTCAGAGGAGAAACTACACTCCCTTTCAAGCACAATCTACAAACCCTCCAATACCAAAAGGTGGAGAAGTCAAACGCCCTCGAGTGTTTACACCCTTAGGGGATACCCTCGAGAACATTTTAAATCTTCTGACAACACAGAAGAAAATTACACATCTTCTTCCACCAGCCAGCCCTAATAGACGGGGTTTCAATGCTGCTAGGAAATGTGCTTATCATGCTGGGGCACCTGGACATGATACTCAGGATTGTTGGGCCTTGAAACACAAGATCCAGGACCTGATAGACAACAGAGAGATCGTGGTCACCAAACCAGATCAGCCTCATGTACAAGACAACCCTCTTCCTCAACACAAAGAAGAAGAGGTCAACATGATTAATTGGAGCAATGGACAGAGTTCCAATTTCAGCTGTGATTCTTCCCAGACCATCAAAGACGGTGATGACAGATGGGATTATGCCAAGTTCCAGTTCACAAAGGAATGAAAGATGAAAGCTCTCTGCAAACAAATTGAACAGTTGGTGGAACTGGTGACTTATCAGCATTAAGTGGCTCGTCGGTTAATCAGCCAGGAGCATGCCAGTCTCCTACCTATTGTCATGAATATTCCCTCGACACTTTCAAAAAATGAAATGCTGGAAGACAAAGTGACAAAGAGAGCAAATGCCAAATCCCGTCGGGATTTTGCCAATAAAAGGGAATTCACCTATCTGGGCCAACCTATGGAAGGAATCCTTCATATGTTAATCAATGAAGGAAGGATCGGTTCCCTTCTACCTCCAATCAACCCCTGTTCAGGGCGATACAACTCTGATGGAGTATGTCAATATCACTCCCAGTCTCGTGGTCACAGCACAGAAGAATGTTGGGCACTCCGCCACCTTATTCAAAATCTAATTGACAGTGGTGTCTTGCGCCTAGCGGACGACGATACTGTGTTACATGCAAGTGAGAATGCAGGGCCTACTAAGTGGAAAATTGTGGTAGCAGTCATATCCACTGAAAATGATAGGATTAATACATTACTCACAACGCCAACAATTCAACTCAAGGGAGGCAACAATCCTTTGAAAGTGGTGGCTCCCGAGCCAATCAACTTGTCGTGCAGAGCACAATATCCTATTGTTAGCTTGCACACAATTCCATGGAATTATGGAGAGGGTGAAGGATCCACCTTACATACAACTGCTACAGTATCGAAGGAAAATCCACTCTATCTTCCCCACCGGGTGATGAAGCCCACTACCAAATCAAAGGGGAAAATACCCATAGAGAAGATTGAATAATTCCTCCGCGCTGTGGGTCATAATGAAGCTACGGTAGTTTTAAGCATAAAAGAAGCTCCACAACAAATATCAATTTTAGACTTGGTCCTAACTTCCGAGAATCACCGGAAGGTCTTGTTAAAGGTTTTAGAAGAAGCCTATCTCCCGACATCAATTGGTAACGGAAAGTTTCCAACATCGGTTGATCACATTTTCAACAACAATGTGATATCCTTCACTGATGATGACATACCACCCGAAGGGACCGGTCATTGCAAGTCGTTGCACATTGCGGTCTTGTCATCCGCATATATGGTAGCTGGAGTCTTAATAGATGGAGGTTCCTCTCTAAATATCTGCCCATACGCTACCTTAGTGAAGATGAATATCAATCTCAACCGAATTCAGAGTAGCCATACTATCATCAAAGCTTTTGATGGAGCCGACAAAATTCGGTCGGAGTAATTGAGCTACCAATCGAAATTGGTCCTCACACATTCTGAGTATCTTTCCATATGCTCAAGATAGATTCGGGATACAATCTGCTCTTGGGACGACCATGGATTCATATGGCTGGGGCAGTCCCCTCCACTCTTCATCAACAGTTGAAATACATTATCGACAATAGCTGGTCACAGTCAACGCTGAACCGGAGATTCCCCAGCACGGAGACATGCCGTTCATCAATGCCAATGCAAACGTTGAACCAGTCAGTTTTCATGCTTTGGAAATAAGCAACACCCAATACCATGCTATTGGAGCACCATTGCCCGAACCCAAGATTTCTGCCAAGGTAATGTCGGCTACTTAAGAAATGATGTCGTTGGGTCATAAGCCGGGACAAGGGTTGGGTAAAGATTGCAAGGGTATCAAATACCCAATTCTCTTAACCAGGAAAACTGGAACAGCTGGGCTAGGCTATTCTGCCAGTTCTGATCACAGGAATCCTCATAAACATCAGCAGATTCCTTCAGCTTCAACCGTGTGGCGATTATCTTCGCCTTCAAATGCTGAGTCTGCACAACCTCCCGTAAAGGTTCCAGCCAATGTAATGGCTTTCCAAATCTCGTAGTGGAAGAAGAGGAATGAAGAATCAAGCAAGACGTCATACGGATGATGTCCGGTATACGCATCATCATTCACGATGAACATACCAATAAATACACCCCAGACGATGATTGCCCAGATGTAATGGCCATCATTCGGGACAGGGAGGATGATGACAATCCCTCCATCACTGAGGTCCACCCGGACTTTGCCCTTGCCAATTGGAACAACATTCCTTGCATTGGTCATTAAGGGTAAAGCGAAGTAAACTCTTTTCGCCTCAGAGATAAAATCTTTGCTTACTTTTCTGTATAGTATTAGCAGTTTATTTTGCCAGTATATGCTAACACTGTGTATGATCAACACATTTCATATATACTAAGTGAAAGCATATTTTTTTTTCAGGACTCTGAATTTAGATGTGCATGTACTTGTTAATACGGTGCCTCTTCTCCACAAGGATTGTACCATTGATGTAGAAATGAATCCAGCCTTGATGGATATACAGGATGACATTGAGGTGCCTCCAAAAATTCAAGAATGGGTCAAAGACAAACTCAAACCCAACCTTGATCAAACCACTTCTTTCAATCTCGGAACCTTAGAAAGCCCTAAGTTAATCCAGATTGGTTTAGACCTTACCCCAAACCAACAGAATGACATGGTTACGCTATTAACCCAATTCCAGGATATGTTAGCATGGTCTCATGAAGACATGGTGGGTTTTTCCACTGACATTGTCCTTCATCGCCTTCCCATTAAAGAGGGATTTAAGCCAGTCAAACAAAAGCTCAGGCGATTGAAACCTGAATGGAGTTTAAAGGTGAAAGAAGAAATTGTGAAACAATTTCAAGCTGACATCATAATGGTGTCTACATATCCTGAGTGGATATCCAACATTGTGCCCGTGCCTAAACCTGGAGGGAAGGTACGAGTTTGTGTGGATTACCGGGACTTGAACAAAGCTTGCTTAAAAGATAGCTTTCCCGTACCATTTATCCACATTCTCATTGACAATACTATGCAATACGACATGTACTCCTTTGCTGATTGCTTTGTGGGGTATCATCAGATTATGGTTGCTGAGGAAGATCGTGAGAAGACCGCTTTCATCACTCCTTGGGGAACTTTTTGCTATAGACGGTTGTCATTCGGCCTCATCAATGTCGGAGCCACCTATCAATGAGCTATGATGGCTCTTTTCCACGACTTAATGCATAAAGAGATCGAGATCTATGTGGATGACATCATTGTCAAATCCTGGAAGGAGGATAACCATATAGACCATCTCAAAAAGTTATTCAACAGGTTGCATAAGTACAACTTGAAGTTGAATCCAGCCAAGTGCGCCTTTGGCGTTAAATCGGGAAAGTTGCTAGGATTTTTAGTCAGCCACAAAGGGATTGAGCTGGATCCTGCCAAAATCCAAGCCATCACGGAAATGCCTATTCCTTAGATAGAGAAGGAAATACGGGGATTTTTGGGAAGAATCAACATCATTAGCAGGTTTATCTCCCAACTCACAGCAACCTATGAGCCAATCTTCAAGCTATTAAGGAAGAACTCCTCCATGAAATAGAATGATGAGTGTCAAAAGGCCTTCCTTACAACCAAGAAACAGCTAGTCAAAGCTCCCGTCTTGGTACCACCCAGGGATGATGTTCCCCTGTTTATGTACCTGTCCATAAGTGACAATGTCATGGGCTGCATGCTGGGACAAAAGGACGATATAGGCCAAGAACGAGCTATCTATTAACTCAACAAAAGGTTCAGCAACAGTAAACACAAGTACACTCTGATCGAAAAGACGTGTTGTGATTTAGTATGGGCTTCCATGAGGTTACAACATTACCTCCATGGTCACATAACCCATCTCATATCCTGCGTGGATCCTCTCAACTACGTGTTCAACAAACCTATGTTAAATTGTCAGCTGCCCAGATGGCAGTTGATCCTACAATAATTTGACATCGTATATGTGACTCAAAAGTCCATCAAAGGTCAAGGAATTGCGGATCAACTGGCCGCCGCACCTTCAGGGCATTTTAAACCCTTGGAAACATATTTCCCTGATGAAGGAGTAATGACAGCACATCAACGCCATCAGTACGATACGCACCAATTATGGAAGATGTATTTTGATGGAGCTGTTAATATGGAACGTTCTAGAGCTGGAGCAGTTCAAGTATCTGGTACGGGGGAGCAGTATCCCGTTGTCGTTAAAATACAGTTTGTCAGCACCAATAATACGGCTGAGTATGAAGGCTATCTCATGGGGCTAAAACTTGTCCGTTCAATGGGCATCAGGAGGTTAACTGTCTTTGGAGATTCAGAGCTGGTAATTAGACAATCAACCAGAATCTATCAAACCAAGGAACTACATTTACTTCCTTACCATCGGCAGGTTTTGAAGATGGCTTTGGAGTTCAAAGAAATCTCCTTTCTACATGTTCCTCATAATAGGAATGACTTTGCGGACGCATTAGCAACTTTGGCCTCCTTGATTCACATATCAGATAAGGAACACTTGCCAAGCGTCACAATTTCCTTGCACAAGGCCCCAGCCTATGTGAATTACGTTGGAGAAGTATCGGATGAGCTACCTCCCATCCAACATCCTTGGTATCAGCATATCAAGGAATATCTGCGAGATAGATCTACACCCGTTAAGGCGAGCCCGACTGAGAAAAGGCGGATCCATCGAATTGCTATGAAATTCTACCTGAGTGGAGATGCGCTCTACAAAAGAGAGGCAGGACTAGGTCTCCTCAGATGTTTAGACAAAGATCAAGCCCAAAGGCTTATGGATGAAATCCATGGCAGAGTCTGTGGCCCCCACATGAGTGGCTCCCTCCTTGTCAAAAAAGTCCTCTGGACGGGACATTATTGGCTATCTCTCAAAGCTAATTACAATGACCACGTCAGGAGATGCTATTAGTGCCAGATTCATAGAAATGCTATACACGCCCCTCCACGGGAACTCCATAATATGAGTTCACCTTGGCCCTTCTCAATGTGGGGAATGGACGTTATCGGGCCCATCGAGCCTAAAGCCAGTAATGGTCACCAATTTATCTTTACCATGATCGACTACTTCACCAAGTGGGTAGAAGCAGCCTCCTTCCCTAGGGTTACTAAAGAAGTCATCATTGCTTTCATCAGAAACAATATCGTTTGTCGATATGGACAACCAGAGGTGATTGTGTCAGACAATGTCAAGAACCTCAACAACAAAATGATGGAGGAATTATGCAGTAAATTCCACATCAAACATCTTAACTCTGTCATCTATCGTTCGAAGATGAACGGTGTTGTTGAAGTGGCTAACAAAAACATCAAGAGGATTATGCAAAAGATGTCCGCCAACAACAAAGATTGGCCTGACCTATTGCCTCTTGCTCTGTTAGCCTACAGAACCTCAATGCGCACTTCCACTGGGGCAACCCCCTACGCATTAACCTATGGGATGGAAACAGTACTCCCCATAGAAGTTGAAATGGAATCCCTCAGAGTGTTGATAGATGCTCAACTGGATGAAGACCAATGGGTACAAGACATGTATCACCAATTGTCTCTAATAGACGAAAGGCGAACCGCGGCTATCTTCCATGGTCAATTATATCAACAAAGGATCGCCAGATCCAACAACAAAAAATTCCAGCTACGGTAGTTTAAACAACATGACTTGGTTTTGAAGAAAATACTTGACAACCAAGATCAGTCTAAGGGAAAATTCGCTCCTAACAGGGAAGGCCCGTTTGTTGTCAAAGAAGTATTGACAGGAGGCGCTCTCAGATTGCAAGAAATGGATGGCGATGAATTTCCATAACTCATCAACTCTGACGCCGTGAAACGGTACTATGTCTGAAGTAAATCGCAAACACCTTGATGCAGAATCATCAGGTCACCAGTCATTCTTGTTCTTTAACCCTTTACCACCTACAACTTTCTTACACTTTGCCCCTCAGGGAAACATACTTTTTTAAGCCAACATCCTGGCTCTCCCTTGCGTTCCTACGACTTAGGTCATCCCACCGTGGATTGAACCTCTTGCGTTTGCAGTTTGGCTACCCATACATGGGGTCGAACTTCTCATACCTGTAGTTTATCCTCAACCTAGGATTAAACTTTCTCCTCCCCGTACTCTGACCGGCACATGGGATTACGCTTTTCTTCTCGCCTTGAGGGGCGAACTACGTCGACCTGATCTCCTCTAAAATAGGAGTACGTAGGCAACCATTTCATATGGCCCGGCCACAATAAAACAAAAACAACAAAAACATTTCTACCCTCTTCTTCGCAATAAAAGAAAAACAACAAAAACATTTCTACCCTTACAAAAACAAAAACAACAAAAAATATTCCTACACCATTTCAGCCATACACAACATTGAACCTCTTACACCAGGTTCGAACTACGCAGACCTGATCTCCTCTTCAATAGGAGTACGTAGGCAGCCATTCATGGTACAGTCTCAAACCCTACCAAAACACAAACCCTTGTTAGTTGGTACTAGGATCATCCTTTAATACACTACATTTCATTTGGCTTCAGACCAAAAGGATGGAATTACCTGAACTCCTCCCAAATAGGAGATTCGGCGACCATCTAAGCTGCGGTCATACCTTGAAGAGAAACACCAATCCATAAGAGGTGGAATTAACTAGGCTTCTCCTAAATAGAAAATCTTGGCAACCATCGTAGGCGGTCAATCTCAGAGAGGAAAGCCACACTCCTCTCCACATTTTCATCCAGAAACCAGTCCCAAGACACCAAAGATGGTAGGGATACACAGAGATCGATGATCCATTCTGAACTATCCAGAGACAACTCAATGTCCATCCACCCAGGAGGAATTCAGAATGCATCAAGACCACAAGCCCTGAAGCAGCAAGCAAAATATCAATCAAATAGCAAGGCATATCTAAAAGGGAAGTGATCAAAAAATATATTTCCCTATCATATATAATGATGTTTGATATATATACAATGTAAACTGTACATGACAAAATGGCTAAGCTAGTCTATGTAGGAAAATACAAGCTCATCTACAAGTCAGGGTATATGCGAGCTAACAAGCCCAACATGGCGTACCTCTCAGAAGAAGAAGGTGAAGTTGTGGTCTCCTATACGAGAATATCCACACGACCCAACAGATCTGCAGCCATCTGCATGGTTACCATATGATCATCAATATATGCGCTCATCTCTGCTATCATTCTAGTGGTAAGGGACCTCACTGCAGTACTATCTATGGCAGCTACATCCCGGTAGATATAGCACTATCCCGCTCAACTATCACTACATCTCTGGCTGATCTGGCCTCCTCCCGCTCAACAACAGCGGCATCTCTGTGATCTAATGCCTCGTCTCTCTCTAATAGAGTTGCGTCCCTCCCCTCAAGGGCAGTCAACATCATAGATCGAGCCTGATCTCTCTCAAAGGTCATCAGATGAAGACTCTGCTCTAAGTACTGTGCCGAGTGCTAAATCAAAATAGTACTGGTACTAAAAGAATCCAGAAGAAATGCTGGTAACCCAGCAGCGGGCTCCTCCTCGATGTAGGTATCGATGTCCTCCATGGGCTCTACATCGTCTGACTCGCTATCCGGTACTGTAGATACTGCTGCAGCCGACAAAATCTCTATCTTCATCCATGCGGAATACTCCGCATAATAACTTGGATGACTGACAGAAAAAGAAGCTATCTCACGCTGATCCCAACAAGCATACACATGGGATCGGTCCTCTACTGAGAGATATCGAGAAGCTGAACGCTGACCTATCACCCCCTCAAAAGGATGGAAATCCTAGAACTGGTCGAACTGCGACATCACAGCCAGTGGGTGATAAGTAGTCACGCCCCTCAAGCCAGCCAGAGGGAGGAAGTCCATGTCCGGAGCGTGAGTAATGAAGCTGGATGGTGAGCAAAGCCCCAAGAACGGCAATATGCTGAATGGATCTCTGATATCTGCCAAAAATATGGACCAAGACAGAGCATCTATACACTTCGATGGCTGAAAGGAGTATGACATGGCAACATCATGGGTGAACCATTACCCATGCCGTCTAAGAGTACCAACCGGTCTCAAGTGTGACATAAACTACACGTACAACATGACCGAACTCCCAGTGAACACTACTGTAGGATACATGCAACAATAGGATGCCGACTGTAGGGTCTCTGCTACAATCATAGGTACAATGGTACGACCCTCTCTAAGAGCTCTCACAGCCATGATGACACCAATGTCTATCTCGTCCATATATCATGGCATATAGACATACGACAATATGCACAGCAACAATACATCGACCCTGGCCAAACGCCAATGGTCCTCCGGTGCAGTGAAATCCCCGGAATGTCGTGAGTAGCTATCCTCCGAGCCAAATCCGTTGTACAGAAAATGCTGGAATATCACGTGGCTAGATGTCAGCTCGTCCTGCACTACTCTGCGCCGCAATCCTGTGAGAGTCATAAATCATCTACTCATGTCTCCCAAAGCTAGATGCACGCAAGGTCTGTCTAAAGGCAGCATCGTCAAACGTGCATACTCCTCCATAGTAGGAGTCAACTCATTGGTGCCGAATCGAAATACCGCTTTATCCGTAGCCAATGCTCTAAAGCATCCGTCTCCTAAAAACCTGCGGGTTCACGAAAAGGCAATAAAGTCGTGGTATCTTTGCAAACAAATGATCTCTGATCACCCCATGCGGTGGTGACATGCTATCATAACATGATCGCATACCCAATACTACCACTGACGGTGGGGTATGATCTATACGGCTAACTGTCGAAGAAGACATTTGTGCGGGCCGTGTCATAAGTCCATCCAGGGGTCAATGCCGAATATCTCTGGACATACATACATATGCATAACATGATACATGCATAATAGATAATGGATGGCAATATGATATAGGGAATAAAAAAACGGTGCATACATTCCTAAGTATATCATCATCTAATACATCAGCTCTGTACAGCTACATATACAGGAAAATGGGGCACAGTCGCCCTACTACTAACAGATGCTTATCAAAAGATATAGTGAGAATGGGGAATAGCCACCCAATACCTAACAGAGGCCTATCAAAAGATATAACGAGAATATACATCAGAAGAAAACCAGGGTCTCGATGTCTACGTCCTCAATTCAGTCCACCTGATGTAACTCCTTCTGAGTCACTAGATCTCTATCAACAAGGATGTCAGGCCTATAAAGAGGAGGATCTGCGCTGACAAAACTGAATGGGTCGTTTGAGGGGCCAGCGCCTAAGCTGGAAGGAACAAATTAATCTGCCTCTGCTGGATCTCTACCCAAATGCCAGATAAATATATGTGCCTGATCCAACTGTCGGGTCAAGCTATCAATCTGGGTCATATGAGTCGGAGCTCGGACACAAGCTACCCAATCCGTCATCATCAAGGATCCTGGAACCATATCCCCCATAAACTGTGTGGCGC
The DNA here is from genome assembly GCA_020205615.1 of Panax quinquefolius. Classification (NCBI taxonomy): domain Eukaryota; kingdom Viridiplantae; phylum Streptophyta; class Magnoliopsida; order Apiales; family Araliaceae; genus Panax; species Panax quinquefolius. The sequence continues at coordinate 41,884,189 of CM035165.1, forward strand.
AGAACTGGGCTCCAATAGTGCGAGGGGACCACCACTGCTGGAACGTCTCCTGGGTACATGAACCCTCTGACAATGCAAAACTATCAACCCCCAACAATGGGATATCGGTGGTGGTGGTGTGATCTGATGTGCCAATGGCGCTCGACAGGGAGGCAAGATGGCATACGAATCTCCCCTGTGGTGCTCCTAATATCACGCTCTCCTAAATAGAGCACCCACCACTCCGGCTCAGTCCAGGTCGAGTTGCAAAGGAGTTCTTACGGACGAGAAAGGTCAAATCGGGACTAAAAATGCCACGCGATTGAGCAAAACAGCATACAATCCTGGTCTTCTCAGGTAAAACCTTGAGTCTGCACATCACTCGTTGGTAGTCACCCGAACATGAGGTATACTCTGCCAATGATCTCATTTGTTACAAACCACATCCGATAATACCTTATACAGGTCTGATGCCACCAATTATGGGTCGTTACTCTACGTAGGTCCCCGACGGGGGTTACAACGTGAGTCCCCGATGGGGGTTACAACGTGAGTCCCCGACGGGGGTTACAACGTATATCTCCAGTGGGAGTAACAACGCATGCTCATCCGTTGACACACAAATCAGCGAAGGTTAAACAACCTTGATGTTATTTCAGCCGATAGAGATTAAACCTATTAGAGCTCTAGAGCTATTCGAGGTTTTCACACCCGACTACTCGTATTCCCCAGCATATCCCCGGCGAGGGTCACAACGCAATGTTTCAGTGATCTACACGACAGCAGATGTCAAGCAACCTTGACAATCTACCCACAGAGTTTCAGCCGTTGATTCACACGTCGACGAAGGTCAAGCATCCCTGACAACATTTGTTGTTGGCAGTAAATCCAACAGGATCTTAACATACTCTGGCGATACTAACCAGAAAAAGTCAATATTATCAAAGAGGATAGATGATGGAATATGTTATACACATCCTCAAATAGATCAAGCTTTATCCCCACAGATCTCTTACACATAAGAGGTACATCTGCAGGATCAATTCATAATCAAGGACACGGGAATTTAGTGATAACTCCAACATCAACATCCTAACAGATTCAGATCACACATCAAATCCGGTTATCATTGCCCATCCCTAGTTGAAGCAACAGGGAGCCAACAATCATCTCCAGCGTGTTGGGCTACAACCCCGCACACACGCCTCATACATTTGCATCATATTGTTATCCATAGTACCATGTTCATCTTGTTGTGTTTCAAGTGTCTAGGATTCTTTATCCTACCCATGCATCGCCATGCATGAGTATGACAAAGAGGGGCATCTGTAGACACTCAAAATTTTCTGTACCACTGTCACTAACATTATAGGAAGACAGATTCGTCTTTTAAGAGGGAACCCTGAAAGACAATCCAAATCCATACCGGATACTACAGGAAGTTCAGCATCAACCTCAGATCACACTCTGGGAGTACCAATTCCAACCTCGGATGTAACCCCGAGGTGTGCAAATTCAATATCAGAACACACACCGGAGAAGACTGATTAATCTCGGAGATAACCCCGAGGTATCTAGTCTCAGTCCCAACCATAGGAATAGCCACCAACCTTAGTGATAACCCCAAGGAATTTAGTTTCAGCGAAAACCCCGGAAATGCTTGTTTCAAATGCGACCAGCTTCAATCTCAGCGCTCACAAAGAGATACACTGCACCAACCCGGCAATAACATCGGGAAGACAGACACACCTCAAAGGTGACAATGAGGACCTTCAACAATTGCAACAGTACAATCTCAATGAAGTCTGAGCAACGTCTGCTTCATCAGCCCAATCCGGCGATAACACCGGTGAGGGGCAACATCGTCATCTTGTCAACACGATGCCATGTCACGTTGCCTTAAAATCTCTACGCAATGATGTCCCACAAGACTAACCAATCCCAAGTGACTATTGTGCGGGATAACGGATGAAAGTTGAAGCTTGAAGACCGGAGGGCATCGTCCCATCTTAAATGACTTTGTGCAAACTCTAATCACATGCCATCGTACAACTCTCGAAAACGGCGGTCCAAAATAGGTCCTGTATACCTCAAACGGATGCCCGGATTGCACTTCTGAAAGTTCGAGTGGACATTATAGTGCTTGAGTGCACGTACTTCGAGACGACACGACCCGAAAAACCTGGGCCCTCCCGGGTTGCCTCTGGTACACCTTCGGCTCAGCCGCAAGTACACCTGCAGCTAAAATGCCTATAAATAGAGGGTTTGGACTGCACATTTTGAAAGAGAAAAATGTGAGGAAGCCCTGCCCAATTTGCTCTGCACTCACCCCATGCAGTGTACTTTCTGCTTTTAAACACCTGTGAGCTCATATATAGCCTCTTTTGTACCTACAAAAGCCAGTGTTTACTCACTCTAAAGATATAGAAGTCTTCTTTAGTAGTCAGCTGTAAGCCTTCTCACACACTTTAGAATCTTTCTCTTTATCTTTGCACACACCCTTCTACACGTTGAGAGTCGTGTTGCTTGCTTTTGCCTGGACTTCAGTTCGTGGTTTCATTTCAGTCTGTATATATATATATATATATATATATATATATATATTGACTAACATTATCGAGTTATGCCTCGATTGAGCCTAGACTTCGGTCTAGAGCGTTTATTTGCTTTAATATCTATATATATATATATATACATTTATATATATTAACTGTGTGTCAAACTTTGTTCGATGAGCCTAGACTTCGGTCTGGAGCGTTTATTTTCTTTAATATATATATATCTACATTTATATATATTAACTGTGTGTCGAACTTTGTTCGATGAGCCTGAATTTTGATGCAGATGCGTTTATCGCTTTTATATATATATATATATATATATATATATATACATTTATATATATTAACTGTGTGTCGAACTATGTTCGATGAGCCTGGATTTTACATCCAGTGCATTTATTCGCTTTTATATTTATATATATACTTATATATATGAACTGTGGTCGAACTTTGTTCAATGAGCCTGGATTTTACATCCGGTGCGTTTATTCTCTTATATATATATATACTTATGTATATGAACTGTGGTCGAACTCTGTTCGATGAGCCAGGATTTAACATTCGGTGCGTTTATTGATATATATATATATATATATATATATATATATATATATATATTCGTCCTGCCTGGAGTTTTCTTCGTGGTAGTTGATCACTTTGTACAACTTTATTTACATTTTGTCCCGCCTGGAGTTTCCTTCGTGGCGGTTGATCGTATTTACAGCCTTATTTACGTTTCATCCCGCCTGGACGCCTAGAGTTTTCTCCGTGGCGGTTGATAGCTTTTACAGCTTTATTTACATTTCTGATCCCCCATGGAGGTGCTTCGTGGTTGGTGATCATGTCTCAGATATATATATTTACTGACTTTTATATATATATACCGCCATCGCTTTCATACAAATTGCGGTATCTTGTGCGCTTAGGAATCATGTGATCACAAATTCAGCCTATTGAATCTAGATTCGGTTCCCGTGATGGACATTTTTAGCTGTAAGTAGCTTGTAAATTATTATGCGGTGTCTGAATTTCCTCAGATGGTTTCCATACCCACGAGGAAGTCGGCATTATTTTTGTACATTATTTTCGTATGGATGCCTCGCATTCATAAAATAAAATCAATCAAGCCGGACACTTAATAAAATGGGAGTGTAAAAGATCTCAGTTACTATTGAGCATCAGGGTTTGAAAAACCTTTTTTATAAAACATCATTGCTATACCTTGCTAAAAACTGAATTTTTACAAAAATTCAAACCCTGTGTATATAGGTTCGAACGAGGCCTCGCACAACTTCCAAATAACAGCACATTGACCCACCCACACACACATTCAGATAATAGTTTCTTGAAAAGTGGCGGTCACCGTGGTAACACGGATGTCGGGGGGTGCCTAACACCTTCCCCCCTCATAACCAAGTCCCCGGACCCTAATGAATCTCGGTTTCACCGACCCGTTTAGCAGTGTCACATCACTGGGTCAATGTGCAAACCTTTTCTCGGTTGTGTTGGTACAACCATTTAATAAACCAATTGGCGACTCTTAACAGTCCATCATCGACATTATACATGTCGGTCCTTTTTCACTTGTTTTTTTCAAACAAATCTCACCTAAAATGAGAACACCAAAGAACAAGTAATGGAAAGGGACATCAAAAAATCCCGACGTCGATAGTAATGTATATTTAGTTATTAAGATTTTTTTTAACAATATATTTTTTTTTTGTGGTGTATTCTCCTTGTATTGGCATGTGTAGAAAATAAGCAGGAAAAACATTTATTGAAGGTCGGCACCGCAGCGCCAGAGTTTTCCTTGCAGGCCGCGCCGCAGCGCCATGCTCAATATCCAAACTCTCTACCTCGCGCAGCAGCGCCAAGGAACAAAGGTGATCTCAAATCGCAGCGCCACTATGCTTCCCAACCCACTGCACTCTCGCGCTGTAGCGCCGTCCAATACTCTATGACTCGCGCCGCACCACCACCAGACATCAGAACCTACTGTTAACTCGTGCCACAATGCCAAAGAGAGAAGGTCAGGTCGCGTCGCGACACCACAAGTGAAATTTTCTTTTTAAAAAGTAGATTAAGGCCATCAGTTTATCCATTTACCTCCCTTCTCTCTCGATAGTTTCGATAAAACCCAAACTTCCCCTCTTCTTTATAAAAGCTCCCCATCTACAAGAACGCCCCCCCCCCCATTTCTTTGCAGCATCAGTCACCAACAAACGTGTGGGGCACCAATCAATTACAGAACAAGGGCTGACTACCACACGATTTCTCAAACTAGGGTTTTTCCCCTGTAAGGTATTTTATTTGGATTTCACTCATTTACTAAGATTTTGATCGAATTGTGGGTTGGTGCTTGATGGTTTTCTTGTTGTGTGATTTGGGTGATTTCCAATGATGGAAATCGGGCTAGAGCACTGTCAAGCAGAGGCTGTCCAAATTTGATTTTCAGAGCGGACGCCAGGTGCTTGATAAATTTCTTAAGAGAACAATTAGACTATTTAGGTTATTTTGGCATTAGAAATTATTGGGATTATTTAAGCCTATGTTTGGGGGAGTTTTGAATTGGGTTTTCTATTTGTGTTCATACCAATTGCTAAAATTTCTGATATGGCTTCAAAAAGGTAACGCCTGAGCGTCGGTGGTTCCTCGTCTGCAGCACCAACGACATGGGACAACACCAAATTCATCAACGAAAAGGTATGGAAATGATATAAAAGCTCTTTTGTTGCACGAAATTTAATTCCTGAGCGGGGTTTAAGTCTGAACAAAAAGGATAGCGAGTTGGTGGCTGTGATTGCAGGATGCTAGTGGATCGACTTTACAAAACTTCCCGAGTCGGCCATTGTATCTATGGTCAGAGCGTTCTATACTAATGTCAGTGCCGAGGGTCCTGCTGTTGTCTAAGTCAGGGGGTGGTCAGTGGCTTTTGGAAGCCAAGCTGTCAACGCACTATTCGCGATTCCTGGTTTTGAGGGCAGGGACTATATGGAGCTGGGACTCCGCAGCTATGACCTCAAGGATATTATTAGGAGGCTCTTCAAGCTCAGGACTACATGGAAGAAAAATGACTTTACGTGTGAGAGGACCAGTTTCCCGTACGCTGCATTGAGTCGCTATGGGAAGGCATGGTTCACTTTTATATGTGCCAATATGATCTCAACTCGTCACCTGAGCGATGTGACTAAGGACAGAGAGATCCTCTTATTCGCTATTGTCACGGGCCTGAGCATTGACATCAGAGTTCTCATACACGAGTCCATCATGAAGCCGATCAAGAGCACCATTGCTTCGGAACTCCCACATCCATCCTTGATCACCCGGCTGTGCAAGAGGGCAAGTATACATTGCCGGCCAGAAGATATAGCTCTACCGCCTATGTCCGTCATTGACCATCAACCCATCTCACGTTTCAATGTGTGGGACGGGGCAACTTCTCATGTCAGAGGTAAATGATACGAGACACCTACTGAGGCACCTCCTACATCAGAGCCTGAGCCCTCATAGCCACCAGACGTAGGCCCAGCTTCACATGGACTACTGGCAGAGATCATGACATCCCTCACCTTGCTGCATCAGAAGAACAACGTTGAGGCGCAGAGGCACATTGCAGTAGTGGCCCAAAGGCTGGACATTACGATGCAGTATTAGGCTGAGCTGGTCAACACGATGCAGAGCATATACACCGTGTATAGTGGTGAGGATGCTAAGTTCATTCCATTCCCGTTCCCAGAACCTCTTGTCTTCCCATCATACCCTCCACCGTTATCGCCCGCTGAAAATGATGAGGATGATGCCGCTGCCGAGTGACCAAACTTTAGGGAAGCCCTCTTGTATAAGATTGATCTATGTTTAGCAATGAGGGTATTTCTCACCTTACGTTTGGGGGTGTTATGGCTTATTATCTATTTATTTATGTCTATTGCCATGATAGGTTGTTATTTTAGTACTTTGCTTATGTTTTTGTCAGGATTGTAGTGTAGTTATTTTGAACTGTGATTTTATGTTTTGGGTTTATTATTATGGATGCCACGAATAGTTTTTGGTTATTATTTATGAATGCTTTGATTATTATTATCATGCTTGTGGTTTATAGCCATCTTTTTGGGGCTTATACAGATTTTTATGCTTGTGCCATGCTGCTGGCCTTATTACCATATTTTGAGATGTTATTATGCAAAGGTGTTATATTAATCATTAATTTTTTATTATGGCTAATGACAAGCGCCAAGTAGTTATGTCTATCTCTTAGAGTTGTGTCAAACATGTGTGAGGTAGGGGTTTGTTCAATTGATAAGTTGAGACTTTTAGTGATCCGTCCTTCTTATCAAGCACCGACCAACTGTGTTAACTAGTTATTTTTTGAATTTAGTTCGCTTGTTTATTGCTTTAAGAGCATGTTCACTTTTATAAACTTTCATTTTTACAAGGTAATAAAAGACTTAGACGCTTATACAGTTTTGGATCTTGGATTCTGGAATGTTGACATATAAAAAAATAGAATAAAAAGAGATGAAGATTTAATATCAAAAGTCATGCGGTGGGTCGAGATGGAGCATGAAACGCACTCGCCCATAAACACATGACCGATGTTGAGATGGAGAATAAAAATCACTCGCCTAATAATCTTCATGTTTTTTCATAGGGGTGTTCTACACCTAGTGCCCTAAAGTCATCTTCCTTGGGAGTAACTGATCAAAAGCTCATTAATGGGTAGTTCTGAATAGCCTAAGGTAAATAAGGATTGTCTGAGTCAAATTTTATTGTCTTCATGCTAGAGTCTTTTGATCCTTTCCTGCACTTGCATCTTATTCTTAATGCTTTTTGAATGTTTAAGTTGCAGAGTGTGCATATTGGTATTAACAATTGACTGTGCGAACTTATCTGAGCTATGATTAGTTATGATAGTTGGTCTCCACACAGACACATAGAATGGATCAAATATAGTCTTATACCTGAAATTGAATGAACCCTTATTCATATCTGTGTTTTCCCTATTCTCTGGGAGTAGCTATGATCGAGCTTAGAAGCCATGATACTAATATAAAGTTTTATTTTTCTTTCGCGTGTGTTTTATTAATGTTAGTTTTGTGTTATATAGTTTGCTCGAGGACAAGCAAAGACTTAAGTTTGGGTGTATTTGATGAGTGGGATTTACACCCGCGAATCAGATACTTTATATCTTAAATAGTTGCCTGATCTTCATAGTTTATATACCTTTTATATTATTTTAGTATTATTTTGGCTTAATCGATGTATTGTAGGGCTTAACAAATCTTTTCTGGCTTTCAGGGGAAAAATGGGCAATTTCCTTAAACTGGCACCGCAGCGCCAATGCGCAGCCTTTATCTCGCACCTCAGTGCGAGCCCCTGGTCTTTGCTGATGTCATCGTATACTGCTGTAGTTATTACGATTATTTTCTTAGATTTCATGACTGCAACATGAAGCTCGGGTCTTTTATTGATGATGTGGCACCGAAGCGCCAACTTTAGCTCTATTACCCGCGTCGCAGCGCAACCTCTGGTGCCCAGACAGAGAAGGCTAGCTTTTGACCTAGGAAAAGAAGGAAACTGATATATATATATATATATATATATATGAAGGTCAGCCTCTGTAATACATATAGAGACGATATATTTGGATAGATTATCTTAAGATAGAATAGTTTTCTCTTTTCTTCTGTAATTTCTCTCTCTAGTTCTTAGATAATGTTTGTAAATATAGATTAGGTAGATTAGGGAGAAGTCTGGGATTTCCTTGGAGCATCAAGAGCAGTGAGCTACACAGATTAGAAAGCTTGAGAGGAACAAAGTGCTTCGAGACTCAAAAACCTTGATAAAGTTTATTCTTATCCATTTATTTCCTCAAATTTTGTAATCCATAAATGTTATCTTTATTGCTACTTTTATTTTGTTCATTAGTTATGAGCTAAGTATTGGCTCTAAGGTTATAATGGAACCCTTTGTTATTTAAATTGACTGTCTTATCTCTTTAGTTTGAACCATATGGTTTGATTTAATATATTCATGATTAATGATTCTCGCTAAGATATTAGTGATGATTTTTGTAATCTACATGATATTGAAAGAAGGATTGTAGATTTACACCTAAATATATTAGAATGTGATTATGGGTTTCGACTACATAAGTTGTGCGTAGAATAGACACATATATGTGCGCCACCTGCGACCTAATTGAGAACTTATGCTTAAATCCTTGTTAGGTTAATTCGCATAGACATGTGTAGGATTATCACCTAGCTTGGACGTTCCTTTCTGTTATATTCCATATCAGGTGGATCTGGAGAGGATATGTTTATGCATACCTCGGCAGAGGTGCATGAGCACATGTGTGTTCTCAGTCGACAAATTGTCATGACAATTAAGACCAAAGAGAGAAAGGTAGGAAGTTTGATGAAGCATAGCATGCCAGGTGTTCGATAGAATGCCTGTGTGGGGTGAAGTTATGACCTTAGCTTGTAATTCCTTTAATTGCTATTCGTTATCCATTTACTTGCTTTGTTAATTAGTTATATCTCGTTTAACCACACTCATATTAGTTTGCTGTTTGAATAGGACTTAAGCGATACAAAGTCGGTATTTGGTAAATATTAGTGATATTTGCGCGTGTTTAGTGATTGGTTTTCCGACCAACAAATATCTCTTCCATCGGTTGGCCTAAATAGGTGAATTCCCTTTTGTTGGCTAAATCCCGACGGGCTTTTGCATTTGCTCTCTTTGCAATTTTATCCTCCAATGTTTCACTTTCTGGAGTATGTGGTGGAGTATTTGTAGCAAGAGGAAGGAGGCTAGCATGCTCCTGGATGAATAATTGAGGTGTGACTTGGTGTTGATGGACTACCTGTTCTGCCAATTGGTTAACTTGCTTGCGCAGAGCCTTCATCTTTCGTTCCATTATAAACTAGAACTCTACATAATCCCATTTATTGGCACTATCCTTGCCGGTCTAGGAGGATCCACCACTGTAGTTGAAAGTCTGTCCATTACTCCAATTAATCATGTAAACCTCTTCTTCTTTGTGTTGAGGAAGAAGGTTATCTTGCACATGGGGTTGGTCGGGTTTAGTCACCACGATCTCACAATTGTCAATTAAATCCTGGATCTTATGCTTCAAGGCCCAGAAATCCTGAGTATCATTGCCTGGAGCTGCATCATGATAAACACACTTCCTGTTAGCATTGAAACCCTTCCCACTTGGGTTGGCTGGTGGAGGAAGATGGGTAATTTTATTCTGAGTTATCAAAAGATTGAGAATGTTCTCGAGTGAGTCCCCTAAGGGTGTGAACACTCGAGTACATCTGACTTCTCCACCTTTTGGCAATGGAGGGTTTGAAGACTGTGCTTGAAAAGGGGAGTAGTTTTTCCTCTTAATTGGCAGGTTTTGACTGCATTTTTCCCTTGTAGTTCAAGGAAACATCCTCTTCTTTCTTCTTATGGACCCTCCGGGGGTTGTTTCCATAACTTCCAGACTGGATGTGCTTAGCTACAGCTTTTAGATCGACAAGGTCTTGAATCTTTCCTGACTTCAATCCCATCTAGACCATTTCTCCGTGTTTGATCATTTCAGAGAATGGTTTGCCAATGCCAGCAAAAACTCTCTCGTAGAAGGGAGCTTCTTGAATGTCTATGAAGGTCATCACCATTTTAGAGTCAGTCATATATGGGATAACTTGAGCAGCCAGACACCTCCATCTTTGGGCATACTCTCTGAAAGACTCATTAGCCTTTTTCTTGACTTTGGTAATTTGGTACCAGTCAGGAGCCATCCGAGTTTGGAAACTGTACTGACTAAGGAAAGCTTGAGCTAGCTACTCCCAGCTATAGAACTTGGAGTTGTCTAATCTGGTCTAGCATGATTTGGCTTCTCCAGTCAGACATTTCTGAAATAGCTGCATTTTGAGCTTTTCATCCTCGACATAAGATCCGAGCTCTCTAATGAAGACTTTCAAATGTGTGTAAGGGTCTTCCAATCCATCATACTTTTCAAAATTGGGAGTCTTGAACTTTTCTGGATAATGAACCCCAAGGAAGATACAAAGGTCTGCATATGAAACACTCCCATATGCTCCAATCCATTTGATATACTGAATGGTCTGTTCCATTTGTAGGACTTTCTTCCTGATATCATCGATGTCTGGATCTTCTTTGAGATGTGTGTTTTCAAGGGTTTTGTTGGTTTTTTCCAACTTAGGTGTGGGCATTTCTTTATCCGGACCATGAGTTCTTCCATGTGTAGAGGATTATGTATGTATGGGTATTTGTGGACCGTGAATGGACTTGTGTAGTTCTTTAAGCAGAACATCCAACTCTATAATCTGGTTACATAATTCTTCAAACTCCTTGTGAGAGATAGGAGTAGGATTAGACTGGCCAGGTGTAGCCATGCTTGGTTGAAGTCTTATTGCCTTTTTGGACTTTCAATGGGTAACATGACAAATTGTTTCCCTACAAAAAGACTTATGTAGTTTAGTCTTAGGGAATGTATAAATGTTACATATTATGTGATACATCCGTTTTAGGAGTATTATCCTGCAAAACGGATGTTAGTTGTTTGTATGACAAGTTATCATGTTAGATTTTTGATATAAAAGGGAATGCATGTACACATATTCCTTCATATTTTCCATTACATTGAGATTGACATTGAAATGAAATTATAAGTAATTAAAATTACAAGTAATTAAAATGGGAAAGTATGAAGAGACTTTCCTCTGCGTTTGGTTTATCAGAGGCTGGCCTATCTTAGGCTAATCTCACAGCTTTTTGGCATGAAGGTTCCAAGATCATCGCAATTTAATTGACGAGAAGTTAATCCGGTCTTTCAATTGGAGAGAATTTGGGTGGTGCCTTTCTTGAGACTCGTTAGAATTAGTCTTCCTACGAGTCCAGTAATCAAACATCGACAAGATAGCCTCCTGGTGGAGAAACCACACAACATACATTCACATACAACGTGTCTCACCGTATATAAATGATGACATGTGCGAAGTAATAATATCACAAGTAGATATGGTGCGAAGCACTAAGTGCAATAAGTAAATGTATTCGTACACATTTATTCAAATGTAAATGCAACATCCACACCCAAACAGATAAATGTTTTGAAAAGTTTGTGATAGCGGCTTAAGCCCTCTTATTGGATGTCCCCAGCAGAGTCGCCACCTATCGACGTCGGGATTTTTATTTGTCCCTTTTCTGTTCTTTTCTTTTGGTGTTCTCATGTTACGTGATATTTGTTTGGAAAAAAAAGTGGTGGAAAATCTGACATTTATATGTCGACGATTAGACTGTAAGAGTCGCCAGTTGGTATTTTTAAATGGTTGCACCAACTCAACCGGAAATAGTTCGCACATTGACCTAGTGATGTGACACTATTGAATTGGTCTATGAAACCGAGATTCGTTAGGGTTTGGGGGCTTGATTATGCGGATGGAAGGTGTTAGGCACCCCCCGACATCTGTGGTAACACGGTGAGCATCACTTTTCAATTTAAACATTTATCTAAATATGTGTGTGTATAGATAAATGTGCAGTTGTCTGGAAGTAATGTTATGCCTCGTTTGCGCCTATATACAAAGGGTTTGAATTTTGTATAAAAGTTCATTTTTAACAAGATATAGTAGTGATGTTTTGTAAAAGAGGTTTTTCAAACTCTTGTACTCAATTGTAATTGAGGCCTTTGATACTTCCATTTTATTACGTGTTTGACTTGATTGCTTTTATTTTCGAGATGCGAAGCATCTTCGAGAAAATAAGCTGAAAAACAGTGTCGAACTCCTTGTGGGCATGAGAGCCATATAAGGAAATTCAAACATCGTGAATAATTTAAAAGCTGGTCACAACTGAAAAAGTCCATATCACGGGAACCGAATCTAGATTCAGGAGAGTGAATCTGTGATTACATGATTCTTAGGCTCACATGATGTGCCAGTGTGTATGAAAGCTGTAAGCAGTTATATATATAAAAGCTATAAATATATATATATATATATATATATATATATATATATGATCGATCAACCTTAACGAAGTAAACTCTAGGAGGACTGAAATGTAAATATATATAAAGACGATCAACCGCCATTAAGTAAACTCCAAACGAGACGGAAATGTAAATATATATATATATATATATATATATATATATATATATATAATCGCCTCGCATCAAGGCAACGACGTAACGGAAAATTAGATTAAAATTTGAAAATTACTATATTACCTAAAGATTTTTTGCAACTTAAAATAACATACAATCACACATAACAATTATTATAATTTACCACACTACCACAATAATTAATTTTTTTTAAAATAGATATTTGAAAAAATCTAAATTTGTCTACAAAACTTACAATCATCAATAACAATTATCATAATTCACCACATCATTATTAATATTAATAATAATAATAATAATAATAATTATTATTATTATTATTATTATTATTATTATTATTATTATTATATTATAATTATTATTATTTTAGATTAAAATTAGAATGAATCAATATTTATTATATAGATTACTATTACTATTACTATTATTATAATAATTATTATTATTACTATAATTATTATTATTAGTACAATAATTATTACTATTATTATTATTATTAATATTGCTATTATTATTATATAATAATAATAATAATAATAATAATAATAATTATTAATATTATTATTACTATTACTATTTTTATAATTATAATTATTATTACTATTACTATTATTATTGTTATTATTAGCACTATTATAATAGTAATTATTATTAGTAGTAGTAGTTCTATTATAATTATTAATAGTACTATTATTATTATTTGTTTGTGTGTGTGAAGAAGAGAGGAGGTAGAGATTGTGTGTGTGAACATGAGAGAGTAGGGTGTATGGGTGAATTTAATTTGGTCTGGAAGAAATATGAGTCATTAGATTAAGTTGGAAAAATTAAGTTAGAATGAATTTATTATTATTATTATTAGTACTATTATTATTATTATTATTATTATTATTATTATTATTATTATTATTATTATTATTATTATTATTATTATTATTATTATTATTAGTACTATTGTAATAATAATAATTATTATTAGTAGTAGTAGTACTATTATAATTATTAATAGTACTATTATTATTATTTGTTTGTGTGTGAAGAAAGAGAGAGAGAGATTTTGTGTAAAGTAACATGAGAGAGAGTAGGGTGTAGGGGTGAATTTGATTTGGGCGGGAAGAAATATGAGCCTTTAGATTAAGTTGAAAAAATTAAGTTAGAATAAATCTGAACCGTCCTTGTGCTTTGTCAAATGAATGATTCAAAATGAGTACTGCTTTATTATATATATAATACTATTATTATTATTTATTTGTGTGTGAAGAAGAGAGGAGAGAGAGATTTTGTGTGTGAACATGAGAGAGATTAGGGTGTAGGGGAGAATTTGATTTGGGCGGGAAGAAATATGAGCCTTTAGATTAAGTTGGAAAAATTAAGTTAGAATGAATCTGAACGGTCATTGTGCTTTGTCACATGAAAGATTCAAAATGAGTTCTGTTTTATTATATAGATAGTACTATTATTATTTGTTTGTGTGTGTGACGAAGAGAGGAGAGAGAGATTTTGTGTGTGAACATGAGAGAGAGTAGGGTGTAGGGGTGAATTTGATTTGGGCAGGAAGAAATATGAGCCTTTAGATTAAGTTAGAAAAATTAAGTTAGAATGAATCTGAACCGTCCTTGTGCTTTGTAAAATGAAAGATTCAAAATGAGTTCTATTATATATATATATATATATATATATATATATATATATATATATATATATATAAATAGTAAACGCATCTGGGATGTAAATCTAGGCTCAATCAAATGTAGTTTGATGACAATAATATATATATAAGTATTTATATATATATGAAAAGTAGTAAACGCTCAGGATGTAAATCTGTGCTCAATCAAACAGAGTTTGATGACGGAGATATATATACAAGTATATATATATACATAAAAGAAATAAATGCTATGAAATTTATATTCGTGCTCAATCGAGATAACTCGATATATATATATATATATATATATATATATATATATATATATATATATAATAATAAAAGCCATGTAACCGATGGTCTAGCAATACATTACACAAACACGACTCTCAACGGGAATAACTCTGTGTGCACAAAAGTGGAGAAATAGCTTTAAGAAATGTAAGAAGTCTTACAGTGGACTTCCAAAGAAGACTTCAAATAGCTTTAAATGGATGAACACTCGGTTCTCAGTGGTAAAATGTAGCAATATATGAGCTCACAAGTGTTTGAAATGAGAAAGCACTTAATTTATAGTGTGTAAAAAGATAAATTGACAGGGCTTCCTCTCCTTTTGTCTCTTATAAATGGCCACCCCAAGCCCTCTATTTATAGAGGAGGGAGCCACAGGTGTACCTGCGATAACCCAAGCCCTCTATCTCGAAGTACGTGCACTCGTGCAACGTATTGTCAACTCAAACCTTCATAACATTCAATCCTGGCATCAAATGTAGACGTATAATACCTTTTCGGAATGCTATTTATCGAGAGCTACACAATGACATGGGATAATAGGTTGTACGAAGTCAGGAAGATGGGTCCATGCTCAGGTCTTCAAGTCTTCAAATTCTATCCGGTGTTGTCTTGTGTAATAGTCATTCATGATTAGAGTTATAGTTCTTGTAGGACACTTCTGTGTAGCATGTAGGTTAAAATGTTATTGAGACGACGCAAATGTGGGATCGATGTGGCAAAATGATGATTTTGCCCTTCACCGGGGTTATCTTTGGTTCTTAGCTGATGTAGTAGTCGTTGCTCAAGGTTATCTCTGAGATTGGGCTGCTGTAAATGTTGAATGTCCTCAGGGTTGTTTTAAGGGTGTGCCTGACCTCCCGGGGTTATCTCCGGGTTTGGGACTGAGTGCCTTGGGAGCTATTGTTAGGTTTGTAATATTCATGAACGCAATCAAATTGCAAATATTAAGCGGAAGTGAGATAAATCAGAGTTTAAAAATTTTACAAACCATATACCCGGATCACCCTTTATGCACAATTATTAATTAAACGAAAAGATAAAGAATAAAATCATACCCTTGAAGATCGAGCTTCCTCGTGTACAAGTTCACCTCCAAATCCTTTTCGCTCAACTTGAATCCACCGGGTTTGGTTCCTTCCTTTGATCAACGTTAGCCACCCAAGTGTTTGGCCTCTAGAGGTGATCCACCAAGGAAGAAGAAGGATTTAAGAAGATGGGTGGTTTGGCTCAAAGCCTAGTTTTCTATCTATATAAAAAAGAACGTACTCTCCCAACTATTGGAATTATTACGTATGTTGTAAAAGTAAACAACTAACCCACCCATAATAAGACTCCTCTTATTTATAGATGTGGGCAACCCACCTTAACAATTAAGGAATTGGGTTTTATTTAATTAATTAAATTCTTTTAATTAATTAAGCTCCCTAATCTTATTAGGGATAATTAATTAAATTCCTTTAACTAATTTTCCTTCCTAATCCGATTAGGAATAAATGAGAGTACTTATATTAAATTAATTCCTAAACTCTTTTAGAAATTAAAATAATAATAATTGTAATAATATTAATAAGACTCCTCTTATTAATTTATATTTAATATTTCTAAAATATTAAATAATAAATATTAAGCTATTTAATTTATTCTATCACCATAGATTAAATTAAATATACATAACATATTATTACGATTATGCCATTAACTTCTTAAATAATTATTCTTCCTTTTATGGTGTGACCCTTTTAGGTTCTCCATATTAAACCAGGTTGTGAATAAATCAATTAGAACAATTCTAATTTTATTTAAATAAATAAATTAAATAATTAATTTATTTAAATAAATAATATTTATTCTACAATAGGATAAGCCTCCCTAAAGAATCAACGACTTTCCAGATAATATAGATTTCAACATTAATAATAAAAGAACCTTTGAGTAAATAGTTACCGTACAATTCAATCCTTCCACCATACAATGTCCCAATTAAATATAAGACATGGAATGGAATTATTGTCAAGTCTTATTTTATTTAATTATATGTATTTCGATCCTTAAATGCACAACTCAAATAATGCAAATTAGAAACTCCTTTCTAATTTTATTCCGCTTGGCCAAGGACTCTTTGGGTTGTCATTTATCGAATCACATAGGACATTTCTCTTCTTTATTAGAAGTGGTAGATTCTTTATCGATCATATATTATCTCCATGTACAACTTGTTAAACCCAAGTATACCCTTTGATATACCCTAAGGGTCTTAAGGAGTAAGTCAAAGTTTAACTCATCATACATAAAATACTATGATGATCTCAAGTCCAAGGATCACTTAGACTACTATCACTACAGAATTCCTATTAATGTATAAGTAAAACTCCATTAGGTATTCCTTAGCGAGCCAATGCTCAAATGAACTTATTCTCTAATAAGAACCTACATACTTGCTTTAGTGTCTCCACACAAATGATCATGAGATCAATCATCCTCATCCAATGAGCAAACAACATATGTACCAATCTATCCGGATTCATTAATCCCCAATTTAGTAATCCAACGATTGGGAACTATTTTAGTTTTAAGCTTTCTAAGAATTTAGATCTCATTAGAATGATCATCATCATTATTCTAAAAGCATTGCTTAAAACTATGGGTTTATCACATATTATAAAACAGCATCATGTAGATAATTAAAAGCCTTTAATAAATTAATACTTTTTATTAATAAATGAATAAGATTGTTACAAAGTATATTCTTTATCATCAAACATGATTGGCTTGTGTGCATATTACTTTCAATCTCCCACTTCCACTAAAGCCAATCGCCATCAGTATCTTATACTCTTCTTCTCTAAGTGACGATTATCCTGTTTGTTGGATAAGCTTTAGTTAATGGATATGTAATGTTGTTCTTGAGAGTCCACCATCTCTATAGTGATTTCCCATCTTTCAATGGTTCTTATAATCAAATGAAAGTGCCACAACACATGTTTAGATCCAAGATGAGACTTAGAACTATTCCTAGTTCAGAATGAACGTTTTATCCAAACAATCAACTTGCGACTTCATTTATAGCTATATACTTTGTCTTTATCACTAAACCAACATCTCTTTCTTTGTTTGGAACCTTTCCAATTCAACGCACCACTCGCTCAAGATAACGCTTCTACCTTAAAGTGATTTTTTTCGTTATCTTGGTCATCCGTCGAAAAACTTGAGTCCTGTTAAGCCCTCTAGTTTTAATTTAGACCCACCATGAATATGATCACATCCTTAGTGCTTGGGTTAAGCACTTTAAGATGTTTTTCACCGTCTTATGTTGATCTTCTCCGTAATACGATCGATCAACATCAGGTCACGTACATTTCATTGCATACATGATTGTCACTCATGCGATCTCTCTTTTAGGATTCTTTGGGGACTATTAAGAGAGATACACTCCATAGCTCATCAACATGAGACATCTCTTAGAGTTTGCCATGCTAAACGACTTTAGCATCAAATGAATATACGTTCCTTGGGTTAAGTTGAGGATCCTTTTAAATCTATCTATATAGATTTGTATCCCCAATTAAGATACTCTTCCCAAATCATTCATGGAGGAATGTTTAGACAACTTTATCTTTTCTGATTGTAGCATTGATAAGTTATTCCTCATCCGTAGTATATCAACATATAATACTAGAAATTTCACGACGCCCCATCGACCCTTTTGTACACACTAGAAGTCTTACCTCATCGATTGTAACTCGGATCATCATCTTCTATGATGTGTACCTCATCATCATCATCCATGATGAATCCATACCTCCTAGGTAACTTTGGTACTATTCCGCATTTATTTATCGGTTTTGTGGTACAATAGGTCTATCTACAGGTTCCTCTTATTTATCTTATAGTATTTTGTGGTTCTTGAACTCTTCAATATCTATTATCCTCCCACTAGCCCCTTCAATAATAAACACATTTATCTTAGAAAGCAGCGTGTTTCGCAACAGACACCTTTTGCTAAGTAGGATTATAGAACATATACCCTAAACTTACTTTAGGATGTCCCACAAATTGTACTTGTCAAATCTTGTCCCAAGCTTATCCTTTGAAACCTTTTCACATAAGTTGGACAACCCCTTATCTTAACATACTTAAGATTAGGAATCCTCCCTGTCCATAACTTTTATGGAGTCTTGGGGGCCGGATTTTGAGGTTACCTTTTCGTAGACATGCAGCTATTTCTAGGACATGACCCTAGAAGGATACTGGAATGTCAGTAAAATCATTATGGACCGCACCATGTCCAACAAGGTACGATTTTTCATTCAAATACATCAATCAATTATTGTGTATCAGGAGGCGTCCATTATGAAAAAACCATTTAAGATGATCTAGAAACTTATTGCACAAGTATTTATTCCTTGATCTAATCAAAAAATCTTAATACTTTGCTAATTTGTTTCACTTCCAATTCTTTGAACCTTTCAAATAATTCATACTTGTATTTCAAAGAAATACACACATTCAACTCTTTGAATGATCATCTCCTTTTCTTATACAAATTTGTTCAATATGCAAAATTATTTTCATGTAAGTCAAGTATACAAAATTTTTAAGTAATATTCCATTCTATACAAAACATTATTATTATAAATAGAACAACAATTGTTCTTAATTATAATACCAAAGATTTCATTGTCCAACAATAAAATGGAAATAATATTTTTAACAAGAACTAGAATACAATAACAACTTATTGACTTAATAGATTTGCCCATAGGCATTGCTAAACTATAAGTTTCTATGGCTAATATGGCAACCTTTGTTACATTTCTACATTATAGGATTACTTATATTTGTTTAGCTTTCATACGCTTGGTCCTGTTTCATAAATCTATATTTATGATAACCAAAGTCGGTATCCAATACCCAAGTAGAACCTTGACTTAAAGAAAAATTTATTTTAAAATTATGAACAAAATTGTATTTGTAACTGAAACTTCACTAAGCTTCTTTTGGTTAGCTCTGCAAGATGCTTCTCGCAGTTTCTTTCCAGTGTCCTAGGCTTATTGCAGTGGAAGCAAACTCCTTTGCTATCCGTATCAGTTTTGCTCTTATTATCCTTTGTTTACGCCTTTCTGTTTACCTTCTTTGAATCGTTCTTCTTTTCAGAAGATCCTTTGGCCCATACCAGTAAGACATGGTCTTTCTTGGTTGGAAAGTGACTCTTAACATTTTTCAACATGTTAAGCAAATCAGCAAAGCTGATATCTAGCTTGTTCATATGAAAATTCACAACAATTGTGAAAGGAGTCCGGGAGTGAGTGCAAGATCAAATCTTGGCTCAACTCTCCATCCATGACAAAACCAGTTGTCTTAATTGATCAATCAAATTGATTATGTTAAGAACTTTTGTCTGCATTTATAGTGCCATTGGCCATTCTAGATCGGAAGAGCTCCTTAGATATCTCGATATCTATCGGCCCCTACTTTCCTCACCATCAACTACTTGATGTGCGGGAATATAGTAGAGAGCATCCATAGTTTCATGCCGACGTCAAGCTCGTTATTTCATGGATGCGAGCATGATGCATTGAGCCAATGTGCATCATCTTGCCACTTTCTAAAAGTAGCAATCTCTTCCTCAGAGGCATTATCTCGCAACCATTGCGAGGATAAAGCGATATGACATAAGATAGCTTTTCAAACTATGAGAACTATTCTCAATTCCTTAACCAATCCGCTTAATACGGTTTGGTTAAATAACATCTAATATGTTTCGCAGTTGATAGTAATTTAGACATTGTAAAAATTCTATAAATGAATTTGTAATTAACAACATTTTAACATACATTCTTTTATTAATTACGTAAAATAATTTAGGTCTTGTTTTAAATTGGTATCTCCCACTATTTTCTTCAAACTATATTACCTCACTTATATTGTTGGCAAAATCTAATTAAAGATTTGCTAGTGAGAATAAGGATCCCATTTCAAATGTATATAGCCTTGTGTTGACACAACAAACTATATATAAATAAATAGGTAGACAACTTTTGTCAATTACATCAACTATGCAACTCCTTTTCTTTTGCCTCTTAGATTATTTTGATCAAGTGGTGGCACATCCGAATCAAAATTATCCAAGTTAAGTCCGACCTAGCACTCCATATATTCTAAAAAGAAAAATATCATCCTTGTGGTGACACAACAAAACAATACTGTTCAATTTTCTTTATAAGCATCAAATGTGATAAATTAACATCTTAAATACTTAATACTTTCCTTGTGGTGACACAACAAACTCATATTAAATATTTAATACTCTATTAATTTTATCATGCTAGAAGGCGACGTTCGATATTCCAAATATCTTTGAACGCTTAGGACTTAATATAAAAATTGAGGGGTTTGTTATTAATTGTCTCATCTTGTTTAGCGCGCATGCACATATATATATAAAATACGCGTCATATTAATAAACATGCGAAGCATGTTGGCATAATATATAATATATATAGTATAAGCATGCATTATATAGAATACTATATTCTACCCGGATTGATTATGGACTTTTATTCTAGTTTCGTTCATTAGAGCCACCAAGTGAACCAAAAGGTCAAACCCTAGGGGTGCAAGAAATAATATTTAAATATAACTATTACATTTAAACCCGGGCTCCATTACAAAAGCGGGTCTTCAATCGCTCCTTGCTCCTTGATCTCCAATTTTTTCAAAATTAATTCTAACTATTCCTATTACAAAACTATTTAAAATAAATAGAAACCTTGATCAGCAGTCAAGGGAAGTACATAGGAGGGAGTTAGAATTTACATTAAGAAAAAATTAGAGAAGACGAGGCACGCAGACCCCATTTAATAAAACCCATACATTCATGCATCCAACTGAAATAAAATCCAATCACATTGGTCAATAGTCCATAATCAATCCCATTTATTATCATACACATCATCATATGCATCAATAAATAACATTCATCATATGAATAATAAACATTTAATATATATATTGATATCATTTAATGGGCAAATTTAGTTAGTATAAAATCTATTTTTGAATAAAAATAAACTCCTTTATTTAAATCCAAATTTAAATCAAAATAAAACTATTTTATTTTAATTTATCCAATTTTGAATAAAATAAACTATTTTATTTTAATCAAAATCTTTAATCAAAATAAACTCCTTTATTTTAATTAATTATGGAATCCAATTCCATGTAAAAAAAAAATTTATTAAAGGAAACACGGATTATCTTTCCTATTCACAAATAAACTCCTTTATTTTGAATAATATGAAATCTTATTTCATATCTAAATAAACTCCTTTATTTAAGGAAAGACTGATTCTTTTTCCTATTCACAAATAAACTTTTTATTTTGAATAATATGAAATCTTATTTCATATCTAAATAAACTCCTTTATTTAAAGAAAACATGGATTCACTTTCCTATTCACAAATAAACTCCTTTATTTTAGGAAATATATAATCCAATTTCAACTCTAATTAATTATCTTGAAATCCAATTTCAACTCTAATTAGTTAGCATGAAATTTAATTTTAAAATTAAAATAAACTTTTATTTTAAGATTAAAATAAACCTTTTATTTTAATAATAAAATAAACTTTTATTTTAATTATAAAATAATTAGGAATATAATATATAATATATATATATATATTAGTATCGAAATTATATATATATATATATATATATATATATATATATAAAATAACCGTTCCTTATTTCCTTGAAATCCCTTATCTTATGTATCACCTGTAACCAAAGTACTTACCACGGAATCAATCAAAAAAAAATAAAAAAAAATTTTGCCAGCCGTGAATGACCACTTAGTAATAAGGTTACAGGTATAAGGATTATATATATCATATATATATAAATAGTTTATAAGTGATCCTGCTCCGCGGACCAATTAACCAAGTCGTGGATCACAGTACGGTTTTTAAAAAAAAATGGCTTCGCGAATGTTTTTTTTTTTAATAAATTTTATACAATAAAATTATGCCCAATTAAATTGTTCTAAACACATAACAATATAGATATTAAATTAAAACAATTAATAATTTACATAAAGGTTTGGCTCTGATGCCACTGTTAGGTTTGTAATATTCATGAACGCAATCAAATTGCAAAAATTAAGCTTTGAGCGAGATAAATCGAGTTTAAAATTTTACAAACCATATACCCGGATCACCCTTTATGCACAATTATTAATTAAACGAAAAGATAAAGAATAAAATCATACCCTTGAAGATCGAAGCTTCCTCGCACAAGTTCACCTCCAAATCCTTTCGCGTTCAACTTGAATCCACCGGGTTTGGTTCCTTCCTTTGATCAACGTTAGCCACCCAAGTGTTTGGCCTCTAGAGGTGATCCACCAAGGAAGAAGAAGGATTTAAGAAGATGGGTGGTTTGGCTCAAACCCTAGTTTTCTATCTCTATAGAAAAGAACGTACTCTCCCAACTATTGGAATTATTACGTATGTTGTAAAAGTCAACAACCAACCCACCCATAATAAGACTCCTCTTATTTATAGATGTGGGCAACCCACCTTAACAATTAAGGAATTGGGTTTTATTTAATTAATTAAATTTTTTTAATTAATTAAGCTCACTAATCTTATTAGGGATAATTAATTAAACTCCTTTAACTAATTTTCCTTCCAAATCCAATTAGGAATAAATGAGAGTACTTATATTAAATTAATTCTTAAACTCTTTTAGAAATTAAAATAATAATAATTGTAATAATATTAATAAGACTCCTCTTATTAATTTATATTTAATATTTCTAAAATATTAAATAATAAATATTAAGCTATTTAATTTATTCTATCACCATAGATTAAATTAAATATACATAACATATTATTACGATTATGCCATTAACTTCTTAAATAATTATTCTTCCTTTTATGGTGTGACCCTTTAGGTTCTCCATATTAAAACGGTTGTGAATAAATCAATTAGAAACAATTTAATTTTATTTAAATAAATAAATTAAACAATTAATTTATTTAAATAAATAATATTTATTCTACAATAGGATAAGCCTCCTAGCGATCAACGACTTTCCAGATAATATAGATTTCAACATTAATCATAAAAAAGAACCTTTGAGTAAATAGTTACCGCATAATTCAATCCTTCCACCATACAATGTCCCAATTAAATATAAGACATGGAATTACTATCAAGTCTTATTTTATTTAATTATATGTATTTCGATCCTTAAATGCACAACTCCAAATAATGCAAATTAGAAACTCCTTTCTAATTTCATTCTACCTTGGCCAAGGACTACTGGGTTGTCATTTATCGAATCACATATGACATTTCTCTTCTTTTATTAGAAGTGGTATATTCTTTATTGATCATATATTATCTCCATGTACAACTTGTTAAACCCAAGCATACCCTTTGATATACCCTAAGGGTCTTAAGGAATAAGTCAAAGTATAACTCATTATACATAAGATACTATGATGATCTCAAGTTCAAGGATCACTTGTACTACTATCACTACAGGAATTCCTATTGACAGGCAAGTAAAACTCCATTAGGTATTCCTTAGCAAGCCAGCGCTCAAATGAACTTATTCTCTAATAAGCACCTACATACTTGCTTTAGTGTCTCCACACAAATGATCATGAGATCAATCATCCTCATCCAATGAGCAAGCAACGTATGTACCAATCTATCCGGATTCACTAATCCCCAATTTAGTAATCCAACGATTGGGAACTATTTTAGTTTTAAGCTTTTTAAGAATTTAGATCTCATTAGAATGATCATCATCAATATTCTAAAAGCATTGCTTAAAACTATGGGTTTATCACATATTATAAAATAGCATCATGTAGATAATTAAAAGCCTTTAATAAATTAATACTTTTTATTAATAAATGAATAAGATTGTTACAAAGTATATGCTTTATCATCAAACATGATTGGCTTGTGTGCATATTACATTCAGCTATCACCGAGGTTGAAGCTGATTGTTGGGGACTGAAACGAGTTCTTCCGGGGTTTTCTCCAGAATTGCAACTACATGCCTCGAGGTTATCTTCAAGGTTGGAACTAAGACTCTCGGGGTTATCTCCGGGGTTGGAATTGAGTATCTCAGGGTTGTCTCTGAGATGGAAATAAATTCTCTGGTGTTATCTCCAGAACTGGAATTGCATTTCTCAGGGTTGTCTCCAAGGTTAAAACTGAAACTCCCAAGGTTGTCTTTGAGATTGGACTTGCATTCCTCGCGGTTGTCTCTGAGGTTGAAAATATATCTTTCGGGGTTGTCTCCGAGACTGGAACTTAATATCTCGGGGTTGTCTTCGAGATGGCAAACTGAGTATCCTGGGGTTATCTCCGGGATTGGACTTCCATTCCTCGAGGTTGTCTTCGAGGGTTAAACTGTATCTCCCGGGGTTGTCTCCGATATTTGAACTGAATATCTCAGGGTTGTCTTTGAGATGGAAAACTGAGTATCCTAAGGTTATCTCCGGGATTGCACTTGCATTCCTCAGGGTTGTCTCCAAGGTTGAAATTGTATCTCCCGGGGTTATCTCTAGGACTGGAACTAATATCTCGTGGTTGTCTCTGAGATGGCAAACTGAGTATACAGGGTTGTCTCCGGGATTACACTTACATTCCTCAAGGTTGTCTCCGAGGTTGAAATTGTATCTCCTGGGGTTATCTTTGGGAATGGATCTGAATATCTTGGGGTTGTCTCCGAGATGGCTAACTTAGTTTCCCGGGGTTGTGTCCGGGATTGAAGCTGATTTGACCTCCAGGGTTATCTCTGGAAGATAATGTTGCCCTCCTGCACGGTTAGTAACAGGATTGAAAAATTTTGAGTGTCTACACTGCGCGTCCATGATTTTTCCTAAATAATATCCTACCATTCTAATATAAATAGGATGCTCAGTTTAGAAATTAAAATCACACCAGAAAAAGAGAATTATTCTTCTATAATATTGATTGTATTTCTTTATAGTATAAGGATACTTTGATTATTCCAAATAATGCAAGTATTCTTTAAGAATATCTTCGTTATACTAGTCTATGCCATTCACAAATACTCTCCTTTTAATGTAAGGGATATTATTTTTTTTCAATACTCGTAAGAAAAAATATTTTCTTTCACAGTCTGTAGTATGTAAGTAATATTATTTTGTTTCATATTCCTAATTCTACACTTATTTTGATAAGTATTGCTTCCATACTCCTTAAAATTAGTTGAATATCCTTGAAATTTGTATTTCATCGAGTATCTTTTCACGTAAATATTTTTCTGAACATTCTTGTTAAATTTTAATCTTTTCATGTCGGAATACTATTCATGGGGTAATATTCACGAAATACTATTCACGGGGTACTATTCAGTTGGGTACTATTCACCCGGGGCACTATTCACAACAAAAATTGATTTCTTTTCTGTCCAAATTATTTTTGATACATGAATATTATTCTTGAATTTAACTCCACAAAGCAGTTATCATGTTGAAAATTTGGACATTCTTGATCTCTGGATAAATTGAATTATAAATCTATAAAATTTATCCTTGCTTTCACTTAAATGAATTCTTATATCATTGTCATCATCCTCATGCTTATATTGTGATGAAAGTCATCTTTGGCCCGTAGTGCATAGATGGACTGTTGATGTGTATGATTATGACCAGGAATTATGTATCAGTATAATAATGACATGTAATGTTACAAATGATGTGGTAAAAGTCCTCATTAGCCCGTAGTGCATTGATGGATAGTTGTTGGCTTGATCATGACCATTGGTGATAATAACGAATATCATTGGCCCGTAGTGCATGAATAATTCATGGTTGTGATACTAACGAATATCCTTGGCCCGTAGTGCATTGATAATTCGGTGATGTTGATTATTTATTGAAATGTGTTGCATTGATAAAATATTGATGATGAACTTTTAAATCATACAAGATAGTAGATATCATTCTCTACTCGACTCTCCTAATGGATTGCTTGTTCCGTTGCAATTAAACTTGTTGTCTATTGTTTTCTATCAGTTTTACATTATTGAAGACTAAGGATAATTTATTCTGCATTATCTTAGTTTTAATATTTTTACTAGGCTAGTTGAGCTCACCCTTTTCATTCATTTTTTTTGAGGAAATGAGAATATAGCTGAGACTAGTCGGGGAATAGAGTGATGGTTCAAGATGGTCTCTATAGTAGTCCTCACTATTCTATGAAATAGTGTTATAATAACTATAATGAGGACTTCATTTGAGTTTGTATATTGTCAACGAGAAAATATTCGTGTTAAAACTCTCAGCTTACGTTTGTCGTATTGTGTAAATTAAGTTTGTATTTGTATTATGTACTATGTATTTAGCGACTCAGAATGGGTTGTGTATACAAATTTTGGGGACGTCACAGTTGGTATCAAAGCTTAGGGATATGATCCTTGACTTAGATTTGAGGCTAGAACAAGGAGGGGATAGACGGGTAAATCATTCGCTAGTATAACCTATCTAAGCTTATTTTTTATTTAATTGGTCGATCGAAATATAGGGATAATATGTGGCATGTCAATTAACCCTTGTTTTGTGGCAGTCTTTGAAAATGGCATCTGAAAATATTGAGATAATCAATGGAGAACATGAGACTGTTAAGTCACCACCGATCAATAACCAGGATAATATGCATCAAGAAGGCAATAATCCTTATATAAACAACAACATCGACCAAATGATGAACGATGGGATGTTCATAAGCTTTCTGCAATTCATGCAACAGCACGCGGGAGAGACTCCTGTGCAAAATGTAGGTGGAAACACTGACAACTCATGGTTGGTCGTTGCTAAGTGATTCAAGGAGCTGGGACCACCAGAGTTTTTGGGAAAGCTAAAACCACTTAAGGCAGACATGGATTAAGTAGATCACCAAGATATTTGATGTCTTGGGATGCTCCGAGGAGTAAAAGGTTCCCTTTTCCACCTTCATTTTACGAGGAAAGGCAAATTACTTGTGGGAATCTGTAAAACGTACTCAACCTGCCACACTAAAGATGTCTTGGGAGAAGTTCCAAGAATTGTTCAACGACAAGTACATTCCTGAAAGTACGTATTTGTCACATGAAAGAGGTAGAATTCATCAAGCTGGAGCAAAACAATCTGACTGTATCGCAATACGAGGATAAATATGCGGAGTTATTTCGGTTTGCGTCCAATTTGGTAGATAATGACGAGCGTATGACAGAAATGTTTCTTCGAGGTTTGAAACCCGAAATACGTCAATACCTTATTTCTCACAAACTTTGCTTGTATTCAGATGTTGTGAATATGGCTCAATTATTAGAGCACGACAATGAGTTAGCCCAACCAAAAGATAGCAGCCAGAAAAAATGATAATACATGTGGTAGCAGTCATCGAAGCGGTGACAACAAATGTGGAGGAAATCATCATGCCAGAAATGGTAACCACTTTGGTGGTAATCCTGACAAAGATAATAGAAGTGGAAATTTCAAAAAGAGGAGATTCAACAATGATGGAAAGACAGCAGCACCAACACCCATTGTTAAGGAAGGAGAATGACCACCGGTCATATGCTACAGATGCGGAGGGGAGGGACACATCAGTCCAAACTGTACGCAGCAACCCAAAGCGTGTTTCAATTTCGGAAGAGAATGTAACCTAGCTCAATTTTGTTATGTAGTAAAGTCAAGTCCAGCTGGGATGGAGACACCAAAGGCCGTCCTAGATAAGTCAAAGCCGGTAGTTCAAGGGAGAGCATTTGTCGCAACCTCCCAAAAAGCGAGGGACCTGAACAAAGTTATCACGGGTAAGTTAATCATAAACTCTTGTGAAGTCTATACCTTATTTGATACCGGTTCTACCAATTCTTTTATTTCACCTATTTGCGCTCAACGTTTAAATTTGACTCCAGAAAAATTAGACTTTGACTTATCTGTTGAAACTCCGTTGGGAGAAACTTTCATTACATCCACTGTTTATTAATCTTGTTTGATTCAAATCGGCACACTCACATTACCTGTCAATCTCATCTCTTTGAAAATACTTGCATTTGATGTGATTTTAGGGATTGATTGGTTAACTACTCATCGTGCTAAAATTGATTATTTTTGTAAGGTTGTTAGTTTTCATATTCCTAACCAACCTATTATGAAAATTCAAGCAACCAAACCACTAATGTCAATCATTGTCATATCAAGTCATAAAGCCATTTATTTATTGAAAAACGGATGTCAAGCTTTCTTAGCCCATGTCACATATTTAAACAAAAATACGTCAGATTTGAATGATATTTCTATTGTTAATAAATTTCCTGATGTATTCCTTGAAGAACTTCCTGGCCTACCCTAGAGCATGAAATCGAATTTTATATTGACCTTGAACCTGGTACAAAACCCATGTCCAAAACCCCATATCGAATGGCTCATATTGAACTTCAAGAGTTAGAAACACAACTGCAGGAATTGTTAGACATCAGTTTCATTCATCCTAGTATGTCTCCTTAGGGTGCTCTTATTCTATTCCTGAAGAAGAAAGATGGGAGTATGCGACTTTGCATTGACTATCGGGAGTTGAATCATGTCACCGTCAAAAATAGGTACCCGTTGCCTCGCATTGATGACCTGTTTTACAAGTTACAAGGTTACAAATTCTTTTCAAAGATCGATCTTCATTTCAGATATCATCAGTTAAAGATTAAAATCGATGACATTCCAAAGACTACTTTCAGAACTTAGTACGAGCTTTACGAATTCCTAGTCATGTCTTTTGGATTGACTAATGCTCCTGCTGCCTTCATGGATATGATGAATTGAGTATTCAAGGAATATTTGGTTCATTTTATGGTTGTCTTTATTGATGACATCCTCATATACTCCAAAAGTTTTGAAGATCATGAGCAACACTTGAGGCTGATACTCCAAAATCTTCGTGAAAACAAGCTATATGCCAAGTTAAAGAAATGCGAGTTCTGGCTCAAGGAAGTAGCATTCCTTGGGCACGTGATATCAAATCATGGAATATCTATTGACCCGACGAAGATTGAAGCAATACAAAGCTGGGAGAAACCCAAGTCAGTGACCGGAGTACGTAGCTTTCTAGGCTTAGCTGGTTATTATCGGAGATTCGTGGAATGATTTTTTCGAATCGCTACTCCATTAACTCAGCTGACTCGAAAAGATACAAAATTCGGTTGGAGCGAGGAATATGAGAAGAGTTTTTAAGAACTCAAGAGGAGACTCATTTCAGCACCTGTTTTGACAATACCATCTGCTTCGGAGGGATTTGTCATCTACAGTAATGTTTCAGGCAAAGGTTTATGATGTGTTCTTATGCAATATGGGAAAGTCATAGCCTATGCCTCACGACAACTCAAAAAATATGAGAGGAATTATCCTACTCATGATCTAGAGTTGTCAGCTGTCGTTTTTGTGCTTAAAATCTGGAGGCATTACATGTATGGGGAGAATGTGGAGATCCATATAGATCATAAATGCCTCAAGTATTTCTTCACCCAAAAGGAACTTAACATGTGGCAACAACGTTGGCTTTAGCTATTGAAAGATTACGATCATACCATTCAATACCAACCTAGAAAAGCGAATGTGGTAGCTGACGCGTTGAGTAGAAGATTATAAGTGGGTATGAGTGCGTTATTGTCAACGCAAATGCCCATTTGGTATGACTTACAAAGGATGTCTATAGATTTAAAGACTCCAGTGACCCATGTGATGATGTCTAATATACGAGTAGAACCGACTTTAATCGATAAAGTTAAAGTTGCTCAAGCTACAGAGCTCGAGCTGATGCGTATGAGGAAGAAAGTACAAGAATGTACTATTCCGGAAGCAAGAATCGATGAAGAAGGAATACTTCAAGTTAACTCCAGACTTTGTGTTCTTAACAACTCTGATTTGAAGTATAAAATCATGATGGAGGCGCACAATATACCGTTTGCAATCCATCCTGAGAGTACCAAAATGTTTCATGATCTTTGACATACATTTTGGTGGAACAATATGAAGAGAGAGATAACGATGTTTATCTTAAGGTGTCTAACTTATCAACGTGTCAAGGCGGAGCATCAAGTGCCAAAAGGTCCATTGAAACCACTTGAAATTCCAGAATGGAAGTGGGAAAACATTACCATGGATTTCGTTACTGGTCTTCCCAAGGTTTCCCAAGGCATAAATGAAATTTGGGTCATTATTGATAGATTAACCAAGTCTGCACATTTTTTACCAATACGAGAAACTTATTCACTTGAACGTCTTGCTCGTATATACATAAATAAGATTGTAAGACTGCATGGTATGCCAATATCAATAGTTTCTGATCGAGACCCAAGATTCACTTCACGATATTTGGGTTAGTTTGCAAAAAGCTATGGGCACAAATTTACGATTCAGTTTGGCATATCATGCTCAGACAGACGAGCAGTAGGAGAGGACTATTCAAACTCTTGAAGATCAATTAAGACTATGTGTCCTAGACTTCAAAGAAATTTGGGATAAGTTCTTGCCATTAGTGGAATTCTCCTACAACAACAGTTATCAAGCAAGCATAGGCATGGCTCCATTTGAAGAATTGTATGGACGCAAGTGTCGTTCTCCAAAAGGCTGGAACGAGGTAGGTGAAGCAACGTTGTTGGGACCGAAATTGGTAAGCACGTCAACAGAAAAGATTCAAATGATCCGGCAACGTATAAAAACCTCACAAAATTG
Source organism: Panax quinquefolius (assembly GCA_020205615.1). Lineage (NCBI taxonomy): Eukaryota > Viridiplantae > Streptophyta > Magnoliopsida > Apiales > Araliaceae > Panax > Panax quinquefolius. The sequence continues at coordinate 41,915,576 of CM035165.1, forward strand.
ACAAAAGAGTTATGTTAGTCTTCATCGAAGGGACGTGGAATTCAATGTTGGAGATCATGTATTGTTACGTGTTGCTCCATAGAAAGGAGTTACGAGATTTGGAAAGATAGGAATCCTCAATCCTCGATTCGTTAGCGCATTTGAAATCCTCAATCAAGTAGGAACTGTGGCCTATAGACTCGCCTTACCGCCAAGTATGTCTCATGTTCATAACGTATTCCACATAAATATGTGGAAGACTCGAACCACATTATTTATTTAGAACCAGATGAGATAGCAGAAAATTTAACGTATGAAGAGGTACCTGTTAAAATCTTGGATAAGAAGAAACATATTCTATGCTCAAAGGTTATACCTCAAGTTAGAGTTTTGTGGAGAAACCACAATATTGAGAAAATGACCTGTGAGTTGGAATTTGAATTAAAAACAAGGTATCCTCACATCTTCGACATACCAGGTATGTACACCAATTTTGAGGACGAAATTTCATAAGAAAGCGAGGTTGTAAGACCCTAAATTTTATGAATAAAGATTAAATTTTATCTAAATATCATTGTGAATAATAAGGTGTAGATTTGATATAATGTTATAGTTATAGGTAATATTTACAAATTTTTCAAAGTAAGCAAGTTGTCATAAAATATTCGTTTGGTTGGAGAATATTCGTTTTATTAGGAAATATTCGTACGACGACACAATCATTGGTGGACCCCCACAATAGAATTACTGTCGGAATTAGAAAACGACAGAAATAACTTTTTATAAAAAAAATGGCAAAACTTTTACCGTTAACTGTTGAAATACCCGATGATAAAAGTACAGTAATATGCGTGGTTACAAAGTAGCACACAATATTGCACAGTATCTTTGATTATTAATGCTTACGTGATAACTCACTCAATCTTATTCAATTACTGCCACAATAATTATTGCATAGTATCTCACATTATTGATTCAATTATTGTCACGATATTTTATATTATTAAATCAATAATTGAGATGATAAAGTTATTCATATTATTATTTGCATTATTGACAATGTCTAGAAAGTTCTGTCGAGGAAATGGGTTTGGTCACCTAATTATGCGCCAATAAGGAGAAATCCTTATCGAAAAGCTCCATCTTTCTTGGGAATGAGCTGGTTGTTAATATTGCGAGTTATTATATTAATGATGAATAAAATTTATTAAAAATGTGTTTAGTGAAGCCAAGTGAATTGTGATAAAAGGAGGGGTTTTTATGAAGTATTTGTTGTAAGTTTGACTTATTACATGGAGCCCTACTTACTCATTTTTCAAAATCGTCGGTAAAAAGTTATCTCAGTTTTTGTTTTATACTAATAAAACAAAAAACTTTTTATATAAAACAAAAAAGTTTTTATAAATAGAATATATTATACTTTATTATGTTGCATAGTATTGCACAGTGTTTGCATATTGTTGCATAGTCTTTCCATGTTGCTGCATAGTGCAACATACTAAAATCAGAAAGTTTTGTTCTGCGCCTGTGAACTTCGCCCGTGAAAAAACTTACTATGCGTCCGTGATTTTTCCTAAATAGTATCTTGCCATTCTCCTATAAATAGGATGCTCAATTTAGAAATGAAAATCACACCAAAATCAGAGAAATCTTCTTCTATAATATTGAGCGTATTTCTTTCTAGTATAAGGATACTTTTGGGGTTTGCAAATAGTGCAAGTTTTCTTCAAGAATATATCCGCTATAGCAGTCTATACCAGTTAGAAATACTCTCCTTTTAAGGCAAGGGATTTTTTTTTTCAATACTCGTAAAAAATAATATTTTCTTCCATACTCTGTAATATGTAAGTAATATTATTTCGTTTAATATTCCCAATTCTACTCTTATTTTGATAAGTATTGCCTCCATACTCTTTGAATTTTGCGCTTCGTCGAGTATCTTTTCGTGGGAATATTTTTTTGAACATTCTTGTTAAATTTTAATCTTTTCATGCTGGGGCACTATTTGCAAAATACTATTCATGGGGTACTATTAACTCGGGTACTATTCACCCGGGGCACTATTCACGACAAAAAAATTATTTCTTTTATGTCCAAATTATTTTTGATACATGAATATTATTCTTGAATTTTACTCCACAAAGCAGTTATCATGTTGACAATTTGGAAATTCTTGAACTCTGGATTAATTGAATTATAAATCTTTAAAATTTATCATTGCTTTCACTTAATTGAATTCTTATATCATTGTCATCATCCTCATGCTTATATTGTGATGAAAGTCATCTTTGGCCCGTAGTGCATATATGGACTGTTGATTGGTATGATTATGACCAAGAATTATGTATCAGTATAATCATGACCCATAATGATACAAATGATGTTGTAAAAGTCCTCATTGGCCCGTAGTGCATTGATGGTCAGTTGTTGGCATGATCATGACCATTGGTGATACTAACGAATATTCTTAGCCCGTAGTGCATGGATAATTCATGGATGTGATACTAACGAATATCCTTGGCCCGTAGTGCATGGATAATTTAGTGAATATGTTTTATCAGGGAAATATGTTTCCAAGGGTTTGAAATCCCCAGCTGGTGCGGCAACCAGTTGATCCACAATTCCTTGAACTTTGATAGACTTTTGAGTCACGTGGATGATGTTAAATTGTTAGAGGATCAACTGCCATTTGGACAGTTGACAATTTAACATGGGTTTGCTGAACACGTACTTGAGAGGATACATACGGGATATGAGATCGGTTATGTGACCATGGAGATAATGTTGTAATCTCATGGAAGCCCATACTAAAGCACATCAAGTTTTCTAAATCAGAGTGTACTTGTTTTCACTGAGGCTAAATCTTTTGTTAAGGTAATAGATAGCTCTTTCTTGGCGTCTATCGTCTTTCTGTCCCAGCATGCAGCCCATGTCATTTTCATTGATTGACAAGTACATAAATAGGGGAATACCATCCTTGGGAGGTACCAAGATAGGATATTTGACTAGTTGCTCTTTGATGGAAAGGAAGGCTCTTTGACACGCTTCGTTCCATTTCTTGGAGGAGTTCTTCCTTAAAAACTTGAAGATAGGTTCACAAGTTTTTATGAGTTGAGAGATGAATCGGCTGATAAAGTTGATTCTTCCCATAAATCCCCATATTTCCCTCTTTGTCTAGGGTATGGGCATTTCAGTAATGGCTTGAATTTTTGCAGGATCTAGCTCAATACCTTTGTAGCTTACGAGGAATCCTAGCAACTTTTCTGATTTGACACCAAAGGCGCACTTGGCCGGATTTAGCTTCAAGTTGTACTTGCGCAACTGGTTGATGAACTTTCTGAGATGGTCTATGTGTTCTTCTTCCCTTCGAGATTTGACAATGATGTCATCCACATAGACTTCTATTTATGTGTGCATTAGACCGTGGAAAAAAGCCATCATGTCTCATTGATAGGTAGCTCTGGCATTGATGAGTCTGAATGACAATCGTCTATAACAAAAGGTTCCCCAATGAGTGATGAATGTTGTCTTTTCACGATCCTCTTCAACAACCATGATTGGATGATACCCAACAAAGTAGTCAACAAAGGAGTACATGCCATACTAAGTTGTATTGTCAATGAGTATGTGGATGAATGGTACGGGAAAGTTGTCCTTGAGACATGCTTTGTTTAGATCCCTGTAATCCACGCATACTCGCACCTTCCCTCCGGGTATAGGTACGGGGACTATGTTGTATAGCCACTCAGGGTATGTTGATACCATGATGATGTCGGCTTGAAATTGTTTCATAATTTCTTCCTTGACTTTCAAACTCCACTCGGGTTTTAATCGCCAGAGCTTTTGTTGTACTGACTTGAATCCCTATTTGATGGTTAGGTAATTAATGACAATGTAAGGGGATAAACAAATCATGTCTTCATGAGACCATGCAAACACATCCTAGAATTGGGTCAATAGAGTAACCATGTCATTCCTTTGGCTAGGGGTAAGGTCCGTGCCAATCTGGATTTGTTTGGGGTTTTCTGAGGTTTCAAGGTTAAAAGAGGTTTTTTGATCAAGATTTGGCTTGGGTGTGTCTTTGACCCATTCTTTGATCACCTTAGGCACCTCATAGTCCTCTTGCTCAATTTCCATCAAGTCAGAGTCCAACTTTACATCAAAGTTGCAGTCTTTGTGAAGAAAAGGCACTCCATCAGGAAGTTTAGGCAAATCTAACTTTCGAGTCCTGAAAAAAAAATGCTTTCACTTAATTTATGAAACTGTTTAATTATACAAAGTGTTAGCATGGCATGACTAAAACAACTGCTAATACTATACAGAAAAAGTAAGCAGTTATTGCTATCTACAGGGCACATGGATTCTTCTGCCCTTTTTACCCTTTTAGACAAATACAAGGAGTGTTTCTCAAAATGCCAAGGGTCAAGTCTTGGTTCACAGCTGTGATGAAGGGGCTGTTATCGTCCCCCTTCTCTTGAATGATGACCATGAAATCTGAGATGTCGTCATCTAAGATATCCTTATTCATACCCTCGGTATGTGCCAGGAAGTATATATTTGATAACCGCCTCTTAATGTCTTGTTTGCGCCTTTGATTCCCTTCCTCCTTGTCTGGGTTTGGAATCATGACTTCTTTTCCTTTAACTAGTATCGTCTTGGGAAACAGCATACCCACCACAAAGACAAGAATTGTCCTTAGAGGTCGTACATAATCAACATTTGTAGGTTTAGGCAATAACCTTGTACATGAAAGAACCGATGTATACTTGTGCGGGTTCTTATAAATGGACCTAAATGAGTAGCCTAGTCCTGCCTTCCCTATCTGGCTGGGAACTTGAATTGAGCATTTGATTCCTTGCTGATCCTGTCCTAACCCTTGTTCAGGTTTGAAACCCAAGGATATCATTTCTTGAATGGCTGACATTACCTCAGCGGAAACTCTGGGTATTCGAGTTGGATCCCCAATGGGTTGATAGTGAGTGTTGCTCACCTCAAGGGCTTGGAAGCTGGCAGGCTCGACTTCGTCATTAAAACTGATGAGAGGTATATCACTATGGATAAGATACTCTTGTTCAGCATTGACAGTGACCATATTACTGTTGATGATATACTTGAGCTGTTGATGAAGAGTGGATGGGACGACTCCCGCCATATGGATCTAAGGTTTTCCCAATAGTGAATTATATCTTGTAGTGATTTTGAGCACTTGGAAAGATATGTACAATATGTGTGAACTGATTTCCACTGGTAATTCAATCTCTCCAATAACATTTTGTCGAGATCCATCAAAAGCTTTGATGATTGTGTGGCTGCTTCGCATCCTGTTGAGATTGATCTTCATTCTTTCCAATGTGGTATAAAGGCAGATGTTTAGGGATTATACTCCATCTATTAGAAATCCTTCGACCACATATCTGGAAGATATCACAGCTATGTGCAGTTGTTTGTAATGACCCATCCCTTCGGGAGGTATGTCATCATCGGTGAAGGATATCACATTGCTATTGAAAATGTGATCTACCAGAAGATGGAACTTTTCTACATCCACTGTCTTTGGCAAGTTGGCTTCTTCCAATATCTTCAGTAAGACCTTCCGGTGATCTTCCGAAGAGAAAACCAAGTCCAGAATAGAGATCTATTGTGGTACTTCTTTCAAGCTTTGAACCACTTTGGATTCATTATGTCCCATCTGGCGGAGGAATTCTTCTATTTTCTCCTTAGGCACTTTCCCCTTAGATCTGATGACTGGCTTCATCACTCGTTGAGGGAGATACAATGGATTTTCCTTGAATACCGCAACAGTTGTGTTTCATATTGATCCTTCAACCTCCCCAAAGTTCTATGAGACATTCTTAAGGCTGATGATAGGATGTTGTGGCCTGAACGGCAATATGAGTAGTTCTGGTGTAGCCACCTTCAAAGGGTTTTGAACTCATTTGAGCTTAATGATGTGGTAGCCAAATCTCCCTCGGAGGATATAACTTCTTTGGATTCCTTCCATCTTTGTGATCTTAGAGGAAATGTATGTCCACTCTCAAGTGATACGGTGTTATCGTCTACCATTTCTAGGTCACCGCTGTCAATCATGTTTTGTATAAACTGGCGGAGTGCCCAGCATTCTTCAGTGTTGTTACCGAGAGAATGGGAGTGGTACTGAAATACTCCCGTAGCATCAAACCTTTTTGAACATGGGTTGACTAGAGGTATCAGTGCAATGATCTTTCCCTCAATGATCAGTATCCGCAATACTTCTTCCATCGGTTAGCCTAAATAGGTGAACTCCCTTTTGTTGGCAAAGTCCCGACGGGCTTGAGCTCTTGCTTTTTTGCAAGCTTTTCCTCCAAGGTTTCACTCTCTTGGGTGAATGGTGGAGTCTTCGTGATAAGAGAGAGGATACTATCATGCTCTTGACTGAACAACTTTCGTGTGACTTGGTGTTGGTGAATCACCAGTTCTGCCAGTTGATTGACTTATTCGCCAAGAGACTTTAACTCCTGTTCCATCATGAACTGGGAATCTAAATAATCCCACTTGTCAGAATTATCTTTAGTGGTTTGGGGAGAACCACCCACATATTTGAGGTACTTGGAGCTTTCTCCACTACCTCCATTGATCATGTTAACCTCCTCTTCATTGTGTTGAGGGAGAGGGTTGTCCTAAACATGTGGTTGCTTGGTCTTGGTCACCACGATCTCACCATTGTCTATTAAGTCCTGGATCTTATGCTTGAGAGCCCAACAATCCTCAGTGTCGTGGCCTGGAGCTCCAGAATGGTAAGCACACTTTTTGCTTGTATTGAATCCCTTTCCACTGGAATTAGCTGGTGGAAGGAGATGTGTGATTTTCTTCTGAGCTATCAGTAGTTTGAAAATATTTTTGAGTGAGTCCCCTAAGGGAGTGAACACTCTTGAGCATCTTGCTTCTCCACTTTTTGGCAAGGGGGAATTTGAAGACTTAGCTTGAAAAGGGGAGTAGTTTATCCTTTGGATATGCTAGTTTTGGTTGCCTTTTTGTGTTTGCCCTTGTAGTATAAAGGAAACATCCTCTTCTTTCTTCTTATGGACCCTTCGGGGGTTGTTCCCATAACGTCCAGATTGGATATGCTCATCTACGACTTTTAACACGACAAAGTCTTGAATCTTCCCATACTTCAATCCCACTTCTGCCATTTCTTCGTGCTTAATCATTTCAAAGAATGGTATTCCTATTCCAGCTAGGACTCTCTCATAAAATGGAGCTTATTGAATATCTATGAAGGTCATCACCATCTCAGTCTCGGTCATGGATGGGATAACTTGAGCAGCCAGACGCCTCCATATTTAGGCATACTCTCTGAATGACTCATTGACTTACTTCTTGACCTTAGTAATTTGATACCAGTCTGGAGCCATCTGAGTTTAAAAGCTGAATTGACTGAGGAAAGCATGGGCTAACTCCTCCTAGCTGTGAATTTTTGAGTTATCCAATCTGGTGTACCATGCTCTGGCTTCCCCAGTAAGACTTTTCGGAAATAGCCGCATTCTGAGATTTTTATTCTCACCATAGGATCTGAGCTCTCCAATGAACACCTTTAAGTGGGTGTAAGGATCTCCCAATCCATCATACTTCTCAAAGTTGGGAGTCTTGAATTTCTTCGGATAATAAACCCCGGGGAAGATGCAAAGGTCTGAATAGGAAACGCTCCCATGTGCTCCAATCCTTTTGATGGACTGAATGGTCTTTACCATTTGTAGAATTTTCTTTTGAATATCACTGGTGTCTTGATCTTCTTTGAGATGGGTGATTTCAGGGGTTTTGTTGGACTTCTCATTATGAGACTCAGGTGTTGGGACTTCTCTGTTCGGACCTTGTATTCTTCCTTGTGCAGAGGCTTTTGTATGTATGGATATATATAGACCCTGAGTTGATTTGTTTAGTTCCTTGAGGAGAATATCAAACTCTGTTATTTGATTCCCCAATCCTTCGAACTCCTCGCGAGAGACAGGAGTAGGATCAAAATGGGCACTTGTAGCCATGTCTGACTGTGGGCTTAGTGCCTTTTTGGACTTTAAACGGGTAACGGGACCAATCATTTCCCTATAAAAAGACTATGTAGTTTAGTCTGAGAAAATGGGTAAATATTCCATTCTACGTAATGTGTCCATTTTTTAGGTTTTCCTATAAAACGAATGTCAGTCATTTTGATGACAGAATAACATGACAGGTCTTGATATGAAAAGGGAATGCATGTTCACATAATCCTTTATATTTTCCATTACATTGAGATTGACATAGAAATGAAATTACAAGTAATTGAAATGGGAAGGTATGAAGAGACTTCCATCCGCGTTTGGTTTATCAGAGGCTAACATATCAAAGGCTACTCTCGCGACTTTTTGGCATGAAGGTCCCTAGATCATCACAATTTACTTGATAGAAAGTTAATCTGATCTTTCAATTGGAGCCAATCTGGGTGGTGCCTTTCCTGAGCCTCGTGGAATTAGTCTCCCGGAGAGTGTAGTAATCAAACACCGATGAGATAGCCTCGTGGGGGAGGGACCACACAACAAACATTTACATACATCGCGTCTCACCGTATAGAAATGATGACATGTGTGAATCACTAATATTATTGGCAGATATGGTGCAAAACACTAAATGTGCAATAAATAAAGCATTAGTACACATTCATTCAAATGTAAATGCATCATCCACACACAAGTAGATAAAAGTTTTGAAAAGCTTGAATAGCGGCTTAAGCCCTCTTACTGGATGTCCCCTGTAGAGTCGCCACTTGTCGATGTCGGGATTTTTATTTGTCCATTTCTGTTCTTGTCTTTTGGTGTTCTCTTTTTGTGTGAGATTTGTTTGAAAAAACAAGTTTGAAAAGGTCCGACGTGTATATGTCAACAATTTGACTATAAGAGTCGCCAGTTTGTATTTTTAGATGGTTGGACCAACTCAACCGAGAAAAGGTTTGTACAAAAACTCATGTATTTGACACTATTTGACTGATCTGGGAAACTAAAATTCTTTAGTGTCCGGGGGGATTGATTAAGCGGAGGGAAGGTGTTAGGCACCCCCCAACTTCCATGATAACATGGTTACCACCACTTTTCATTAAACTTTTATCTATTTATGTGTGTGTAGGGCCTGTGTGTAGTTGTTTGGAAGTAGTGCTATGCCTCGTTTGCACCTATATACAAAGGGTTTGAATTTTGTATAAAAGTTCAATTTTAACAAGATATAGCAGTGATGTTTTGTGAAACAAGTTTTTCAAACCCTTGTGCTCAATAGTAATTGAGGCCTTTGATACTTCCATTTTATTATGTGTTTGTCTTGTTTGCTTATATTTTCGAGATGCGAGGCATCCTCGAGAAAATAATATACATAACAGTGCCGAACTCCTTGTGGGCATGAAAGCCATCTAAATAAAATTCAGACACTATAGATAATTTACAAGCTGACTGCATTTGTAAAATGTCCATCATGGGAACCAAATCTAGATTTAAAAGCTAAATATGTGATCACATGATTCCTAGGCTCACATGTGAAAGCAATATGTACAAAATCTAGAAAAAGAATAGATTTGAGTAAATTTAAATCATTCCTGCTTCAACGGTTCTAGTTTAGTCACCATGAACCACTTAAAGTGAGAAATAGTCAGATTTAGGCAAATCTAGCCCGCATGCTAAAAGATTAAATATCTACATTACGAAAGAAGTAAAGAATATATTTATAAAAAGAGGTAAATATATATATATATATATATATATATATATATAAACGATCAATTGCTACGAAGTAAACTTCAAGCATGACTTTGAAATGTAAATATATATATATATATATATAAAAAAGCGGTAAATGGTCACAAAGTAAACTCCAGGCCTAACAGAAATTTAAATATATATGTATATATACATATATATATATATATAAGTATTTAGGCAGTAAATGCACCGGATGTTATATCTAGGCTCAATCGAAATAGAGTTCGATAATAAGATATATATATATATATATAAGTATTTATATATCGACGTCGGGATTTTTAGATGTCCCTTTTCGTTACTTGTTCTTTGGTGTTCTCATTTTAGGTGAGATTTGTTTGAAAAAACAAGTGAAAATGTGTAAACATGTATAATGTCGACGATGGACTGTTAAGAGTCGCCAGTTGGTTTTTTAAATGGTTGTACCAACACAACCGAGAAAAGGTTTTCACATTGACCCAGTGATGTGACATTGCTAAACGGGTCGGTGAAACCGAGATTGATTAGGGTTCGGGGACTTGATTATGCGGAGGGAAGGTGTTAGGCACCCCCGACATCCGTGTTACTATGGTGACCGCCACTTTTCAAGAAACTGTTATGTAAATGTGTGTGTGTGGGTCAATGTGCTGATTATTTGGAAGTAGTGCGAGGCCTCGTTCGCACCTATATACACAGGGTTTGAATTTATGTAAAAATTCAATTTTTAGCAAGATATGGCAATGACGTTTTATAAAAGAGGTTTTTCAAACCCTTATGCTCAATAGTAATTGAGACCTTTTACACTTCTATTTTTATTAAGTGTTCGGCTTGATTGATTTTATTTCTGAGATGCGAAGCATCTATAAGAAAATAATGTACAAAATAATGTCGGCTTCCTCGTGGGTATGAAAACCATCTGAGGAAATGCAGACATCGCAGATAAATTTACATGCTGCTTACAGCTGAAAAACGTCCATCACGGGAACTGAATCCAGATCCAATAGACTGAATTTGTGATCACATGATTCCTAGGCTCACATGATGCTGCAATTTGTATGAAAGCAATAATCAGATATATATATATATATATATATATATATATATATATATATAAAAGCTATAAATATATATACATACATGATCAGCCACCACGAAGCACCTCAATGGCGGATCAGAAAATGTAAATAAAGCGGTAAAAGCCATCAACCGCCACGGAGGAAACTCCAGGCGGGACGAAATGTAAATAAAGCTGTAAAAGCGATGAACTGCCATGAAGTAAACTCAAAGGCGAGGATTTAAACGTAAAGAAAAGCTGTAAAAGTGATCAACCACCACGTAAGTAAACTCGTGTGGGACAAAAATATATATATATATATATATAAGCAATAAACGCACTGGATGTAAAATCTAGGCTCATCGAAATGTTCAACAACAGTTCATATATATAAGTGTATATATATATATATATATATATATATATATATATATATATATATATAAAAGTAAGTAAATCCTCCAGATGTAAAATCCAGGCTCATCGAACAAAGTCCGACACATAGTTAATATATATAAGTATATATATATATATATATATATTAAAGCAGTAAACACTCCAGACCGAAGTCTAGGCTCAATCGAGGCATAACTCGATAATGTTAGTCCATATATAAAAATATATATGTATATACAAACTGAAATAAAACGATGGACCGAAGTGCGGGCAAACACATGCAACACGACTCTCAACGTGAAAAATGATGTGTGCAAAGATGAAGAGAAAGGCTTTAAAGTGTGTGAGAAGGCTTACAGTTGGCTGCCAAAGAAGACTTCTATATTTTTAAAGGGATGAATAATCGGCTCCCACCGGTACAAAAGTAGCTATATGTGAGCTCGCAAGTGTTTAAAATGAGAAAGCACTCAGTATAGAGAGAGTACAGAACAAATTTAATTGGGCTTCCTCGCCATTTTTCTTTTACAAATGGCCACCCCAAGCCCTCTATTTATAGAGGGAGGAGCCGTAGGTGTACTGCTGGCGGCCATTAGCAGTGTACACGAGGCTACCCGAGTTGGCGCCGGTTTTTGAGTGTCATGTCATCTCGTCTAAGTGAAATGCGTGCGTATGCACTACAATGTCCTTTCGAACTTTCGTAATGCAATCCAACCGCATCCGATCGAGGTATATAGGACCTATTTCGGACCACTGTTGTCGAGAGTTATACAATGTCATGGGATTAGAGGTTGTACGAAGTCATGAAGATGGAACGGTGTCGTTCGGTCTTCAAACTTCAAATTCTATCTGTTACCCTGCACAATAGTCACTCGGGATTGGTTTTCCTTGATTCTTGTTGGACATTGTTGTGTTGAAATGTATATATGAGATGTTGAGATGACGTGATGTGGCATCAAGGTGGCGAGATGATGACTTTGCCCATCACCGGTGTTATTGCTCGTTTGGACATATAAAGCAGACGTTGCTCAGGGTGATCGCTGAGATTGGACTGCTGCAAGTGTTGAAGGTCCTCAGTGTCATCTCTGAGGTATGCATGTTTTCCCCGGTGTTTTTTTTGGGCTTTGTACTGAGTGCCTCAGTGTGAGTGCCGAGGTTGAAGCTAATTGCATGTACTTAAAATAAGCATTTCCGGGGTTATCGCTGGAACTGTATTCTTGGGGTTTATCACCAAGGTTGGTAGCTGTTACTCCTAGTGTTGGGACTGAGACTAGATACCTCGGGGTTATCTCTAAGATTAATCGGTCTTATCCGGTTGAATTTCTGATATTGGAACTACATGCCTCGGGGTTATCTCTGAGGTTGGAACTGTTACTCCCGGTGTATGTTCCGGGGTTGAGACTGAACTTTCAGTAGTATCCGGACTAGATGTGAGCTGTCTTCCAGGGTTATCTCTGAAAGACGAATCTGCCCTCCTGCAATGCCAATGATAGGTGTGCGGAAAATTTTGAGTGTCTACAGATGCCCCTCTTTATTATATTCATGCAATGCAATGCATGGGTAAGATAAAGAATCCTAGATACTGGAAATGAAACATAATGCAAATGTATGATGCATGTGTGTGGGGTTGTTGCCCAACATGCTGGGGATGATCGTAGGATCCTAATAGCTTCTACCGAGGATTGGCAAATACGGTCCGATGGGATGTGTGATCCGAATCTATTAGGATGTTGACGTTGGGGTTGTCACCAAAGTCGTTAATCCTTGATACAGACTTGATTTCGAATAGATGCCTCTTATGTGTAAGAGATCTATGGGGATACAGCTTTGTCTATTTGAGGATGTGTATAACATATTCCATCATTGATCCTCCTCGATGATGCTGATCTTTCCTGGTTTGTATTACTAGGATATGTCAATGGTTCTGTTGGATTTACTGCCAAAAGCATATGTTGTCAAGGTTGTCTGACCTTCGTTGATGTGTACTTCACCGATGTGTGAATCAACGGATGAAAACCCTGTGGGGTGGACTGTCAAGGCAACTTGACCTTTACTGATGTGTGAATCAATAGCTGAGATGCGTTGTAACCCCCGCCGGGGATTCGCTAGGGAATGTGAATACCAAAGTACGTAATCATCGATCAGCTTTTGATGCCTCGATGGGTTTACTTGCCATCGACTGAAATGACGTCAAGGTTGCTTGACCTTCATTGATATGTGCACTAATGGAAGGTAATGGACCTGCGCAAGGTATTGCCGAGCGTGACTTGCACCATTTGATATCATCGGCATAATGTACCCAGTGCTTGGGCGAATACCAATGAGTGATGTGCAGACCCAAGGTTCAATTTGAGAAGACCAGGATTTGTAAGCTATTTGGCTCAATCACGTAGCGTTTTTATTCCTGATTCGACCTTCTCGGTCTGTGAGAACTCCTTTGCAACTCGAACTGGACCGAGCTGGAGGGGTGGGAGTTTCATTTAGGAGAGCGTGCTATTAGGAACATTAGAGGGGAGAGTCGTATGCCGATCTTGCCTCCTGCCAAGCGTCATTGGCCTGTATCACAGTCACCCGTCACTGACATCCCATTGTTGGGGGTTGACGGTTTTGCATTATCAGAGGGCCCTTGTACTCAGGAGATATTCCAGTGTTGGTGGTTCCCTCGCACTATTGGAGCCCAGACTCGCGCCACTCAGTTGGTGGGGGATATGGTTCCAGGATCCGTGATGATGACGGATTGGCTAGCTTGTGTCCGAGATCCTACTCATGTGACACAGATTGATAGTTTGACCTAGCGCTTTGACCGGGCATATTTCTTTATCCGGCATTTGGGCAGAGATCAGGTAGAGGCAGATTCGTTTGTTCCTTCCATCTCAAGTGCTGGGCCCTTAGATGACCCATTTGGATTTATCGGTGCAAATCCTCCTTTGTATAGGTCTGACATCCCTGTTGATAGAGATCTAGTGACTCAGGAGGAGTTACATCAGGTGGACAGGATTGATGATGTAGATATTGACACCATTGTCTTCTTCTGATGTGTATTCTCGTTATCTCTTTTGATAGGCCTCAGTTAGATATTGGGTGGATGTGGTCTATTCTCGCTATATCTTTTGATATGCCTTTGTTAGTAGTAGGGCATCTATGCCCCATTTCCCTGTATTCTTAGCTGTATAGAGATGATTTATGTAGATGATGATATACTTAGGAATGTATGTATAGTTTTCCATTCCATATATTATATTACAATCTATTACCTGTAATGCATGTATCATGTTATGCATATATATGTATTTGTAGAGATATTCAAAGATTGACCTGGATGGTCTTATTATTACGACCCATACACAGATGTCTTCTTTGATGATTAGTCAGATTGATCATACCCCACCATTATTGGTGGCATACGGTATGCGATCGTGGTATGATAAAGACATGTCACTATCGACATGTGGTGATTGTAGATCACTTGTTACAGCATACTATGACCTTGTTGATGTTTTAGGTTCCCACAGGATTTATGGATGGCATGCTGGAGCACTAGGTATCGGAGAGGCAGGTTTTCTGATTTGGGACACCAGGAGTTGACTCCCACTCTGGAGGAGTATGCACGTTTGATGATGATGCCGCTGGACAAACCTTGCGTGCACATGGCTTTGGGGGACATGAGTCGACGATTCATGACCCTCACTGGATTGAGGAGTAGGATGGTGCATGATGAGCTTACATCTGGCCATGTTATATCCCAACATTTTTTGTTTGACAGATTTGGCTCTGAGGATAGTTATACACGACATTCCGGGGATTTTACCACACCGGAGGATCATTGGCTTCTAGCCAGGGTGGATGTACTGCTATTGTGCGTACTATCTTATGTGTATATGCCATGGTATATGGATGAGTTAGACATAGGAGTCATAGTGGCAGTGAGAGCTCTTACGGAGGGTCATACCATCCTACCGATGATTATAGAAGAGACTTTGAGGTCAGCTACATATTACTGCACTTATCCAACATGAGTGTTTGCGGGTAGCTCGGCCATACTGTACATGTGGTTTATGTCACATTTGAGACCGATCAACACTTTTAGACGTCATGGGTATTGTTTCACCCATGATATAGCCCTGTCATACTCCTTTCAGCCATCAAAGTGTACAGATGCCATGTCTTGGTCGATGTTCTTAGCGGATATCAGAGATCCGTTTGGCGTACTGTAGTGCACGGGGCTTAGCTCACCTTATAGCTTCATTACTCATGCTCTAGGCATGGACTACCTCCCTCTGGCTGGTTTGAGGGGCATGACTACATATTATCCGATGGCCGTGATGTTGCAGTTTGATTAGTTTCAGGATTCTCATCCTTTCGAGGGGGCGTTGGGCCAGCGTTTAGCCTCTCGCTATCTTTCAGCAGAGGATCGATCCCGTGTAAATGCTTGTTGGGATCAGTGCGAGATAGCTGCTTTTTCTGTTAGCCATATGAGATGTTCGCTAGAGTATTCAGCATGGATGGATACAAAGACTGCATCGGCTGCGGCAGTATCCACAGTACCGGATAGTGATTCTGATGATATAGAGCCCGTGGAGGACGTTGATTCCCATCTCAAGGAGGAGTTAGTTGCTGGGTTGACAGCATCTCCTTTAAATTCTCCCAGTACTAGCACTATTGTGATCCAGCATTCGGCACAGTACTTCGAGCAGAGTCTTCATCTGATGACCTTCGATAGAGACCATGCTAGAGACTTGATGTTGACCGCCATTGATGGGAGAATTGCAGCTCTGTCAGAGAGAGATGATGCATTAGGTCACAGAGATGCCGCTATTGTTGAGCGGGACGAAGCCAGTTCAGCCAGGGATGCAGTGATAGTTGAGCGGGATGATGCCATATCTTCCCGGGATGTAGCCGTCACAGATAGTACCGCAATGAGGTCCCTTTCCACTGGCATGATTGCAGAGATGAGCACATACATTGATGAGCATATGGTCGCAATGCAGATGACTACAGATCTATTGGGTCGTGTGGATACCCTCGTACAGGAGACCACAACTTCACCTCCTTCTTCTGAGAAGGATGTCATATTGGGCTTGTTAGCTCACATATACCCTGACTTGTAGATGGGCTTGTATTTTCTTGCATAGACCATCAAAGCCATTTTGTCCTATACAGTTTACATTGTGTATATCAAACAACATTATATATAGCTAGGAAATATGGTTTTGATCACTTCCCTTTTAGATATGCTCTGATCATAAAGTAGTTGCAAAATTTGGAAACAAAATTCGTTAGAAATTCTTTGCAAAATTTCTAACCACTTGATTTCTCCTCATCGTGGGCAACGAAAGTTTTTTTGTTGCTATATTTCGTTGTCTAATACATAGCACATTCATTGACAATAATTTTTATTTTTGTTGCATATTTTATACAACTTTTTGCAATGACTATTAACATAATAATAATAATAATAATAAGAAAAGATTCACTTATCAAGTATATATATGAGAAAAGATTCAACTTCTCTTTATATACATCTTGATAGCGCGACCAATTTCAATGATTATCACTATAATAAACTGAGTGGTTGTTACACCAAGCACAAACCACTGTTCATACAAATATTCATACAACTCAGCCATCACATGAGTCCTCAATTGAAATCTTACAACTTCTAACTTTCTCTTTACTTAATACAAATTTTCTTTAATTCGTATACTATCCTTTACAACTCAATTTGAGTTCTTCTTCCCGTACTACTTTGTAGTACCATTCATTCATAGCATTAGCTATAAATCATTCATCGTTTAATGTACTCATCACATTATTACGATTTACTATGATCACGTGGTGATCTTCTTATCCTTCTCTTTACGATTATAGTCTTAGGTACTCATACCTAAGGTTTATAACCTATCAGCTCTGATACCAACCTCTAACACCCAAAAATCCGATCTATCTTCACACCCGGATTCCGTACGTCACGAGTACATCATTCATTCTGCATACATCATTATATACTGAAATATAACAACATACACTCTCAAATCCCAGGTTCTGGAAACCTTATAACCTTTCTCATTACAAATAATGATAAATACATTATTCTTTTCATCTTACAAGAGTGACTTTTATCCGCCACCAAGGATGCATCACAGTTCATTAAACTAGTCTATAGTTTAATTTTCATCTTTATACATCACAAGTCTTCACTTGATCTTCTCGCTCATTCACATTCTGAATGGCACTTCATCTGGATACCGTCAGCTTGATCTATACGAGATCCTTAAGTTCTTCTAACATCATTCGCTGAAAATGTTTTTCATTTAAAGAAAGTGTGAGCATTCAATTGCCCAGCAAGTCATAACAGTTGAACAAACAACTTTAAGAATTTAAACATTCTTTTCAGACTTCAATAACCAAACAAAGGTTACGAAGCAGCTTGAATAATTGGAATAGTCTTGATTCCTATCATCTTAAAACATTAGTTACATGCACTTTGAAATACTTTCATTCTCTACTCTCTTTCATGCACATTCTGTCTGACTAGAATCAATAGCACAGACTTAACAATAACAGTTCATATATAAACAGAACATTCTTTTATTGAACAGTTCAAACATAGAACAGTTCATCTCATAGAAACACCGAAGTGTTCACATTGTGGCACAAGGCCTCATACATTCTACCACCTTGTACAAATATCGCACATTCAAGAGATGTATGTAACTTCTCAAGTTCAACATTTGAGAAGTTTAAGAAACTAGCATTCATTTAAAATATGAATGAAGTAAGGAAACTTGCCATAAGCACAGCTACAGCTTACGCTGAACTGCTCATTCCAATACCTATAACACATAAGGAAACAACACATACACCAATTAGTCATATACTTGACTTACGCATTGGTTTACTTAACTTTACTTTTAAGGTTCATGTTCTTACAACTAAGTTTACGCGACCAACTTTCTTTACCGCTTTACGGCTTTATGACATACGGAGATGTCTTAAGCAAAATGTTCATCATCTTTGATGATTTACATTTTTATCTTCTTTTTATATTTCTCTAGGACTCAGCACACATTGCTTCTCTGCTAGTAGTCCATATGGTACTCTGAGTGGTTTCCCACAAACAACAAACAAACAAGTTCCCGTCTCATCTACACTGCCATCATAGTGAGTTAGATCGGTTGCCAGTTTCGTATATACCTTCGCTCTCTGAAGGAATTGTTTAGCCCAGCTCCCATATGTCAACCATCAAAGGTTACGATCATACCACAACCTAAATTTCTCTTAACTTATACGAACTATTAAACTATAATGTTCGTTAAGTCAAATTCATATTCCTTATGGCTTTTCTGGCAACTAAATGCCATATCTCAGGATTTATTCATCATCGTCTAAGTCATACAGTCTTTTGTATACTCGGAACGATCATTCAATGTCAATACTATGAGAACATAGCGTTAAACATTTCATATTAACTTATTCATACCTTACAATGTTCAGTTCATTCAACTTGGAACGTTGTCCAAGTTATACTTATTAACTCGGCTTCTTAACGTTATACGTTATTATCTTTAACTTAGTTTCTTCACCGTTCACGGCTAAAACTTAGTCTTAATTACATTACGATTAAACCATACACGGAGTGTAGGTTCTGCCCGTTTAACACTCGCTTACACTAAACCCTTACGCTGGTTAAAGTGTTCAACGCTTACTTCATTCTAACATTCTCTATTCGACCAACACTCAGACTTTCTCATTAATCTTCTTACCGTTCGTTACGACTTTCTTGATACCATTCGTATCTTATTTAATACATTCATCAACGTCTAAGTCATACAACCAGGGTATACTTAGCACGTTCGTCCAACGTGAATACGATTTACGAGGATCGTTTATGTATTCAACGTTCACGTTGCTCGTCTCTTAATCTCTCATTCAACCTTTACTCGAGGTTTCAATTGCATTCATCGTTATCCATCCCATGAACCCCATGTTCATTATTCTTTCTTAATGTCAAAGCCATACGATTCGCTGTATGCTAAGACCGATCGTTCATCGCAACAACGTTGCGTTCACAGCGTCTAAATGATTTACATTCATCTCACAATACCATGTCATAACATCAAAATGTTATACATTTACATCGTCAACCAACGTCTAAGGAATCACAACCATAGCAATCCCTCACGTTCGTTTATCGCGACTACGGTCCACGGACATCGGTTCCGTAACCCGCATCTACATTCTTTATCTTTTATTCTCGTTTAATCTTTTCATTCAACCTTTATTAAAGGTTTAAAACACTTGATTAAGAGTTACATTAGTGAACTACATGTTCATACTTCTTTCTTGCACATCCTCCAGTAACTGAGAACTAAAAATCTCGTTTCTGGTCATTGCTCTTCACCGGCGCTGCGGCGCCGTGCCCTTCCTTTCCTCTCGCGCTGCGGTGCGACCTATGAAAGTAGTATGCACACAAGCCAATCATGTTTGATGATAAAGCATATACTTTGTAACAATCTTATTCATTTATTAATAAAAAGTATTAATTTATTAAAGGCTTTTAATTATCTACATGATGCTGTTTTATAATATGTGATAAACCCATAGTTTTAAGCAATGCTTTTAGAATAATGATGATGATCATTCTAATGAGATCTAAATTCTTAGAAAGCTTAAAACTAAAATAGTTCCCAATCATTGGATTACTAAATTGGGGATTAGTGAATTAGGATAGATTGGTACATACGTTGCTTGCTCATTGGATGAGGATGATTGATCTCATGATCATTTGTGTGGAGACACTAAAGCAAGTATGTAGGTGCTTATTAGAGAATAAGTTCACTGAACGTGGCTCGCTAAGGAATACCTAATGGAGTTTTATTTGCCTGTCAATAGGAATTCCTGTAGTGATAGTAGTACAAGTAATCCTTGGACTTGAGATCATCATATTATCTTGTGTATGATGAGTTATACTTTGACTTATTCCTTAAGACCCTTAGGGTATATCAAAGGGTATGCTTGGGTATAATAAGTTGTATATGGAGATAATGTATGATCAATAAAGAATCTACCACTTCTAATAAAAGAAGAGAAATGTCATATGTGATTCGATAAATGACAACCCAAAGAGTCCTTGGTTGCGCGTAATGAAATTAGAAAGGAGTTTCTAATTTGCATTATTTGGAGTTGTGCATTTAAGGATCGAAATACATATAATTAAATAAAATAAGACTGACAAAGAATTCCATGTCTTATATTTAATTGGGACATCAGATGGTGGAAGGATTGAATTGTACTGCGGTAACTATTTACTCAAAGGTTCTTTAATGATTAATGTTGAAATCTATATTATCCGGAAAGTCGTTGATCGCTAGGAGGCTTATCCCTATTGTAGAATAAATATTATTTATTTAAATAAATTAATTGTTTAATTTATTTATTTAAATAAGATTAGAATTGTTTTAATTGATTTATTCACAACCGGTTTAATATGGAGAACCTAAAGGGTCACACCATAAAAGGAAGAATAATTATTTAAGAAGTTAATGGCATAATCGTAATAATATGTTATGTATATTTAATTTAATCTATGGTGATAGAATAAATTAAATAGCTTAATATTTATTATTTAATATTTTAGAAATATTAAATATAAATTAATAAGAGGAGTCTTATTAATATTATTACAATTATTATTATTTTAATTTCTAAAAGAGTTTAGGAATTAATTTAATATAAGTACTCTCATTTATTCCTAATTGGATTAGGAAGGAAAATTAGTTAAAGGAGTTTAATTAATTATCCTTAATAAGATTAGGGAGCTTAATTAATTAAAAGAATTTAATTAATTAAATAAAACCCAATTCCTTAATTGTTAAGGTGGGTCGCCCACATCTATTAATAAGAGGAGTCTTATTATGGGTGAGGGGTTGTTGACTTTTTTCAACATCTGACATAATTCCAATTGTTGGGAGAGTACACCCTTTCTATAGAGATAGAAAAACTAGGTTTTGCCAACCACCTTTTCTTGAATCATTATTATTCCTTGGTGGATCACCTCTAGAGGCCAAACATACGGGTGGCTAACGTTGATCAAAGGAAGGAACAAAACCCCGAGAGATTCAAGTTGAACGCGAAAGGATTTGGAGGTGAACTTGTACGAGGAAGCTCGATCTTCAAGGGTATGATTTTATTCTTTATCTTTTCGTTTAATTAATAATTGTGCATAAAGGGTGATCCGGGTATATGGTTTGTAAAAATTTTAAACTCTGATTTTTACACGCTTCCGCACTTTTATGCAATTTGATTGCGTTCTTGAATAATACAAACCTAACAACCTACTTCTCTCTCCTCTCTTCCTGATCATGGCCATAAGACGAGTCCTTACTTTAGTGGGTAGTCACTGCCATACACACCAAGTAAGATTTTCAGATCAGATATGTCAAGGCGGTGCCACAAATTGTACTACGGTTCACGCTGCGACGAACTCTTGCAGTGTGCTCGGACACTGTTATGCGCTGCGGCACCGGCCTCCATGGCACAACTCACGCTGCGGCGCCAAGCATGAAACCTAGAAAATTTTTCTAAGTCTTTTACAAGCTTGAGACGCTGATTTTGAAATCTCATAACTTCTTCGTTATAACTCGGAACGAGGTCGTTCCAAAGCCAGTTTCTTCTTTATCTTATGTACATCAACTAGCCTCAGACAAAAATTTGTTCTAAATCCATTAACATGCCCTTCAATTGGCTTAATCTTCATTCTTCGTTCATTTTAACGTTTTTAATGTTCTTTGTTCATTCGTCCGTCATTCGGTCATCCGAACTCAGAATTCGTTCGTTCTTGAGTCCACGACTCACATTTCATACGTTCTCTTACATTCTTATGAAACCCTACACGTTCGGGTTCATTTACTAACTTTCAAATTCTCGTTCATCTTTTACAAAAATTTCGCCATAACTTCGTTATAGCTCAATTTTAATCCGTTCTTCATGAACGTTTCTAACGTTCCTAACCAAGCAATAAGCAACTAACTTATACGCGATGGTTTTAAACTTGTCCATTAACAACAATTACACTACGATGGTTTTAAATTTGTCCATCAACAACGTTCTTCGTGTTCTTCGCGTGTTCTTCGCGTTCTTCGTTCGTTCTTCATTTTTAATCGATATTTTGGATTACGATTTCACTTTTTCTTGGAATTTGATGTTATAGAACACCATTCCTTACTTAATTCACCTACTCATTCATAATATTCATTCGGATCGCTCAAAATCCTCACGAATCTTATACTTACTTAAGAAATTTATAAACTAAATTTCTTATTTCTTATTTTCTCATGATTTCAACCATATGAAATCATTACTAATCTCTTTTACTTCTTATTCTCACTAAGTTATATTTTTGAACATAAAAACTTAAAGAAAATTTAGAAGAATTAGGGTTCGGATTACCGTTCTTCTTTAATCTCCTTCCGTCGGACAAAGCGTGCATTCAAGCTAGCTTTTCCTCATTCTCTTTCTCTTCCTTTCTCATCCAAACTCTCTCTCTTTCTCTCTCAAAGTGTAGGATTTTCAAAATCCCATTCAAATGAGATTAAGCCTCCTATTTATAGATTTTTAAGGTTAGGGGTATTTTAGTCATTTCGGCCCCCAACCTCCTTACTATTCATAACTTAGCCACCAAGTTTACTTGGTGGCCAAGTGGCCGCCCCACCTCCTTTGGCTAGCTTCCCCTGGAAGCTTCGTGCTTCCGTAATTCAGAATTCGTCCGACAGTTCGAAAACTGCGATTCTCGAAATCCAAATATTTTTGGATATTTCGTCTTTCCTTTACCGATTAACTTTTACGTAATCTTCAGATCTTCGAAAAACTGAAAAACACTTTTCCACGTTAAGCATTTTCCTTCACGTTTTTCCCTAACGTGGCTAAACGTATGAAAAGTACATGCAGATACTTTTTCGTTTTTTTATTTTGTCAGATTTACGCTGTTTTTTGAGAAAACTTTTATCTAACTTTACTTAACTTTTCACGATATATTATCATCAAATCTTTTGACGGAATGTCATTTCGACACCCCGAACTCTCGGAAAGGCTTAGGTAATTCAAACCCTAACCCATAGGTTTCGTCAGGTGAATAGTGCCTATTTCGTCTTTTTTTCCGAAAATATTTTGTTTCCGGGAAAATTTTATTTTCATCTTGAAAATTCTTACTCGTTCAATCTAGCTCGTAGCCAGAATCCTCCCGATTAATAATCATTATAGGTTATAAAACGATTAATAAACACAGCACAGAATAATATTAATAAAAAATTATTTTATTAATAACTAATTCTTTAAACCTAAATTCTGGATAATCTAAAATTTCGGGTTGTTACATCATCTTGAGTCGCCAGATACATGGTACAGAATTCAAATACAACTTAATAATACAACTGTCGTGTATAATATGACAAAACATAAACTGTGAGTTTGAATACAAATATTGTCTACTAGAGAGTATACAAACTCAAAAGGAGTCCTCATTACAATTATTATCACACTATTTCACAGAATAGTGACGACTACTAATGCACCATCTAGGACCATCACTCTGTTCCCCTGTAACGCCCGAGAAAATCTGATTTTTGAGAATTAAATTTTTATTTTTATTAAATGTATTTAATTGATTATTTATGGAGCAAGCTAATCAAAGGTCGTTCTATGACCTAGAAATGTCAGAACATCGTAGGATTTTGGCTACGTGGTAGAATTAAAGTGTTTGAATTTCCAAGACGAAAATAAAAACTTTTCGAGAAATTTTCCGAAAAACACTATTCACGCATTTCTGCTCGGGAATTATTTTTGAACTTTTGAGAAATACGTAACGATAGAATATCGATGTGAGTTGGAATATCCAATAATATTTCAGTTATGGAAAACGTAATATTTCACCTGTGGACTTAATTTGAGAACTTCAGGAAAATCAAGCGTTAAGAAGTTGGGGTAATAATTGTATGATAAGTAAATTGTGCGAGGTAGAGTATACGAGTATGATACGAGGTATTATACGAATATGTATGAATGATGGTATATCGTATATCATAAATTAGTATATGAGTTAGAATACAATAATTATACGTATAATATGTTATAAGGCTTTAAGCCAAATGTAATGGATTTGTTGAATTGTGTAGGAAATATATGTATTGTCCAATGGGATTAATGATAAGGCCCAGATGTAGGAGATGGTTAAGTCCGATATGAATTAATATGAAATTCCAAAGTAATTTAATGTGCAAGCCTAAGTGTTTGTAATGTAAAGCCCAAAGATTTATTAATGCAAGCCCAATGTTTGTTTAATTACAAGCCCAAAGTAAAATTATGCTAGAAGCCCAAATGATTAAGTAAGTTAATTAAGCTAAGGCCCAAAGTAATTATCCAAAGAACCATGGAGCAACCCATGGATGATCCAATGTGATGAACAAGTAAACTTAGAGGCTAAGTTAGTGTGGTGAGCACACAAAGTGATTAATGTGATAATCAAGTATACTTAATGATTAAGTAAGTGTGGTGACCAAGTGTTGTGGTGAGCAAGTAGACTTAGTGGCCAAGTTTACTTAAGCCTTAAGTTAGGAATAGTAAGGAGATGTATTAAGGAGGTGGAATGGCCTAAAGACTAAACTACCCTAACCTTAGAAGTCCTAGAAATAGAGAGCTTAAGAGCTCATTTGTGGGTTGTTTCATTTTCCTCCAACACTTTATACACTAATAAGTTGAGAGCTTATTTGGTTAAGAGAATAAGCACTTATAAAGTTAGACTTCTATTATTAGATTTTCCACAACAACTTATAGCTTAATGGCTTGAGAGAAAAAGCTAGAGAAGCTAGAGTTCTTATTAAGCAAGAAGCAAGAAAAGGATTGAGGTTTAGCAAGTGATCATCAAATAGTAAGTAACCTTAATCCTTGATTCTCTTTCTCTTCCATTGTTAGAGAAGGGGGTATTGGTAGAACTAGTGTGTTAAGGAATGATAAACCAAAGGGCTTAAGTCTTAATAAGCCGTATAAATCATGAATAAGTTATTCATAATCATTTAAGTTACGAACTTATGAAGAACAATAATGAAAGTATAAGAACTTGTAAGAAGTGGTAACATGTTTAAATTAAGAAGTTAGCATGATTAATAAGAGGTAAGAATAAGGATTAAGGGACTTAACTTATTAATAAGTCATAAGCAATGAAATCAAGTATGTTATACTTTAATAAGTAGTTTATAAATTTATGAGTTTTGAACTTATTAACAACAAGTAATAATTTATCATGTTTATAAGTTAATGAAGCATGTATAGTATAATGGATTGATTCCAAGTGAAATGGTTTAAAAATCTCAAGTAACGAAGTTTCGCCGGAATTCACACGATTAGATGACAATCGTCGAATTCGTGAAATTCTCGGAATGGAAGTCGAATTTTGATATTTAGCTTGCAAACATTGGTTTCCAATGGAGACAAGTCTTATTTGGCATTATAGAGTTGCGGACTCGAAAATGGCCGGATTTCGACTTAGAACGAAGAAACGAGCATTGAACGTTCATGAATGTTTATCGTTTTCGTTAAAAATGGACTAATAGGTGAATTTTTAGCAAACGAAGTCGAATAGATAAAATTCTTGCATGAACGCATAGAGTACATATTTTGTGAACCGTAGGCTCTTGAACGAGCCAATTCGGACTTATAACGAAGAAGTTATGAGGCCGGGAATCTCACATAGAAAGTTAACTATTAAAATTTTCTGGTGCTAAGAACATGGCGTCATGTGCGGTCAAGGCAAAATAATAATCAGCGCGCATAGCCAAGGTGAGCATGAGCCCTCGGAGAGTCATATTTGCAGTCATGATCGATATCGAAGGGACTCGTGCTTGCAAAGACCGAGTCCTGGTCTTCAAGCCCTAATAAGCGATCTTGCTTGCAAATACATGTAGTAATAGCCCGGCCACAGCGCCATACTTAAAACTTAGACAATGAAGAATGGTTACAAGTGGAACATGAATGGGAATTGTTAACAATGAGTTAAGGAACTTAATCAAACATTATTAAGTTATAATTAAACCCCAATTATGATCTCTTAGGGTTAAAGAAAGTCAATTGAAGATGAACGCAAACGGTATGCAATAAGCGTACTTAACCATTGACGATCGAGTTTCAATTAATAACGTAAGGATGTTAGTAAGCCGTAAGAAAAGATGATTAACTCGAAACGAGTTGTATTAATGAAATAAATTCACTTAAGTTATAAAAGAGACTGACGTTGGTAAGAATGATGTAAAAGAACGATGGAAAGCCGTAACCAATAATAACAAATCTAATACGGGATTAGATTGAGAAGTAGGGTAAGATTCTTTAAGAACTATGTATGTTTAATCATGACATAATATGGTATGTTATGTGGTTATGTGTTGTAGAGACCGTAAGGACTCAAAGGAAACATAATTATATGGTAGCAGACGCTGAAGGAAAGTTTTTCTTAAACGCTTGTCTAACCTTCGTGTTAGCCAGGTTTTCAAATGATTCAAGTTATGAGATGCATGTATGGTTTTAAGGAAAGAGTCGATGCCAGTTTTAGCTCGGCTAGACTAATCGTAATAGATTAATTGAACTGTTTACAAGTCTTTCAATATAGAATTGCTAACGCTATCCTACGCCAACTAATTGGTACGGATTCAAGGTAAGCCTGAATATAAATAAACAAATGTATTTTCATCGAGTATTCGATGGGCACGTGAGGTTGCCACAACTTAAACGTACACACGTTTAATGGATGTAGTGTTGATCAACATAGGGTACTATAGGCTGATCACCTAGATGTACTCGTAAGCTATGCCAGACTTACGGACTTCGTGCCGGGTTGTCCTTTTCAAAGAAACTATAAGACGTTCACGTCTTGAACTAGAATTGATGATTTATGGAATATTGTTATTGCGAAACGTTTTGAAGGAAAAAGAAAGCTATATTGAATTATTGATAGTACTTCATAACTATCATCCTGTTATTGAAGATATACGATTCCTATGTTTCAAGCATGCTTTTAAAATGAAATTGTTGTACTTGCTGAGCTTGTTATGCTCACACTTGCTTGAACCATATGATTACAGCTTAGACGATATGACCAAAGGATTCAACAAGGATAAAGTGAAGGCTAAAGCGAACTCGTAGCATACCTATGTAATAGTATAGGTTTGTAATGATAATATTTGATATTATGACCAGAACAAATGTAACGGTCTTAAAGAACCTGGGGAATGGTAGTATTATTTTAGAATATATGTAAGACATATTCGTTCTTTTAAGGCTTTTTCAATTAAATGTTTGTATGAACTGTAGCACCGTGGAGCACCATCTGTCGGGTTGAAGGAGACCCGGATTTGGGGGCGTCACAGGTTGGTATTAGAGCATTAGGTTATGAAACTTAAGGGGGGAAGAACCTTAGGCTAATAACCTCGTTAAGGAAGAGAAGTCCGAAGGAAGTAAACTCGAGCTTTACTTGAGTTGAATGAGTTAATAAAGTATCGAGGAAACTCAGTATCAAAAGATTTAAAAGATGGAAATTAACCCTAAATAAATTAAATGTGATTTATGCTTATGCTATTGTGTGTTATGTATTAATCAACGTGTTATGTGTTATTGTAGGATGTTGATCGATAGCTTGATGTATATAGATATACCCACGATGAGTGAAGAGCTTGTGAACCGAGTAGAGTCTGTACCTATGCCAATGACGGAGGTACCATTAGTGATTCTAGAGGAGTCGGAGGCAGAGGAGTACTTTTCCGAGGAAGACTACTCCGAGGGAGAAATGGATATATCGTCATACCTTAGTATGATGAACGATGTGGAGGAAGAAAGAGAGGTAACATCGGTTATTATTGTGGTACCTACACTAGAGTCATCACCTCCAAATGCAATGAGATCATTGTATCTGGTAGAGCTTGACAAGAATGTGCAACTGAGTGCAGTTATGCAGAATCAGAATGAAGAGATTAGTGCTCTTTATATAGCGAAGGAGTCTGCAGAAGCAGATTTTGAGTTAGAGCATGATGAGAATGTGCTCATGATAAATAAGGCTAGGGATTTTAAAAAGGAGGTCGATGAGCTTCGTAAAGAACTGGGGGAGAAGGATCGGAAGATAGCACGGATGTCTTACATCAATGAGAGTGCTCATAAGGATTTCAAGATGAAGGTTGCTTGTTATTCCAATGAGACAGGACAGACCCGTCATAATATTAGTCGGGATACGGTAGTAGAGATTGCGAATGAGAAGCACGAGGATGCTATTATGCATTATTAGAAGTATAGAGTTATAAATATGTGTGTAGTGACGTAAAACCCTCTTCTAAAGGGTAGTCTTTTGTAAACCCAACTTTTGTGAAGTTCAATTACGGGATAGAAATGTAATAACTGTTGGCTATGAAAAACAAATTGTAAATAGTTTCAAACTATGAAGAAGCATATGAATATAAAGAAGTTTTCTTTTAATATGCTTTTTGATGGTATGATTTGATATGTGATGAATAATAACGAAGTAAGTAAACAGATAATAATGAAATTTTATTTATTTAATCTGAATAATGTCGCCTAGGAGAAGATAACGTAATCAGGAAGCAAAATCATGTAATGATAATGAAGGGGGTCTGAACAACCCTATGCAAGAGTTCATTAATTTATTAACGGTTGCATTTAACCAAGACAAGGGTAGAGTACCCGCGGAACCTAGGTATACATTTAACGGCTGCATTTAACAGGCACATCTAAATTCAGGGTCCTGAAATAAAATATGCTTTCACTTAGTATATATCAACGGGTTTGATCATACAAAGTGTTAGTGTGATGCCCCCAAAATAGGTATACATTACCCATCTTGAGTCGCCAAATACATGGTACAAAAATCAAATACAACTTAATTATATAACAATCGTGTAAATTACGACAAAGCATAATCTAAGAGTTTTAATAAGAATATTGTCATCTAGACAATATCTACACTCAATGGAGTCCTCATTACATTTATTGTCACACTATTTTATAGAATAGCGGGACAAACAATCCATTAGAAAAGTCAAGTAGAGAATAAAATCTATTATCTTCTATGATTTAAAAGGTTTTTCATCTCTTTTATCGCTGAGACTCAGCTTAATAAATAAACCACATCATCCTTGCACTACGGCCAAGGATATTCATTAGTATCATGACCAAAAATTATCCATGTACTACGGACCAAGGATATTTGTGTATTCATCAATGGTCATAATCATGCAAAAAACTGTCCATCAATGCACTACGGCCCATGAAGACTTTTACCACATCATTTGTAACATTACGGTCATGATTATACCGAATAATCCCTAGTCATAATCATACCAAGTTCATCTATGCACTACAGGCCACATATGACTTTTAACATATTATAAACATGAGGATGATGACAATGATATAAGAATTCAATAAAATAAGTTCAAGGATAAATTTTTAAAGATTTATAAATTAATTTATCCAGAAATCAATAACGTCCAAATTGTCAACATGATATTATTTTGTGGAGTAAAATTCAAGAATGCTCAGAAGAATATTTCCATGAAAAGATACTGGATGAAGTGCAAATATCCATGATATTCTACTAATTTCATGGAGTATAGAAGCCAAAACTTTAACCAACCGAGTATAATAGAATATATGAAACTACAAATGGATTTTTGCGCATGCATGCAGAACTCCACGAGACCAGATCATTTCCACAATTTAATAAGGAATGAATACAAAGGATCATCCACTATGCATGCAGAGTCCACATAGGCAAAGTTATTCCAACAGAATAATAAAAATGGAATAATGAAGAATTCACCATGCATGCGATAGATAGTAGCACACAAAAGTTATTCCACTAAAATAATAAAGAATGGAATAACAAAAGAATTCACCAGGCATGCGATAGACAATCGCATGCATAAAAGTTATTCCAATGAATAATAAAGAATGGAATAACAACACTTACGAGTAATGAAAGAAAATAACTCTCTTCATGAATACGAAAGAAATAACACCCCTTAACTTAGAAGAAACTGGATACTGGAATAGTGAGGTAGCAGACTTCTCTTCTTCTTTCTCTTTATAATTTCTCTCTATAATAATTGCTCTTCTGAAACTTAGTGAATTGGTGAGAATGAAAGAAGAATGAGCTTCTATTAATTTGAAAATATATTTTCAATAATTGCAAATTTTGGGGCTCAAAATATTACAGTATAATACCTTCCACTTTTTCTTTATTTTAATTTAGTCCTGCAAGTATTATCAAACTTCCACCACCTCCCCTAATAGTAAATAATGTGAATTAATAGTTCATTCATGTGACTTAATTGTATAATCATTTGAAAAAACTAATTACAATATAGTGCCTTCATCTATACCTCCATTTTAATTTAGTCATACAAGTATTATCAATCTTGCACCACCTCCCCTAATAGTACATGAATGTGAATCAATAGTACACACATATGAACAAATAGTTATAAGCATGTGAAATAATAGCAATTAATTGCTAATTTATGCGATTAATTACCCGATTGGTCAATATAACCTCCAGACATCAATTATTATCGAAATAAATGTCGATTTCCACTAACACTAATAAACCCAACACAATGGAACTATCAATTTTATCTTTAATTAACATGAACTTATTCATCATTAATATTATAACTCACAATATTTAACAACCAGGTCGTTCCCAGGAAATAGGGGGCTTTCCGATAAGGATTTCTCCTTATTTGCGCGCAATTAGGTGACAATACCTCTTCTTGATAGAACTTCTAGACATTGTCAATATTGCAAATAATAATATGAATAACTTTTTCATCTCAATTATTAATTTAATAATAATAAATATTATGCAAATGATACTTTGACAATAATTGAATCAATAATATGAGAGATATGATGCAGCAATTACTGTTGCAATAATTGAGTATAACTGAGTGACTTCTCACGTAAGCATCAATAATAAATACCGTACGCTACTATGCAGCCAATCGTATTACTGTACTTTTACCACCGGATAGATCAACAGTTTAACGGTAAAACTTTCGCCGTTATTTTTATAAAAAGATAATTATGTCGTTTTATAACTATGACAATACTTCTGTTGTGGGGTCCACCAATGATTGTGCCGTCGTACAAATATTCCCTGGCCAATCAAATATTATATAACCACTTGCTTACTTTACAAAATTTGTAAATAATACCCACAACTATAACATTATATCAAATCCACACCCTAATATTCAAAAAATATATTTCGAGAAAAATTAATCTTTATTCATAAAAGTTGGGGTCTTACAACCTCCCCTTCTTATGAAATTTCATCCTCAAAATAAGGGTGCGTACCTGGTATATCAAAGAGGTGAGGATACCTTGACTTTATTTCAGATTCTAACTCCCAGGTCATTTCCTCAAAATCGTGGTTTCTCCACAAAACTTTGACTTGCGGTATAACCTTGGAGCGTAGAATATGATCCTTCTTATCCAAGATTTTAACAGGTATCTCCTCATACGTTAAATCTTCCACTATCTCATCCGGTTCTAATTCAATAATGTGGTTCAGGTCTTTCACATATTTACGTAACATAGATATGTTAAAAACATTATGAACACGAGACATACATGGCGGTAAGGTGAGTCTATAGGCCATAGTTCCTACTCGATCGAGGATTAAAAATTGGCCAATGAATCGAGGATTGAGCTTTCCTCTCTTTCCAAATCTCGTAACTCCTTTCCATGGAGCAACATGTAACAACACATGATCTCCAATATTAAATTCCACATCCTTTCGATAAAGATCAACATAACTCTTTTGTCGATCTTGTGAGGTTTTTATACGTTGTCGGATAATTTGAATATTTTTCGTAGTCATACGTACCAACTCTGGTCCCAACAATGTTGCTTCATCAACCTCATCCTAGCATACTAGAGAACGACACTTTCTTCTATACAACGCCTCAAATGGAGCTATGCCAATACTTGCTTAATAACTGTTGTTGTAGAAAAACTCCACCAATGGTAAGAACTTGTCCCAACTCACCTTGAAGTCAAGAACACAGAGTCTTAATAGATCTTCAAAAGTTTGAATAGTCCTCTCCGACTGCCCGTCCGTTTGAGGATGATATGCCGAACTAAATCGTAAATTCGTGCCCATAGCTTTTTGTAAACTAACCCAAAATCTTGAAGTGAATCTTGGGTCTCGATCAGAAACTATGAATACTGGTATACCATGCAATCTTACAACCTCTTTTATGTACATACGAGCAAGACATTCAAGTGTATAAGTTTCTCGTATAGGTAAGAAATGAGCAGACTTGATCAATCTATCAACAATGACCCAAATTGCATCTATGCCTTGCGAAACCTTGGGAAGACCAGTAACGAAATCCATGGTAATGTGCTCCCACTTCTATTCAGGAATTTCAAGTGGTTGCAATGGACCTTTTGGCACTTGATGCTCCGCCTTGACTCATTTGACAAGTTAAACACCTTGAGATAAACTCCACTATCTCTCGCTTCATATTGCTCCACCAAAATGTATGTCGAATATCATGATACATTTTGGTACTCCAATGATGGATTACAAACGGTGTGTTGTGCGCCTCCATCATGATTTTATACTTTAAGTCAGAATCGTTAGGAACACAAAGTCTAGACTTGACTCGAAGTATTCCTTCTTCATCGATTCTTGCTTCTGAAATAGCACTTTCTTGCACTTTCTTCCTCATACGTGTCAGCTCCAGGTCTGTAGCTTGAGTAGCTTTAACTTTATCGATTAAAGTCGGTTCTACTCGTATATTCGCCATCATCACATGGGTCCCTGGAGTCTTTAACTCTATCTCCATCCTTTGTAAGTCATATAAAATGGGCCTTTGCGTCGACAATAATGCACTCGTACCCGCATATGATCTTCTACTCAATGCATCAGCTACTACGTTCATTTTTCCAGGATGGTATTGAATGGTATGATCATAATCTTTCAATAGTTCGAGCCAATGTCGTTGCCGCATGTTGAGTTCCTTTTGAGAGAAGAAATATTTGAGGCTTTTATGATCCGTAAAGATCTCCACTTTCTCCCCATACAGGTAATGCCTCCAAATTTTAAGTACGAAGACAACAGCTGCCAAATCTAGATAATGAGTAGGATAATTCCTCTCATATTCTTTGAGTTGTCGAGAGGCATAGGCTATGACTTTCCCATGTTGCATGAGAACACATCCTAACCCTTTGCCTGAAGCTCACTTTAGATGACAAATCCCTCCGAGCCAGATGGTATTGTCAGAACATGTGCTGAAATGAGTCTCCTCTTGAATTCTTGAAAACTCTTCTCACATTCTTCACTCCAACCGAATTTTGCATCTTTCTGAGTTAGTTGAGTTAATGGAGTAGCGATTCGAGAAAACCCTTCTACGAATCTCCGATAATAACCAGCTAAGCCGAGAAAGCTACATACTTTGGTCACTGATTTAGGTTGCTCCCAGCTTTGAATAGCTTCCATCTTTGCCGGGTCAACAGATATTCCATATTTGATACTACGTGCCCAAGGAATACTACTTCCTCAAGCCAGAACTCGTATTTCTTCAACTTGGCATAAAGCTTGTTTTCACAAAGCTTTTGGAGTATCAGCCTCAAGTGTTGCTCATGATCTTCACCTCTTTTGGAGTAAATGAGGATGTCATCAATAAAGACGACCACAGAGTGATCCAAATATTCCTTGAATACTCGGTTCATCATATCCATGAAGGCAGCAGGAGCATTTGTGAATCCAAAAGACATGACTAGGAATTTGTAATGCCCATACCAAGTTCTGAAAGCCGTCTTTGGAATGTCATCGGTTCTAGTCTTTAACTGATGATATCTGGAACGAAGATCAATTTTTGAAAAGAATTTGGCGCCTTGCAACTGGTCAAACAGGTCATCAATGCGAGGCAACATATATCTATTTTTGAAAGTGACATGGTTCAACTCCCGATAATCAATACAAAGTCGCATACTTCCATCTTTCTTCTTCACGAATAGAACAGGAGCACCCCAAGGAGACGTACTAGGATGAATGAAACCGATGTCTAACAATTCCTGTAGTTGGGTTTTTAACTCCTGAAGTTCAATAGGAGCCATTCGATATGGGCTTTGGAAATGGGTTTTATATCGGGTTTAAGGTCGATACCACACTCGATTTTACGCTCCGGGGGTAGGCCAGGAAGTTCTTCAGGGAATACTTCAGGAAATTTATTAACAATAGAAATATCATTCAAATCTAACGTATTTTTGTTTAAATCTGTGACATGAGCTAAGAAAGCTTGACATCCATTTTTCAATAAACGAATAGCTTTATGGCTTGAGACGACCGTGATTGATTTTAATGGTTTGGTCGCTTGAATTTGTATAATAGGTTTATTAGGAATATGAAAGCTAACAACCTTACGAAAACAATCAATTTTAGCATGATGAGTAGTTAACCAATCAATCCCTAGAATCACGTCAAATGCATGTATTTTTAAGGAGATAAGATCGACAGGTAACGTGCAGTTATCGATTTGAATTAAACAATACTTATAAACAGTGGATGTAATTAAGGTTTCTCCCAACGGAGTTTTAATAGATAAGTCAAAGTCTAATTTCTCCGAAGTCAAATTCAAACGTTGAGCACAAGTAGGAGAAATAAAAGAATGTGTAAAACCGGTATCAAATAAGGTATATACTTTGCTGGAGTTTATGATAAGCTTACCCGTGATGACCTTGTTCGGGTTCCTTGCTTTCTGGGAGGTTATGGAAAACGCTCTCCCTTGAACTACCAGTTTTGACTTTTTTGCGACGGTCTTTGGTGCCTCCATCTCAGCTGGACTTGTTTTCGGTGCACGACAAAATCGGGTTAAGTGACCTTCTCTTCCACAATTATAACACGC
Organism: Panax quinquefolius; assembly: GCA_020205615.1. Classification (NCBI taxonomy): domain Eukaryota; kingdom Viridiplantae; phylum Streptophyta; class Magnoliopsida; order Apiales; family Araliaceae; genus Panax; species Panax quinquefolius. The sequence continues at coordinate 41,950,699 of CM035165.1, forward strand.
TTTGGACTGCATCACGCAGTTTGGACTGATGTATCCCTCCCCTCTGCATTTGAAGCATATGATAGGTAGTCGTTCTCCTTCCTTAACGACGGGTGTTGGTGCTAACGTCTTTCTATCATTGTTGAATCTCCTCTTCTTGAAATGTCCAATCTTATTGTTGTAAAGCACCCCAAATCCGGGTACTTGAAACTCATACTCGGTGCTTCACGATACCATTTCTATGAGCTGAATAATACTAATAATAATAACAATAATATAAAGATCCACTTTATTTACATATCATCAGAGTCTAAACCCCAAGTATGAGACCTTTAAATATTCATTACAATACATGATAGATAATATATATCATACTTGTCTGAATAATATCGAACTAATACATAAACTACCACGAATCTTATTTGGTTAGATTTCCTTTTCCTTTGTTTCTGCATGAGCTTTCTAGTTCTTAACACTTAGCTGAAAACATTTAAATTAAACAAGGACGAGCATTTGAGTGCCCATCAAGTAATAGCAATTATATATATAAGCTGAAAGAATTTAAATGTTTTCTTTGTACTACCCTTCCACAACAAGTCAATAGTTGTGAAGTAATCTGAACCGATAATAATAACATAACAACCGTGTAATGGATGTTCATACTTGTCTGGGTTCCAAACCAAAACAATTCATTTGGATAATAGTAAGGTTTTAGCTTGTTCAACAATAATCTATAATTCGACATATATATATATATATATATATATATATATATATATATACGAGTAATTAACAAAGGTGTATCAACATGTGATTAAATACAATGATTATCCAAATGGGGACACTTGTATAACCATTTATAGAAATTAACAAACATAATATATATCTGAATTACCATATACTAACATGTTGATAATCAATGAGCGTATATAATATAGGGTTAATAATCTGTACAGTAATAATATAATTCTGAAACATTTTTACTCATGTCCATTTCATAAAGGAAATGCAAAGGTAGGATACTTGCTTGGTACGCTATTTACAATTTGTAACTTAGTTTTATCTTTTGTATAACAACCTATCAGTAATAAGATCATTTTTCTGATTAGAATAACATATTATAACACATAACACTACTTATTGCAGTCAGCACATTACCTAATCACATTGCCACTTATGTCCAACCGTCATTGGATCACTAACAACCATATATCTAATCAAATTATCTAAGTCCAGATCAATTTCAGAAACATGTCGGTGTACTGACAGCTTTATCGAGTAATTATCGAGTCTAAGACTCTATCCCGTAACTTAGTATCAGTCATATTATTTTTAAATGACTTATAATAATTTTAAAACATTTATTATAATTTATCATCAATTTTCAAATAGCGGAATCATTATTAAATGATTTAATTATTAAATAGTTCAATTATCATTAATATTTAATTAATATTAAATTATTAATGAAACTATTGTCAAAATATTAAAGTTATTTATAATAACTTAAAAATATTTTTAAAGTATTAATATTACCCTTAAATGATTTTTAAAACATTTAAAATCATTTTTAAATAATTACCATTAATATTTAATTATTAATGTACTATTTATCACAATATTAAAAGTCTTTAAGTATAACTTAATAATATTTTTAATTCATTTATATCCTTTTTAAATGATTTTTAAATTAATAAAACTATTTTTAAACTATTTATTTAATATAATTATTTAATATCATTAATATTGAGTTATTAATGAAATTATCCTTTAAATATTAAAAGTTATATTTTATAACTTAAAATATCTTTAAACACTTTATTTTCATTTAAAATGATTTTTATAATATTAAAATCATTTTTAAACTAATTTATTTAATATAATTATTAAATATCCTTAATATCATTAATAATAATTAATTAATGAAATTTACCTTTAAATATTGAAAGTTATATTTTATAACTTAAAAATACTTTTAAAACATTTATTTTTCATTTAAAATGATTTTTGTAATATTAAAATCATTTTTAAACTAATTTATTTAATATAATTATCAAATAAGTCTAATATCATTAATATTAAATAATTAATGAAATTTGTCTTAAAATATTAAAAGTTATTTTTATTACTTAAAATATTATTAAATACCTTTTATCATTTAAAATGATTTTTAATATATTAAAATCATTTTAATTAATTTATTTAATGAATTTATTAAATAAATAAAATATCAATAATATCCAAATAAATATTAATAATTATGAAAATATGTCAAATTATTAAAAGTTAATTTTATAACTTAAAATTATTTTTAAAATTATTTTTGTAATTTTTGAAATTAATTTCTATTTTTAAACGATTTTTAGAAATTAATTTAATTAAAATGAATATGCCTGTCGCTAAAGCCTTTAGCTTACGTAATTTGTCGCATTTAGTGTTCTTGAGGCTCAAGAACATTCATAGGCAGTGCTCGAGATAGCTACTTTGACCACTGAATTAAAAGATCAGAATGTGTTTACAAAGCACGTTAGTGGTCAGAGATTGTAGTACTAATGTCAGACTACAAGCTCCAACAACAAACATGTCTAACAAGCATGAAACCAACGAGATCTAAGCCTTCAAAGGGACTGTCAGACCTATTCTTCATTTTTGGGTTACCGAGAAATGAAGAACAGTTTGACTATCCATTTTTGGGCTTCTACAACTTGTAATCCACATAATGTTTGTGTGATATAAAGGGTGCAGTATGCAGCCAGGATGACAAGAAAGAGATCTATTATCTAAAACACATATAACAATAACAGAATTAACCGTTATGATCCGGTTAAACCATGTCTGAGACCGTGTTCATATGTTTTTTAGGTTACCCAGAAAACAGAACACATGGTCAAACTGTCTGGTTTGACCACCCACATAATCTAACATGTTTAATGTTAATTTAATCTAAAGACACTAGAATGAAGTATAAGAAACATACGACAACTTAGATGCATCAACAACAACAAATCAACAACACCATGACAGATCTAGACGCTTGAAAAGCTTGTCAGGCCCTTTCTGGGCAAATATGGGTTACCCAGAATTGTCCGGTCAATGCCGGTCAACATGGTTTGACCACGAATAACTTGAAATCTGAACATTTAATGGCTGTGATTCGACTTCTAGAGCACAGCCCTTACAACATACTACCAATACCAACATTAAACATACAGAAACATAAACAGAATGAGATCTAGGAGGTCTGACATTAGTTGTCAGAAATCAAAATAAATTTTTTCCAGATTTTGAAAAACACCAAATCCGAGCCTCTATATGTTATGGATCTAACATCTAGCAACCCAAATCATCATTATACACTACATATAACATGTTTAACATAAAAAATCTAACATCTAACAATAGATCATTGCTCAGATTTTCAAATTAGGGTTTATACCTTCTACGAACAAATTTTGATTATAGGCCACTGATTTGGTTATGGGTATTAGTGGGGCTTGGTTTTTGTGACTGAAATGTCTTAGAATTTCGTAGGTTTTGAAGAAGAGAGAATTGGTTAAGTGTGTGTGCAAAAATAAGCTAACATTTGATATTTTCTCTCTCCAATCTATATATATATATGATGTTAGATGCATGAATTGGTTGAGGTTACTTGGTTTGCTAGCATTTTAAGTCACACGGGGTAGTTGATGTAGTTCACCCACTCAATTATTACAATATACACAAATTATTTTAAATAATGCTAGAGGGGCATTTTGGTCATTTTGTATGGAATTTTAATGGCATTCTTGTAATCAAATTCTTAGGGTTTGACCCTAAGGTTTAGTACATGTCATTTATAGGATTTAGCAATTAGGGTTTGAAAAATGTAAGATTTTAGTTTCTAAATTTTTTAATTAGAGTTTCCTTAATTAGATTAGATTTTCTAATTACATTATACATGAACATTAGGGTTTTAGTGTCCACTAATTAGCATTTAGCTTACAATTAACAAATTAGGATTACTAATTTTAGAATTAGGGTTTCTAGTTAATTAGGGTTTCCAAAATTAATTAGGGTTTTCCTAATTAACATTGATATTTATAATAAATGTCATAAATCATATATCACTATTACAAAACAATCTTGTACTCTAATTTGGGTTTCAAATTAGGGTTTCTAGATTTCAGAAGTTAGGATTTTATAATTAGGGGTTTTCTAAAGATTAATTAGGGTTTCTAGATTTTAATTAGGGTTTACCTAATTAATCATTTAATACACAATATAAATCATATAACAGAGTTATATAACAGTCTTGAATTTCCCCCTTGAATTTAAAAAATAGGGTTAAACAAATTAATGCTAGGGTTTTGTCATTATACACCATAATTGACCAACCATTATCAATACGTACATACAATACATATTTATAGCACTGAAAAATCAAAAATATAATTACTATTATATTATTATTCTCATTCCTTGATAAAAATCCTAAATTAGGGTTTGGATTCCATATCGATTTATTTTTCCATATTTAACCTTAATAATTAAGGTAAAATAATTAACTTAATAATCTGTACAAAATTCATATAATAAAATAATAATTATTATTATTCTAAAATCATTGCATATATTATTTAAATAATATATGATTGTATTTTCATGGAAAATAATTAATAAAACATTTCTACTATAAAATTAATTATTATAAGAATATACTTTATAAAAATCAATAATTCTAAAATAAAATTATTTGTAAACATTCATGTAATAAATATATTTTTATTTATCACATAAATACATATACACCTTATCTTGTACAAATCCTCATCTTTAAAATTAAAAAAAAAATTATATGCAAAATTTCTGATTTATTTATATGGAAAATCGGGTTGTTACATTCACCCTCCCTTATAAAGATTTCGTCCCTGGAATCACCGTTTTAAAACCTATACATTCCAGGGTACACATCATACATAATCATTTCAATTGGATCTCGATCATAATTTGATCGAACTGATCTTTAACTATTCACATAAAGTTTGTCCATCTAATTAAACGGAAATTTGATTTCGAAAAGAACTCAAATTTCTCCTTCAATTTTTTTTTTATAAAATAATTTACTATATATAGGAAAATCTAGTATAAGCAAATAAAAGTTATACGAATAATACGTGGAGCTCCATTTCCAGCTGCCATCGTATCCTGGACAGTCATATTGTAGACCCTTGCTGTTGATTTTATTGGCTTGTTTGACGAAGTCGGTCCTGTGATTGCTAAAGTCCCGCTGCTAGTGCCCGTGTTCACACTTCCTACCTCCACCCTCCTCTTCGGACAATCCTTCACCTTGTGCTCAGTCGATCCGCACCGAAAACACGTACTGCTTATCCTAGGATTGGGGCAGTTGTGAGAGATATGGCCCTCCTGCCCGCACTTATAGCATACAAATTTCCCCTTCAAACACTCCCCATAGTGGTTCTTTCCACAAGTCTTACACGTCACCATCTTCTTCTTCCCACCTTCTTATTTTACCTGCACACTTCCAAAATTGTTCCCCTTCCTCTTGTTACTACTACCCCTACTCCCACTATTAATTTTCACCTTCCCAGTTCCTTCAACCTTACCTTTGTTCTTCCTATCCTTGTTGTAGAGGCTCGTGGCCTCACTCCCCTCCTCAGCAATAATAGCTTTCTCGATGAGTGCTGCAAATGTAGGGATCTGCAACACTGCCACCTTGTTGTAGAGCCAGCGTTTTAATCCCAGCTCAAACCTTCTCATTTTCCTAGCCTTCGTATCAACTTGATGCGGAGCGAACCTAGCTAACCCATTAAATTTTACGGCATACTCCGCATCAGTCATATTCTCCTGCTTCAACTCTAATTATTTCACTTCCATCCTAGCATGCATACTGGATAAAAAATAGTTTTTGAAAAATAAAGTTTTAAATCTTTCCCAAACAACTACACCTGCTCCTGCCCTCGCCTGATTCGCTTCCCACCAAAAGTTTGCCTCCCCCTTCATCATGTAAGTCGTAAAAGTAGTCTTCTGCCCTTCAGCTACCCTAGCTATCATGAATGCTTTTTCAATCTCTTTAACCCAGGTCTGGGCTTCAATAGGGTCAGTTGTACCTTTAAATTCTGGCGGTCCTATAACCTTAAAATCTTTAAAGTTCGCCAAACGATTATCTGGCGGGTTCCCTGCGTCTGGTATTCCCTGTTGCATAGCTTGTGCTACAATGTTGGCGAAGTGCTACATCGGGTCTGCTTGTTGTTTTCCCTCAGCGTTGTTGACAGATTCTTTTACCCTTTGGTTTCGAGTTCGACATCTTGGCGGTATTATCTGATTAAATAAAATCATAAATTTAACTTACATTCTAAACCTTATCATATAAGTTTAATATATTAAACTCGTTTCATTACTCAAACATAGATTCATATTCATTTAACGAATATTTTACATAGCATCACACATACAGCTTTAAACATCACCTATCCCTTTGTGACTACAAAAGTTGGGATTTACAAACTTGATCATTATAAACGTTGAGAACATAACCTTACATAGACATACTTATCCTATATATTACATTAAACACACTTACACCACAAAACCTATACTACCTATTCGCTACGCCTTTTTCCTTGGACAACTTTTCGCCTGATGACCTTCTATCCCACAGATAAAACATGTTCCTGGTTTGTAGTTGGGACAATACAGAGTAGTATGTCCTTCATAACTGCAAAGATAACATATTCTTTTCCCTTGCTTCGTATCGAATTTTCCTAAGTCATGGTCTTCTATCTTTCTTTTCCCCTTCTTGCTCGGAGCTGCACACGATGTGTTGCCTGTGGCTCCCATCTGATCAATTTTAAGTTTATCTTGTTCTTCCTTTGTTTCTATTAACGCCTGACGCAATTGACTATTTAACAGCTTTTCTATTTCCCAAAGCCTTTCCAGAGAAGAAACCTTGTTCCTCAGATCCTGCACCTCCATTGATGCCTGATCAGCTTCAACTTTAGTGTTCAAATCACTATCTGTCAGTTCCACCATCTTTGGATCTGGTATTACGTTTTCTAAAATAACCACCTCGTCTGAGTTATTTTCATCGTGAGCCTCTATTTCAGCTACTGGCTTCGATATTAGCTCTGGTGTATGGATTCGATCCTTCTTCATGCTATATGCATATAACAAGCCTTTCTACCAGACATCTACATGCATAAATTATCCTGATTAGCATATAGTATATACACACATCAAATAATAGTTCTATATAAGTTATCTTTTATTTTGTTTGACGATGAATTTATTTAATTCATCTCTTTTTAAACTCTATATGAGTTATTTATATTTTCAACGTTTCCCTCTGTTCTAAGGTTATAGCCTAAGGTCTAGCCAACCTAAGGTTTTTAACCCTAAGCTCTGATACCAACCTTTAAAGCCCCCCAAATTCGGGTACTTGTAACCCAAACTCGGTGCTTCACGATACCATTTCTATGAGCGGAATAATACTAATAATAATAACAATAATATAAAGATCAACTTAATTTACATATCAGCAATAATAGCTTTCTCGATGAGTGCTACAAATGTAGGGATCTGCAACACTGCCACCTTGTTGTCGAGCCAGTGTTTTAATCCCAGCTCAAACCTTCTCGCTTTCCTAGCCTTCGTATCAACTTGATGCGGGCGAACCTAACTAACCCATCAATTTTTTGCGGCATACTCCTTATGAGTCATATTCTCCTCGCTTCAACTCTAAAATTTCACTTCCATCCTAGCTTTGCATCATTGGATAAAAATTGTTTTCGAAAAATAAAGTTTTAAACCTTTCCCAATAAACTACACCTGCTCCTGCCCTCGCCTGATTCGCTTCCCACCAAAAGTTTGCCTCCCCTTCATCATGTAAGTGGAAAAATTAGTCTTCTACCCTTCAGCTACCCTATCTATCATGAATGCTTTTTCAATCTCTTTAACCCAAGTCTGGGCTTCAACAGGGTCAGTTGTACCTTTAAATTCCGGCGGTCCTACAGCCTTAAAATCTTTGAAGTTCACCAAACGATTATCTGGCGGGTTACCTGCGACTGGTATTCCCTGTGCATAGCTTGTGCTACCATGTTGGCAAAAGTCTTTGATCGAATTCCGCTTGTTGTTGTCCTCGGTCGTTGTTCGATGCATGATTCTTTTACCCTTTGGTTTCGAGTTCGACATCTTGGTGGCATTATCTGATTAAATAAAATCATAAATTTAACTTACATTCTAAACCTTATCATATAAGTTTAATATATTAAACTCGTTTCATTACTCAAAAATAGATTCATATTCATTTAACAAATATTTTACATAGCATAGCATTTACTGTTTTAAACATCAGTTATCCCTTTGTGACTACAAAAGTCGGGATGTACAAACTTGATCATTATAAAAGTTGAGAACATAACCTTACATAGACATACTTATCCTATATATTACATTAAACACACTTACACCACAGAACCTATACTACCTATTCGCTACGCCTTTTTCCTTGGACAACTTTTTGCCTGATGACCTTCTATCCCTCAGATAAAACATGTTCCTAGTTTGTAGTCGGTACAATACATAGTAGTATGTCCTTCATAACTGCAAAGATAACATATTCTTTTCCCTTGTTTCTTATCAAATTTTCCTAAGTGATGGTCTTTTATCTTTCTTTTCCCCTTCTTGCTCAGAGCTACACACGATGTGTTGCTTGTGGCTCCCATCTGATCAATTTGGATTTTAAGTATATCTTATTCTTCCATTGTTTCTATTAACGCCTGACGCAATTGACTATTTAACAGCTTTTCTATTTCCCAAAGCCTTTCCAGAGAAGAAACCTTGTTCCTCAGATCCTACACCTCCGTTGATGCCTGATCAGCTTCAACTTTAGTGTCTGAATCACTATCTGTCAGTTCCACCATCTCTGGATCTAGTATTACGTTTTCTAAAATAACCACCTCGTCTGAGTTGTTTTCATCGTGAGCCTCTATTTCAGCTATTGGCTTCGATATTAGCTCGGGTGTATGGATTCGATCCTTCTTCATGCTATATGCATATAACAAGCCCTTTCCACCAGACATCTACACACATAAATTATCCTGATTAGCATAAAATATATACACACATCAAATAATAGTTCTATATAATTTATCTTTTATTTTGTTTGACGATGAATTTATTTAATTCATCTCTTTTTAAACTCTATATGAGTTATTTATATTTTCAACGTTTCCCTCTGTTCTAAGGTTATTGCCTAAGGTCTAGCCCACCTAAGGTTTTTAACCCTAAGCTCTGATACCAACCTGTAAAGCCCCCCAAATTCGGGTACTTGTAACCCAAACTCGATGCTTCACGATACCATTTCTATGAGCGGAATAATACTAATAATAATAACAATAATATAAAGATCAACTTAATTTACATATCAGCAATAATAGCTTTCTCGATGAGTGCTACAAATGTAGGGATCTGCAACACTGCCACCTTGTTGTCGAGCCAGTGTTTTAATCCCAGCTCAAACCTTCTCGCTTTCCTAGCCTTCGTATCAACTTGATGCGGAGCGAACCTAGCTAACCCATTGAATTTTGCGGCATACTCCGCAACAGTCATATTCTCCTGCTTCAACTCTAAAAATTTCACTTCCATCCTAGCCTGCATACTGGATAAAAAATTGTTTTCAAAAAATAAAGTTTTAAACCTTTCCCAATAAACTACACCTGCTCCTGCCCTCGCCTGATTCGCTTCCCACCAAAAGTTTGCCTCCCCTTCATCATGTAAGTGGAAAAATTAGTCTTCTGCCCTTCAGCTACCCTATCTATCACGAATGCTTTTTCAATCTCTTTAACCCAAGTCCTGGCTTCAACAGGTCATTGTACCTTTAAATTCAAGCGGTCCTACAAATTTTTTAAAATCTTTGAAGTTCACCAAACGATTATCTGGCGGGTTACCTGCGACTGGTATTCCCTGTGCATAGCTTGTGCTACCATGTTGGCAAAGTGCTGCATCGGGTCTGCTTGTTGTTGTCCCTCAGCGTTGTTGACAGATTCTTTTACCCTTTGGTTTCGAGTTCGACATCTTGGCGGCATTATCTGATTAAATAAAATCATAAATTTAACTTAAATTCTAAACCTTATCATATAAGTTTAATATATTAAACTCGTTTCATTACTCAAACATAGATTCATATTCATTTAACAAATATTTTACATTGCATAGCATTTACTGTTTTAAACATCAGTTATCCCTTTGTGACTACAAAAGTCGGGATGTACAAACTTGATCATTATAAAAGTTGAGAACATAACCTTACATAGACATACTTATCCTATATATTACATTAAACACACTTACACCACAGAACCTATACTACCTATTCGCTACGCCTTTTTCCTTGGACAACTTTTTGCCTGATGACCTTCTATCCCACAGATAAAACATGTTCCTAGTTTGTAGTCGGTACAATACATAGTAGTATGTCCTTCAAAACTACAAAGATAACATATTCTTTTCCCTTGTTTCTTATCAAATTTTCCTAAGTGATGGTCTTTTATCTTTCTTTTCCCCTTCTTGCTCAGAGCTACACACGATGTGTTGCTTGTGGCTCCCATCTGATCAATTTGGATTTTAAGTATATCTTATTCTTCCATTGTTTCTATTAACGCCTGACGCAATTGACTATTTAACAGCTTTTCTATTTCCCAAAGCCTTTCCAGAGAAGAAACCTTGTTCCTCAGATCCTGCACCTCCGTTGATGCCTGATCAGCTTCAACTTTAGTGTCTGAATCACTATCTGTCAGTTCCACCATCTCTGGATCTAGTATTACGTTTTCTAAAATAACCACCTCGACTGAGTTGTTTTCATCGTGAGCCTCTATTTCAGCTATTGGCTTCGATATTAGCTCAGGTGTATGGATTCGATCCTTCTTCATGCTATATGCATATAACAAGCCCTTTCCACCAGACATCTACACACATAAATTATCCTGATTAGCATATAATATATACACACATCAAATAATAGTTCTATATAATTTATCTTTTATTTTGTTTGACGATGAATTTATTTAATTCATCTCTTTTTAAACTCTATATGAGTTATTTATATTTTTAACGTTTCCTTCTGTTCTAAGGTTATAGCCTAAGGTTTAGCCCACCTAAGGTTTTTAACCCTAAGCTCTGATACCAACCTGTAAAGCCCCCCAAATCTGGGTACTTGAAACCCAAACTCGTTGCTTCACGATACCATTTCTATGAGCGGAATAATACTAATAATAATAAGAATAATATAAAGATCAACTTTATTTACATATCATCATAGTCTAATCCCCAGGTATGAGACCTTTAAATATTCATTACAATACATGATAGATAATATATATCATATTTGTCTGAATAATATCGAACTAATACATAAACTACCACGAATCTTATTTGGTTAGGTTTTCTTTTCCTTTGTTTCTGCATGAGCTTTCTAGTTCTTCACACTTAGCTGAAAACATTTAAATTAAGCAAGGATGAGCATTTGAGTGCCCAGCAAGTAATAGCAATTATATATATAAGCTAAAAGAATTTAAATGTTTTCTTTGTACTACCCTTCTACAACAAGTCAATAGTTGTGAAGTAATCTAAACCGATAATAATAACATAACAACCCACTTTCAAAATTTTGAAACTACGTATTGACTATAACTAGGGTTAAGGTGACATAATATGAACATTGTTTTCAATTTTCGAATAAGTTTAAACAGAACTTCATCTACAAACCGTCATAACTTACGGGCACGGGGGTGATCATCTCGTTATGCCCTGTATTGATCAACACTACTTGCAAAAACGAGGGTATCGTTCACTCTATCCACCTTGGGTGCATAAAATTTTTTCCCGTGTAAGGGATGTTCATACTTGTCTGGGTTCCAAACCAAAGCAATTCAGTTGGATAATAGTAAGGTTTTAGCTTGTTCAACAATAATCAATAATTCAATATATATATATATATATATATATATATATATATATACGTGTAATTAACAAAGGTGTATCAACATATGATTAAATACAATGATTATCCAAGTGGGGACACTTGTATAACCATTTATAGAAATTAACGAACAGAATATATATCTTAATTACCATATACTAACATGTTGATAATCAATGAGCGTATATAATATAGGGTTAATAATTTGTACAATAATAATAAAATTCTGAAACATTCTTACTCATGTCCATTACATAAAGGAAATGCAAAGGTAGGATACTTGCCTGGTACGCTGCGTACAATTTGCAACTTAGTTTTATCTTTTGTATAACAACCAATCAATAATAAGATCATTTTACTGATTAGAATAACATATTATAACACATAACACTGCTTATTTCAGTCATCACATAACCTAATCACATTTCCACTTAAGTTCAACAGTCATTGGATCACTAACAAACATATATCTAATCAAATTATCCAAGTCTAGATCAATTTCTGAAACATGTCGTAGTACCGACATCTTTATCGGGTAATTATCGAGTCTAAGACTCTATCCTGTAACTTAGTATCAGTCATATTATTTTTAAATGACTTATAATAATTTTAAAACATTTATTATAACTTATCATGAATTTTCAAACACCGAAATTATTATTAAATGATTTAATTATTAAATAATTCAATTATCATTAATAATTAATATTAAATTATTAATGAAACCATTGACAAAATATTAAAGTTATTTATAATAACTTAAAATATTTTTAAAGTATTAATATTACCCTTAAATGATTTTTAAAATATTTAAAATCATTTATAAATAATTACCATTAATATTTAATTATTAATGTACTATTTATCACAATATTAAAAGTCTTTAAGTATAACTTAATAATATTTTTAATTCATTTATCTCTTTTTAAATGATTTTTAAATTAATAAAACCATTTTAAAACTATTTATTTAATATAATTATTTAATATCATTAATATTAAATTAATATCATTAATATTAAGTTATTAATGAAATTATCCTTTAAATATTAAAAGTTATATTTTATAACTTCAAATATCTTTAAACACTTTATTTTCATTTAAAATTATTTTATAATAATAAAATTATTTTTAAACTAATTTATTTAATATAATTATTAAATATCCTTAATATCATTAATAATAATTAATTAATGAAATTTACCTTTAAATATTGAAAGTTATATTTTATAACTTAAAAATACTTTTAAAACATTTATTTTCATTTAAAATGATTTTTCTAATATGAAGAACAGTTCGACTGTCCATTTTTGGGCTTCTACAACTTGTAGTCCATGTAATGTTTGTGTGATATAAAGGGTGCATTATGTAGCCAGAATGACAAAGAAGAGATCTATTATCTAAAACACATATAACAATAACAGAATCAACCGTTATGATCCGGTCAAACCATGTGGAGATCAGTGTTTATATATTTTTTCAGGTTACCCGTAAAATGTAGAACACGGTTAAGTCAGTTTAGTACTGGTTTGTCATTTATATAATCTAACATGTTTAATGTTTATGTAATCTAAAGACATTAGAATGAAGTATAAGCAAATACGACAACTTAGATGCATCAACAACAACAAATCAACAACACCATGACAGATCTAGACACTTGAAAAGCTTGTCAAGCCCTTTCTGGGCAAATCTGGGTTACCCAGAATTTTCCGGTCAATGCCGGTCAACGTGGTTTTACCACGAATAACTTGAAATCTGAACAATTAATGGCTGTGATTAAACTTCCAGAGCACAGAACTTACAACATACTACCAATACCAACATTTAAACATACAAAAACATAAACAAAATGAGATCTAGGTGGTCTGACATTAGTTCTCATACATCAAAATAAAATTTTTCCAGATTTTGAAAACCACCAAATCCGAGCCTCTAGATGTTATGGATCTAACATCTAGCAACCCAGATCATCATTATACACTACATATAACATGTTTAACATAAAAAATCTAACATCTAACAACAGACCATTGGTCAGATTTTCAAGTTAGGGTTTATACCTTCTATGAACAAGTTTCGATTCTAGGCCACTGATTTGGTTATGGGTATTAGTGGGGCTCGGTTTTTGTGACTGAAATGTCTTAGAATTTCGTAGGTTTTGAAGGAGAGAGAATTGGTTAAGTGTGTGTGCAAAAATAAGCTAACATTTGATATTTTCTCTCTCCAATCTATATATATATGATTTTAGATGCATGAATTGGCCGAGGTTGCTTGGTTTGCTGGCATTTTAAGTCACATGGGGTAGTTGAAGTAGCTCACCCACTCAATTATTGCAATATACACAAGTTATCTTAAATAATGCTAGAGGGTATTTTGGTCATTTTGCATGGAATTTTAATGGAATTCTTGTAATCTTGCAAACCCTTAGGGTTTGACCATTAGGGTTTAACCATAAGGTTTAGTACATAGCGTTTGTGGGATTTAGTAATTAGGGTTTGAAAAATGTAAAATTTTAGTTTATAAAATTTTTAATTAGGGTTTCCATAATTAGATTAGATTTTCTAATTACATTATACATGAACATTAGGGTTTTAGTGTCCACTAATTAGAATTTAGCTTACAATTAACAAATTAGGGTTACCAAATTAGCAAATTAGGGTTACTAATTTTAGAATTAGGGTTTTTAGTTAATTAGGGTTTCCAAAATTTATTAGGGTTTTCCTAATTAACATTGATATTTATAATAAATGTCATAAATCATATATCACGATTACAAAACAATTGTGTACTCTAACTTGGGTTTCAAATTAGGGTTTCTAGATTTCAGAAGTTGGGATTTTATAATTAGGGGTTTTCTAAAGATTAATTAGGGTTTCTAGATTTTAATTAGGGTTTACCTAATTAATCATTTAATACACAACATAAATCATATAACAGAGTTATATAACAGTCTTGAATTTTCCCCTTGAATTTAAAAAATAGGCTTAAACAAATTAATGCTAGGGTTTTGTCATTATGCACCATAATTGACCAACCATTATCAATACGTACATACAATACATATTTATAGCACTGAAAAATCAAAAATATAATTAATATTATATTATTATTCTCATTCCTTGATAAAAATCCAAAATTAGGGTTTGGATTCCATATCGATTTATTCTTCCATATTTAACCTTAATAATTAAGATAAAATAATTAACTTAATAATGCATACAAAATTCATATAATAAAATAATTATTATAATTATTCTAAAATCATTTCATATATTATTTAAATAATATATGATTGCATTTTCATGGAAAATAATTAATTAAACATTTCTACTATTAAATTAATTATTATAAGAATATACTTTATAAAAATAAATAATTCTAAAATAAAATTATTTGTAAACATTCATGTAATAAATATATTTTTATTTATCACATAAATACATATACACCTTATCTTGTACAAATCCTCATCTTTTAAAAAAAAATTATTTGCAAAATTTCTGATTTATTTATATAGAAAATATCAGGTTGTTACAATTGTCTTGGCAATGATTACCACCGAAGTGGTTACCATTTCTGGCATGTTGATTCCCTCCACATTTATTGTCACCGCTTCGATGACTGCTACCACTGGTATTATCATTTTGCCGGCTACTTTCTCTTGGTTGGGTTGACTCGTTATCGCACTCCAATAACTGAGCCCTATTCACAACATCTGAATACAAACACAGTTTATGAGAGATAAGGTATTGATGTATCTCGGGTTTCAAACCTCTTAGAAACATTCGCGTCATTCTCTCTCCTCATTATCAACTAAGTGAGACACAAACCGGGACAACTCGGCAAACTTAGCTTCGTACTACGACACGGTCATATTGTTCTACTCCAACTTGATGAACTCTACCTCTTTCAGTGTTTCCAGTGTTTCCACCTATATTTTCGACAGGAGCCGCTCTCGCCTAATGTTGCATGAATTGCATAAAGCCTCTGAACATTCTATCGTTCATCATTTGGTCAGTTTTGTTATTTGCATTAGGATTGTCGCCTTCCTGATGCATATTATCCTGATTATTGATCTGTGGAGACTCAACGGTCTCCTGTGCTCCATTGCTATTCTCAACATTCTCGGATGTCATTTTCAAATACAACCACAAAATAAGGGTTAATTGATATGCAACATATTATCCCTATACTCTGACCGACCAATTAAATACCAAATAAACTTAGGTAGGTCATACTAGTGAAGGAATTCCCTGTATCTCCCCTCCTAGTTCTAGTCTCACATCTTAGCCAGGGATCATATCCCTAAGCTTTGATACCAACTGTGACGCCCCCAAAATAGGTATACATCACCCATCTTGAGTCGCCAAATACATGGTACAAAATTCAAATACAACTTAATTATACAACAATCATGTAAAATACGACAAAACATAATCTAAGAGTTTTAATAAGAATATTGTCATCTAGACAATATCCACACTCAATGGATTCCTCATTACATTTATTGTCACACTATTTTATAGAATAGTGAGAACTACTAAAACAACCATCTGGATCGTCAATCCGTTCCACGACTCGTCCCAGCTATATTCTCATTTCCTCAAGAGAACAGTGAAAGAAAGGGTGAGCTCAACTAGCCCATTAAGAAATATTATGACTAAGATAATGCAGAATAATTTATCGTTAGCCTTCAACAGTATTAAACTGATAAAATATAAAAAACATCAAGTTTAACTACAGCGGAACAAGAAATCCATTAGAAGGGTCAAGTAGAGAATACAATCTACTATCTTCAATGATTTAAAAGGTTTTTCATCACTTTTATCGCTGAGACTCAGCTTAATAAATAAACCACATCATCCCTGCACTTCGGCCAAGGATATTCATTAGTATCAGGACCACAAATTATCCATGCACTACGGACAAATGATATTCGTGTATTCATCAATGGTCATGATCATGCCAACAACTGTCCATCAAAGCACTACTACCACGAGGACTTTTTACCACATCATTTGTAACATTACGGTCATGATTATACCGAATAATCCTTGGTCATAATCATACCAAGTCCATTTATGCACTACAGGCCACATATGACTTTCAACATATTATAAACCTGAAGATGATGACAATGATATAAGAATTCAATAAAACAAGTTCAAGGATAAATTTTTAAAAATTTATAAATTAATTTATCCAGAAATCAATAACGTCCAAATTGTCAACATGATACTATTTTGTGGAGTAAAATTCAAGAATGCTCAGAAGAATATTTCCATGAAAAGATACTGGATGAAGCACAAATATCCAGGATATTCTTCTAATTTCATGGAGTATAGAAGCCAAAACTTTAACCAACTGAGTATAATAGAATATATGAAACTGCAAATGGATTTTTTCCTGCCATGCGGTAATCCACGTAGACAGATCATTTCCATAATTTAATAAGGAATGAATACAAAGGATCATTCACCATGCATGCGATAGTCCACATAGACAGGTTATTCCAACAGAATAATAAAGAATGGAATAACAGAAGAATTCACCATGCATGCGATAGACCGCACATATAAGTTATTCCAACAGAATAATAAACAATGGAATAACAAAAGAATTCACCAGGCATGCGATAGACCGCACAGACAGGTTATTCCAACAGAATATTAAAGAATGGAATAACAACCCTTACGAGTATTGAAAGAAAATAACTCTCTTCATGAATACGAAAGAAATAACACCCCTTACTTTAGAAGAAACTGGATACTGGAATAGTGAGGTAATAGACTTCTCTTCTTCTTTCTCTCTATAATTTCTCTCTATAATAATTGCTCTTGTGAGACTTAGTGAATTGGTGAGAATGAAAAAAGAATGAGCTTCTATTTATAGGAAAATATAGTTTCGATAATTGCACGTTTTGGGGCTCGAAATATTACAGTATAACACCTTCCTCTTTTTCTTCATTTTTAATTTAGTCCTGCAAGTATTATCAAACTTGCACCACCTCCCCTAATATTAAATAATATGAATTAATAGTTCATTCATGTGACTTAATAGTATAAACATGTGAAAAAACTAATTACAGTATAGTACCTTCATCTATACCTCTATTTTTAATTTATTCATGCAAGTATTATCAATCTTGCACCACCTCCCCTACTAGTAAATGAATGTGAATCAATAGTTCACACATGTGAACAAATAGTTATAAGCATATGAAATAATAGCAATTAATTGCGCATTTATCCGATTAATTACCCGATTGGTCAATATAACCTCCAGACATCAATTAATATCAAAATAAATGTCAATTTTCACTAACACTAATAATCCCAACACAATGGAACTATCAATTTCATCTTTAATCAACACGAACTTATTCATCATTAATATTATAACTCACAATATTTAACAACCGTGTCGTTCCTAGGAAAGAGGTGGCTTTTGATAAGGATTTCTCCTTATCATGCCGCAGCTGATTAGGTGACCAAACCTCTCCTCGATGTAACTTCTAGACATCATCAATATTGCAAATAATAATATGAATAACTTTATCGTCTCAATTATTGATTTAATAATAATAAATATTATACGAGATGATAATTGTGATAATAATTGAATCAATAATATGAGAGATATGATGCAAGAATTACTTTAGCAATAATTAAGTATAACTGAGTGACTTCTCACGTAAGCATCAACAATAAATATCGTGTGCTACTATGCAACCATGCACAGACATCGTACTTTTACCACCGGGTAGTTCAACAGTTTAACGGTAAAACTTTCACCGTTATTTTATAAAAAGATAATTTCGTCATTTTCTAACTACGACAATACTTCCATTGTGGGGTCCAATTAATGATTGTGGTCGTCGTATTTAATATTCCATGTTAAAACGTAATATTCCTCTAACCAATCGAATATTATATAACCACTTGTTTACTTTGCAAATTTTTTAATAATACCCACACCTATAACATTATATCAAATCCATACCCTAATATTCAAAAAATATATTTTGAGAAAAATTAATCTTTATTCATAAAAGTTGGGGTCTTACAATTAGCATGTACTAGCAAAAAAGACTGCTAATACTGTACAGAAAAGTAAACAGTTATGATATCTACAGGGCAGAAAGAGTTCCTGCCCATTATACCCTTGTCGACCAATGCAAGGAGTGCTGCTCCAATTGGCAAGGGCAAAGTCTGGGTGGACTGAAGTGATGGAGGGGCTGTCATCATCCTCTTTTTTCCCGAATGATGGCCATTATGTCTGAGCAATCATCGTCTGGGGTGTATCTATTTGTATGTTCGTCATGGATGATGATGCGTATGCCTGACATCATTCTAACGACGTCTTGCTTAATTATTTGTTTCTCTTCCTCCATTCTGGGATGTGGAACAATTTTTTTTCTCTCCATTACCGGTATCGGCTTGGGAAATAACATAGCCATTACATTGGTTGGCACCTTTATCGGAGGTTGTGCGGACTCAGAATTCGAAGATGAAGATAATCGTCATTCGGCTGCACATAAAGGAATCTGATGATGTTTATGAGGATTCCTATAACTAGAACTGACAAAATAGCCTAATCCAGTTGTCCCAGTTTGACTGGACACTTGAATGGGGTGCTTGATGCCTTGGTGATCTTTACCCAGCCCTTGTCCCGGCTGATGACCCAATGACATCATTTCTTGAGTAGATGACATTACTTCGGCATAAATCTTGGGTGTGAGTAGTGGCGTCCCAATAGTATGGTACTGACTGTTGCTCACCTCCAAGGCATGAAAACTGACCAGTTCAACATCTGAATTGACGTTGATATATGGTATGTCGCTATGTTGAGGACATTCTAGGTTCAAATTGACCCGTGACTAGGATGTTGTTGATAATGTATTTCAGTTGTTGATGAAGGGTGGAGGGGACTGCCCCGACCATATGAATTCACGGTCTTCTAAAGAGCAAGTTGTATCCTTAGTCTATCTTGAGTACGTGAAAAGACACGCAGAATGTATAGGGACCAATTTCGATTGGCAGCTCAATTACTCCGACTGAATTCCGGCGGGCTCCATCAAAAGCTTTGATGACCGTATGGCTGCTCTGGATTCGGTTGAGATTGACATTCATCTTCACCAAGGTAGCGTATAGACAGATATTTAGAGACGAACCTCCATCTAACAAGACTCCAGCTACCATGTATCCATGAGGACAAAACCGAATAATGTAACTACCATAAATGACCGATTCCTTCAAAGCGGTATGTCGTCATCAGTGAAGGATATCACATTGTTGTTAAAAATGTGATCAACCAAATGTTAAAATTTTTCCACATCTACTGATGTTGGCAAGTAGGCTTCTTCTAAAAGCTTGAGCAAAATCTTCATGTGATCCTCGGAAGTTAAAACCAAGTCAAGGATTGACCTTTGATGCGGAGCTTCTTTTAAGCTGAAAACCACCTTGGCTTCGTTATGACCCATAGTGCGGATGAACTTTTCAATCTTCTCCATGGGTATTGTGACGCCCCCAAAACAGGTATACATCACCCATCTTGAGTCGCCAAATACATGGTACAAAATTTAAATACAATTTAATAATACAACTGTCGTGTAAAATACGACAAAACATAAACTGAGAGTTTTAATACGAATATTGTCTTCTAGACAGTATTCAACTCAAATGGAGTCCTCAATATATTTATTATCACACTATTTCATAGAATAGTGAGGACTACTAATGCTATCATCTGCACCATCACTTCGTTCCCCGACTAGTCCCAGCTACGTTCTCATTTCCTGAAGAGAACAAAGAAAGCAAAAGGGTGAGCTCAACTAGCCCAGTAAGAAATATTATGACTAAGATAATGCAGAATAATTTATCGTTAGCCTTCAACAGTGTTAAACTGATAAAATACAACAAACATCAAGTTTAACTGCAGCGAAACACGCAGTCCATTAGAAGAGTCAAGTAGAGAATACAATCTACTATCTTCAATGATTTAAAAGGTTTTTCATCACTTTTATCGCTGAGACTCAGCTTAATAAATAAATCACATCATCCCTGCACTTCGGCCAAGGATATTCATTAGTATCAGGACCACAAATTATCCATGCACTACGGACAAATGATATTCGTGTATTCATCAATGGTCATAATCATGCCAACAACTGTCCATCAATGCACTACGGCCCATGAGGACTTTTACCACATCATTTGAAACATTACGGTCATGATTATACCGAATAATCCTTGGTCATAATCATACCAAGTCCATCTATGCAATACAGGCCACAAATGACTTTCAACATAATATAAACATGATGATGATGACAATGATATAAGAATTCAATAAAACAAGTTCAAGGATAAATATTTAAAGATTTATAATTTAATTTATCCAGAATTCAATACTGTCCAAATTGTCAACATTATACTGCTCTGTGGAGTAAAATTCAAGAATGATAATGTATCAAAAATGATTTGGATCGAAAATAAATCAATTTTTGTCATGAATAGTACTCTGGGTGAATAGTACCTGAGTGAATAAGACTCGTGAAAAATACTTCGGGAATAGTACTCCGTGAATAGTACTTTATGAATAGTACTCGTGAATAGTACTTTGTGAATAGTACCCAAGAATAGTACTTTTGTGAATAGTACCGTACAAATGGATAGTACTCATGGACAGTACTTCGGCATGAAAAACTTAAAATTTAACAAGAATGTGCAGAAAATATCCTTGTGAAGTGATACTAGATGAAGCCCAAATTTCAAGGATATTCTACTAATTTCACAGAATATAGAAGCAACACTTTAACCGAATGATGGTATAATCAGAATACGAGATGAAATAATATTTTCACATACTACAGTGAGTATGGAAGAAAATATTATTTCTATGAATACTAAACAAAATAATATCCCTTTACTCAAAAGAAGATTTGGATCTTTGGAATAGTGAGGTAGCAAACTTCTTCTACTTTCTCTCTAAAGCTTCTCTCTCTATAAATGCTCTTGTCACCTCTTAGTGAATTGGTGAGAATGAAGTAAGAACGAGCTTCTATTTATAGGAAAATATAGTTTTGATAATTGCACGTTTTGGGGCTCGAAATATTACAGTATAATGCCTTCATCTTTTCCACTATTTTTAATTTAGTCCTGCAAGTATTATCAAACTTGCACCACCTCCCCTAATAGTATATCATTTGAATCAATAGTACAATCATGTGAATCAATAGTAAAATTATGTGAAAAAATAATTACAGTATAGTACCTTCATCTATACCTCCATTTTTAATTTAGTCATGCAAGTATTATCAATCTTACACCACCTACCCTAATAGTACATTCATGTGACTCAATAGTTCACACATGTGAACAAATAGTTATAAACATGTGAATTAGTAGTAATTAATTGCTCATTTATCCGATTAATTACCCGATTGATCAATATAACCTCCACACATCAATTATTATCAGAATAGATGTCGATTTCCACTAACACTAATAATCCCAATACAATGGAAATATCAATTTCATCTTTAATATACACAAACTTATTCATCATTGATATTATAACTAATAATATTTAACAACCAGATCATTCCCAGGGAAGAAGGGGCTTTCCGATAAGGATTTCTCCTTATTGGCGGGTAATTAGGTGATCAAACCTCTCCTTGACAGAACTTTCTAGACATTGACAATATTGCAAATAATAATATGAATAACTTTATCGTCTCAATTATTGATTTAATAATATAAAATATTGATACTGTGATAATAATTGAATCAATAATATGAGAAATATGATGCGGCAATTACTGTAACAATAATTAAGTATAACTGAGTGACTTATCACGTAAACATCAATAATCAATACCGCTCTACATTACGCGAACCACGCCAGACATCGTATTTCTTTTACTAAGGGTAGTTCAATGCTTTTAACAGAACACTTTCGCCTTTTATTTTTATAAAAAGATAATTATGTCATTTTTTACTACGAAAATACTTCCGTTGTGGAGTCCACCAATGATTGTGCCATCGTACGGATATTTCCCGACAAAAAGAATATTCCCCGGCTAAATGAATATTTTATAACAACTTTCTTACTTTGCAAAAAATTTCAAATATCACCCTTAACTTTAACCTTTTATCAATTTAACCATTTACGAAATAAAATAATAATTATAAGAAAATTGAATACTTTCATTTCATAAAATTCGGGATCATTACAATCTCCCCTCCTTATGAAATTTCTCCCTCAAAATTTACGTACGTACATGGTATGCCAAAAAAGTGAGGATACCTCGACAGAGTCTAACTCTTGAGGTATAATATTTGAGTGTCGAATATGATCCTTCTTATCCAAGATTTTAACATGTATCTCATCATACGTTAAATCTTCTGCTATCTCATCTAGTTCTAATTCAATAATGTGGTTTGGGTCGTCCACATATTTACGTAATATCAATACGAAAAAAAACGTTATGAATATTAGACATACTTAGCGGTAAGGCAAGTCTATAGGCCATAGTTCCTACTCGATCGAGGATTTCAAATGGGCCAACTAAATCGAGGGTTGAGATCGACTCTTACTTCTAGAATAACGCCCTCTTGAACCTTCTTCCTCGTATTTATCAGCTCCGGGTGTGTAGCTTGAGCGGCTTTATCTTTATCGATTTAAAGTCTGTTTAAATCATATATTCGCTATCTTCATGTGGGTCCTAGAGTCTTTAACTATATCTTTATCATTTGTAAGTTATATTGTCGACGCCGGGATTTTTGGGTGTCCCTTTCCGTTACTTGTTCTTTGGTGTTCTCGTTTTAGGTGAGATTTGTTTGAAAAAATAAGTGAAAAAGGTCCAACATGTATAATGTCAACGATGGGACTGTTAAGAGTCGCCAGTTGGTTTTTTAAATGGTTGTACCAACACAACCGAGAAAAGGTTTGCACATTGATCCAATGATGTGACACTGATATACGGGTCGGCGAAACCGAGATTCGTTTAGGGTCCGAGGACTTGGTTTTGCGGGGGGAAGGTGTTAGGCACCCCCCGACATCCGTGTTACCGCGGTGACCGCCTCTTTTCAAGAAACTATTATCCGAGTGTGTGTATGTGTGTGTGTGTGTGGGTCAATGTGTGGTTATATGAAAGTTGTACGAGGCCTCGTTCGAACCTATATACACAGGATTTGAATTTATGTAAAAATTCAGTTTTTAGCAAGATATGGCAGTGATGTTTTATAAAAGAAGTTTTTTAAACCCTGATGCTCAATAGGAATTGAGACCTTTTACACTCCCATTTTTATTAAGTGATCGGCTAGATTGATTTTATTTGACGGATGTGAGGCATTCATATAAAAATAATATACAAAAATAATGCCAACTTCCTCGTGGGTATGGAAACCATCTAAGGAAATTTAGACATCGCAGAATAATTTACAAGCTGCTTACAGCTGAAAATGTCCATCACGGGAACCGAATCTAGATCCAATGGGATGAATCTGTGATCACATGATTCCTAGGTGCACAGAATGTTGCAATTTGTATGAAAGCAAAGAAATGATATATATATATATAAAAGCGGTAAATATATACATATACGTACATAATCACCAACCTACTTAAGCACCTCCATGGGGGATCGTAAATGTAAATAAAGTTGTTAAAGTTATCAACCGCCACGAGGAAACTCCTGTGGGACAAAACGTAAATAAAGTCAGAAAAGCGATCAATCGCCATTTAAGAGAACTCCAAAGATTTAATGATAATATATATATATATATATATATATATAAGCGATTAGTAAAACGCACTGCATCAAGTTCAGTCTCATCGAACAAAGTCACATACGCGATTGATATATATATAGTATATATATATATATATATATATATATATATAAAAGCTTAATAAATGCACTGCATCAAGTTCAGGCTCATCGAACAAAGTCCGACATACGTTGATATATATATATATATATATATATATAAAAGTAAGTAAACGCCTGCATCAAGTTCAGGCTCATCGATAGAGGTTAGTCAATATATATATATATATATATATATATATATATATATATATACAGATCGGAATGAAACCACTGAATCAAGTCCCGACAAAAGCAAGCAACACGACTCTCAACGTAGTAGAAGGGTGTGTGCAAAGATGAAGAGAAAGACTCTAAAGTGTGTGAGAAGGCTTACTACCGACCGCTAAAAAAGGCTTATATATCTTTAGAGAGGGTAAACATTGGGCTTTTATGGGTACAAAAGAGGCTATATATGAGCTCTCACAGTGTTTAAAAGTGGGAAAATACATCGTATATGCGAAAAGTGTAGAGCAAATTGTGCGGAGGTTTCGTCTTTTTCTCTTAAAAATCAGCACCCCAAGCCCTCTATTTATAGGCAATATGAGCCGCAGTGTACCAGAGGCGGGCGGGCCTACCGGTTTTGGCCGGCCGGGTTTGTTTGGTCGGGTCGTCAAAGCACGCGGCACTCAGCAATCGTAATGTCCACTCGGATTTTGAGAAGTGCAATCCGGGCATCCATTTTGAGGTATTCAAGACCTATTTTAGACCGCCGCCATTGTTGAGAGAGTTGTATGATGGCATGGGATTAGAGTTCAGACGAAGTCATTGAAGATGGGACGATGCCCTCCGGTCTTCAAGCTTTAACTTTCATCCGTTACCCCGCACAATAGTCACTCGGGATTGGTTATCCTTGTGGGACATCGTTGTGTAGAGACGTGACGTGGCATCGTTTTGGACGAGATGATGATGTTGCCGAACCGGTGTTATCGCCGGATTGGGCCGATAAAGCAGACGTTGCTCAGACTTCGCTGAGATTGGACTGCTGCATTTGTTGAAGGTCCTCATTGTTATCTTTGAGGTGTGTCTGTCTTCCCGATGTTATTTTTGGGTTGGTACAGTGTATCTCGTTGTGAGTGCCGAGATTGAATCTGATGGCATTTGAAACAAGCATTTCTGGGGTTATCTCCGAAACTGCATTCCTTGGGGTTATCACCAAGGTTGGTGGCTATTCCCATGGTTGGGACTGAGACTGGATACCTTGGGGTTATTTTCGAGATTAATCGGTCTTCTCCGGTGTGTGTTCCGGTATTGTATCTGCAAGTCTCGGGGTTAGATCCGAGGTTGAAATCGTTACTCCCAGATTACGATCCGGGGTTGATCTTTGCACTTTCGGTGAGTATCTGGTATGGATTTGGATTATCTTTCGTGGTTCTCTCTAAAAGACTTAATCTGTCCTCCTGCGATGTTAGTAATAGTAGTACAGAAAATTTCGAGTGTCTACAGATGCCCCTCTTTATCATACTCATGCATGGCGATGCATGGGTAGAATAAAGAATCCTAGACACTTGAAACGCAACAACATAATCATGGTACTATGGATAGCAACATGATGCAAATGTATGATGCATGTGTACGGGGTTGTAGCCCAACACGCTGGGATGATTGTTGGCTCCCTGTTGCTTCAACTGGGGATTTGCAATACTGACCAGACCTGATGTGCAAGCCGAATCTGTTAGGATGTTGATGTTGGAGTTATCACCAAATTCATGTGTTCTTGATAATGACTTGATCCTGAAGGGGTATCTCTTATGTGTAAGAGATCTGTGGGGATAAAGCTTGATCTGTTTGAGGATGTGTATAACATATTCCATCATCTATCCTCTTTGATAATGTTGACCTTTCCTGGTTAGTATCGCCAGAATATGTCACGATTCTGTTGGATTTACTGCCAATAACAAATGCTGTCAGGGATGCCTGACCTTCGTTGACGTGTGAATCAACGGCTAAAACATCCTGTGGGATATACTGTCAAGGTTGATTGACCTTCGCTGACGTGTGAATCAACGGCTGAAACTCTGTGAGGAGATCGTCAAGGTTGTTTGACCTTCGCTGACATGTAGATCAACGGAGCATTGCATTGTGACCCCCGCCGGGGATCCGCTGGGGAATATGAGCAGCTGGGTATGAGAACCTCAAACAGCTCTATAGCTCTGATAGGTTTAAACGCTATCGGCTGAAATGACGTCAAGGTTGCTTGACCTTCATTGATATGTGAGTCAACGGCTGAGCATGCGTTGCTACTCCCGCCGGAGATATACGTTGTAACCCCTGTCGGGGATCTACTAGGGACGCATGAGTACGTACGCAACTACCAAACGGTTTTCAATGCTTCGATGGGTTTACCTGCCATCGGCTGAAATAATGTCAAGGCTGCTTGACCTTCGTTGATAAAATTGTCAATGGATGAATGTGTTGTAACCCCCACTGGGGATCTACATTGTAAACCCCATCGGGGATTCACGTTGTAACCCCCATCGGGGACTCACGTTGTAACCGCCGTCGCGGACACACGTAGGGTAACGACCTGGAGTCGGCGGCATCGGACCTGTATAAGGTATTGTCGTATATGATTTGTGACAACTGAGGTCATCGGCAGAGTATACCTTGTGTTCAGGCAACTACCAATGAGTGATGTACAGATTCAAAGTCTCATCTGAGAAGACCAGGATTGTATGCTATTTTGCTCAATCGTGTGGCATTTTTATTCCCGATTTGACATTTCTAGCTCGTAAGAACTCTGTTTCAACTCAAACTAGACCGAGCCAAAGGGGTGGGACCCGCATAGAGGAGTCGTAGGTGCACCTGCTATAGCCGTAGGTGAGCCTGCGGCAAGGCGTGGATGATAAATCCCAGCAGGCTTCACTTCACAAGTCACTTTTAACTTGTTTCACTTTAGAAAAACCATGAGCCATCTTCAGATCTGCTGAGTTCGGGCTGCTTTCTGCAAATTCTGTCACCGTACAAGTGTTCTACACTATCCTGGTAACGTATGCATGTATTTTTTTCCAATTTATGTTCGTTAGATTGTGAGATATTGCACGAAATGCATCTAAACACATAGTAGTGATTATGTATGCACAAATGACTTGATAAAAAATATTCAACATAGTAAATGTTAGTATTAAACCATGT
The DNA here is from genome assembly GCA_020205615.1 of Panax quinquefolius. Classification (NCBI taxonomy): domain Eukaryota; kingdom Viridiplantae; phylum Streptophyta; class Magnoliopsida; order Apiales; family Araliaceae; genus Panax; species Panax quinquefolius. Next base: position 41,978,663 of record CM035165.1, read on the forward strand.
TGAACATAATGATGTGAAAAAATTTGACTTTTGAGACAGTCAAATTGGCACCTTTTTTTGCTATTTTTTGTCCTATTTGAGGTCCAATGAGCAAAAGGTAGAAAGGCAAAATACTCCTAGCATTGAGGTTGGCCTTATGCATGATAATTTTGATTTTTAATGCATATATTAGGTATATGACTTTGGGATAGGTGTGCTACTGAATGGCCACCTAGACATGCATGTGTGCATGTGGATAGTCCTATTTTCAAAGGGGACTATGGCGAAATTTTTCCAAATGTAGGCATTGGGTAGTCATGCATTCTAACTCTATTATATGTTAAAGTAAATGCATGCATGCATATAGTCATATAATGCATTTTAGAAAGCTCCAGGTAAGGAAATACCACACCCTTTCTGAGCTGATTTGGAGACTTATTGTCCAGATATTATGGATCCCGGATCACCGAAAGCAGCTTCCTATATAGACCGCTTTAGCGTACGACGGAGGGCTTCAAGTGCCTCGTCCCTGCATTCGCTGACAACCTCGCTTGGTTGGTGGAGGTCGTGATTAAATCTGCCAAGTAGATGTTCCAGACGTCGAGGACGAGGAGGTGGATATTGAGGATCCCGCCTCTGCATTGCACACATATCCTCATAGGGAGCTTCCGAGCATCCAGTGGTGAACCCAGAGTTCTTTGGGTGATTTGGGTAGACACCCATCGATGTACTTGCATGCTAACGAGGTATGACGTTAGACTTTATCTTTCTTCTTTCCTATTGATGAGGATTTAAAGGGTTCTCGATGTTGATCTCGCATTTCATGCAGTTCCGTGTTTTACATGACCTCGAGGGAACTAGTTTAGCATCCACCCATGTACCAGCGCTTCATCTCGACTATAGAGCGAAGAGTGCATGAGTGGGGATTTGGGGCATTTTCTCCATCCTTCCCCGTCGTTGTCCCCTCGGGTTACCTCGTGGCATTGTCTCGAGCGATGGTTTCATCAGACTCGCCACTCCATCCGCTGGATTACGAGGTGATGATGACGCCTTTATGGATTGGCGATTTATCTGTGTATGGAGTTTGGAGGGGAGCCAGTGCCTTGCATGGCGTAATATTACCCCTACCGCCGCTCGATCCTTATTAGGAGTTCGGTGGAGGCGCCAAAGGCAAGACTATCCCATTCGTGTCCTTTGAGCGTAGAGATGTTATGAAAGGGCTATTGAGTGAGCCCATGCTCGATGATGTCGTGATCGTGGATCGGGATCGCTCTCTGCGGCGATTGTTCTCGATGATCATTCGAGGTCGCTTTCATAGCAGATAACTCTTCCACGATATCTTTCGCTTTGGTCACGCCGCACACGCGATGTGGACCGTATAGAGAGTATGATCGGGGCTCTTACACCTTTTGCCTATTTCCTCCTGGGGGCATGTCTCTGCTCACTGTGGTTTGACCGAGGCTTGGTTAGGATTTTACCCATTTTTCGGTGAGTATTTCTCTTATCTTTTTCCATTCATAAAGTTAAGAGTGTTTATCGATAGCGAGATGTTTTGCCATTGTGTTGGCGCTTTGGGCCTATGAGAGGCTTCCATGTTTGCATCCCATGAGTGTGTTAGCTTAGATACCTATCCACGAGGACGACGATGGCACCATTCTATTTTGCCAGAGGTCCCTCAGATCTCGAGGGCTTCGCTCACCATCAGATGCAAATGAGTTCGATTGACCACCGACGCCATCACATGGCTTCCATACTCGGGGATCATTTGACCATCGATTTTGAGGATGGATAACCCAACGGAGTAGAGTATTTGATTTCCACCCGAGATTTCCTCTCTTTCAGGATGGAGGCTCGGGAGCTCTATTTAGAGAGAGTGCATATTAGGAGCACCACACTGGGGAGATTCAGATACCGATCTTGCCTCCCGTCAGCGCATCATTGGCTCAGATCACGACCACCCGCCACCGATATTCCATTGTTGGGAGATCGACGGTTTTGATTTATCCGAGGGTCCATGTACTCGTGGAGATATTCCACGTTGGTGGCTCCTCAAGACTATTGGGGCCCGATCCGTGCCACATAGTTTATGGGGGACATGGTTCCGTGGATCTTTGATGATGACGGATTGGGTAGCTTGTATCCGAGCTCCACTCATCCGACCCAGATTGATAGTTTGACCGGCGGTTGGACGAGCATATATATTTATTCTAAGATTTGGGCAGAGAGATCCAAAGCAGAGAGGTGAGTCATTTGTTCCTTCCAGCTCAAGTGCTGGCCCCTCAGACGACCCATTTGGTTTTGCCGGTGCAGATCCTCCTCTTTATAGGCCTGACATCCCTGTTGATAGAGATCCAGTGACTCAGGAGGAGTTACATTAGCTGGACAGGATTGAGGATGTGGACATCGAGACCCGGTCTCTTTCTCGATGTATATTCTCGTTATATCTTTTGATAGGCTCTCGTTAGATATTGGGTGGTTGTTCCCCATTCTCGCTATATCTTTTGATAGGCCTCTAGTTAGTAGTAGGGCATCATGTGCCCCATTTTCATATATTTGTAGAGTCAGATAGAAATGATGTATTAGATGATGATATATTTAGGAATGTATGCACCATTTTTCATTCCCTATATCATATTGCCATCCATTATCTGTTATACATGCATCATGTTACGCATATATATGTATGTCCAGAGATATTCGGCATTAACCCCTGGATGGTCTTATGACACAACCCGCACAGATGTCTTCTTCGACAGTTAGCCGTATAGATCATACCCCACCGTCAATGGTGGCATTGGGTATGCGATCGTGGTACGATAGCATGTCACCACCAGACAGGGTGAATGTAGATCTGTTGTTGCAGCATACCATGACCGTTTTAATATTTTAGATTCCTGCAAGATTCGTGGACGGGATGATAGAGCATTGGCTACCAGATAGGCAGGTATTCCATTTTGTCACCCATGAGTTGACTCCTACTCTGGAGGAGTATGCCCGTTTGATGATGCTGCCCTTAGACAGATCCTGCGTACACATGGCTTTGGGAGACATGAGTAGACTATTCATGACTCTCATAGGATTGAGGTGCAGAGTAGTGCAGGATGAGCTGACATCTGGCCACGTGATCTCTCAACGTTTTCTGTATGACAGATTTGGTGCAGAGGATAGCTACTCACGACATTCCGAGGATTTCACCGTGTCGAAGGATCATTGGCGTTTGGCCAGAGTTGACGTACTGATGCTATGTGTACTGTCATACGTGTATATGCCACGGTATATGGATGAGATAGATATAGGCGTTATCATGGTCGTGAGAGCTCTGAGGGAGGGTCGTACCATCGTACCTATGATCGTGGCAGAGACCCTGCGATCAACATCCCATCGTAGTAGATTTACCCGTTAGGTGTGTTTATCGGGAGTTCTGGCCATGTCAGATGTGTGGTTTATGTCACACTTCATGACCGGTTGGTACCCTTAGATGGCATGGGTATTGCTTTTCCCATGATGTGGCTATGTCATACTCCTTTCAAACCATCGGAGTGTGTATGATGCTCGATCCGGTCCGTATTTTTGCGCAGATATCGAGATCCATTTAGCATATTATTGTCGCTCTCGGGCTTTTGCTTCACCATATGCCTTCATTACTCATGCTCCGCATGGATTTCCTCCCTTTGGTCTAGTTTTGAGGGCGTGACTACTTATCACCCATTGGTCGTGATGTCGCAGTTCGACTAGCCCGTGATTTTCATCCTTCGAGGGGGCGAGCAGTGTCGGCCGTCACTTCTCGATACCTCTCAACCGAGGACCGATCTCGTATACGCTTGTTGGGATCGGCGTGAGCTAGCCGCTTTTCCCCGCCGATCGTCCGGTTATTTCGCAGAGTATTCCGCATGGATGGAGACGGAGGTTTTATCTACCGCAGTAAGTATTTAAAGACCGGAGAGCGAAGTTATACGATGTAGAGCCTATAGAGGACATCGATACCTACATCGAGGAGGATACATCATTGGGTTGCCAAGATTTCTTCCGGATTCTCCTAGTACCAAGATTTTTTGTGATTCAAGACTCTAAGATAGACAAGATTTTAGAGCAGTAGTCTTCATCCGATGACCTTTGAGAGAGATCGATTCGATCTATGATGTCGACCGCTTCTTGATGTGAGGGACGCCGCCTATTAGAGAGAGACGAGGCATTGGCTCAGAGATGATGCCGTCGTCACGAGCGTGATGAGGCTAGATCTGCATGAGAGAGATGTTGATAGTTGAGTGAGGGATAGTGCTATATCCGCCGGATGTGGCCATCATGATAGTATCGCAATGAGGTCCCTTACCACCGGTATGATCGCAGAGATGAGCGCTTATATCGATGAGCATATGGTCATCATGCAGATGGCTACAGATCTGTTGGGTCGTGTGGATATTCTCATTCAGGAGACTACAACTTTACCTCCTTCATCTGAGAGGGATGCCATGTTGGTCTTGCTAACTCGCATGTACCCTGATTCGTAGATGAGCTTATATTTACCTGCACAGACTAGCTTAGCCATTTTGTCATGTACAGTTCACATTGTATATATATCAAACAGCATTATATATGACAGGGAAATATATTTTTGGATCACTTCCCTTTTAGATATGCCTTGCTATTTGCTTGATACTTTGCCTGCTGCTTCAGGGCTTGTGATCTTGATGTATTCTTAATTCTTCCTTGGTGGATGGACATTGAGCTGTCTCTGGTTAGTTCAGAATGGATCATCGATCTATATATCCCTACCATCTTTGGCGTCTTAGGACTTGCTTCTGGATGGAAATGTGGAGAAAAGTGTGGCTTTCCTCTCTGAGATTGAACGCACCACAGATGGTCGCCAGTACTTCTATTTAGGAGAAGCCTAGTTAATTCCACCTCTTATGGTTTAGTGTTGCTCTTCGAGGTATGACCGCAGCTTAGATGGTCGCCAAATCTCCTATTTGGGAAGAGTTCAGGTAATTCCATCCCTTTGGTCTGAAGCCGAATGAAATGTAGTGGCTTGAAAGAGGATACCAGTACCAGTTGACAATGGTTTGTGTTTTGGTAGGGGTGAGACCGCACTACTTAAATGGTCGCCTACGTACTCTTATTGAAGAGGAGATCAGTTCTGCGTAGTTCGAACCGTGTAAGAGGTTCAACGTCAGATATATGGGTCGATATGGTGTAGGAATGTTTTTGGTTGTTTTGTTTTTGTAAGGAGAAGAGGGTAGAAATGTTTTTTGTTTTTGTTTTATTGCGACCATGCCATATGAAATGGTTGCCTCACGTACTTCTATGAAGAGGAGATCGTCGACGACGTAATTCGCCTCGGGAGAAGAAAAGCGTAATCCCATGTGCAAGCAGTCGTCGATGCGGGGGAAAAGAAAGTTTAATCCTAGTTTGAGGATAAACTGTAGGTGAAAAGTTTGATCCCAGAAATGGGTAGCCAAACTATAAACGCAAGAGGTTCAATCCACGGTGGGATGACCTAAGTTGTATGAGCGCTAAGGAGAAAGCCAGGCTATTGGCTTGAAGAGTACGTTTCCCTGAGGGGCAAAGTGTAGATAAGTTATATGTGGTAAAGGGTTAAAGAACCGGAATGACTGGTGACCTGATGATGATGCACTGTGGTGTTTCTTTGGTTACTTCAGATATAATACCGTTTCACACGGTGTCTCGAGTTGATGAGTTGTGGAAATTCATCGCCATCCATTTCTTGTAATCGAGAGCGCGCTTCCGTCAATACTTCTTTGACAATAAACGGGCCTTCCCGATTAGGAGCGAATTTTCCTTTAGTCTGATCTTGGTTGTCAAGAATCTTCTTCAAAACCAAGTCATGTTGTTTAAACTATCGTAGCCGGACTTTTTTGTTGTAGGATCCGCGATCCTTTGTTGATATAATCGACCATGGAAGATAGCCGCGGTTCGCCTTTCGTCTATTAGAGACAATTGGTGATACCTGTCTTGTACCCATTGGTCTTCATCCAGCTGAGCGTCGATCAACACTCTGAGAGATTCCATCTCAACTTCTATGGGGAGCACTGCTTCCATCCCATAGGTTAAAGCGTAGGGGGTTGCCCCAGTGGAAGTACGCATTGTGATTTTATAGGCTAACAGAGTCAGAGGCAATAGGTCAGGCCAATCTTTATGGTTGGCGGACATCTTTTGCATAATCTTCTTGATGTTTTTGTTAGCCGCTTCAACAGAACCGTTCATCTTCGGACGATAGATGACAGAGTTAAGATGTTTGATGTGGAATTTACTACATAATTCCTCCATCATTTTGTTGTTGAGGTTTTTGGCATTGTCTGACACAATCACCTCTGGTTGTCCATATCGACAAATGACATTGTTTTTGATGAAAGTAATGATTACTTCTTTAGTGACCCTGGGGAAGGAGGCTGCTTCTACCCACTTGGTAAAGTAGTCGATCATGGTAAAGATAAACCGATGACCATTACTGGCTTTAGGCTCAATGGGCCCGATAACGTCCATTCCCCACATTGAGAAGGGCCAAGGCGAACTCATATTGTGGGAATTCCGTGGAGGGGGCGTGTATAGATTCCCATGAATCGCATCGATAGCATCTTTTGACGTGGTCATTGCAATCGCCTTTGAGAGAGATAGCCAATAATGTCCCGGCCCCGAGGACTTTTCGACAAGGAGGGGGCCACTCATGGGGGCCAAAGACTCCACCATGGATTTCATCCATAAGCCTTTGGGCTTGATCTTTGTCTAGACACCGAGGAGACCTAGTCCCCGCATCTCTTTGTAGAGCGATCTCCACTCGTGTAGAACTTCATAGCAAGTCGATGGATCCGCCTTTTCTCGGTCCAAGCTTCGCCTCGTGGTGTAGATCCATCTCGCATATATTCCTCGATATGTCGATACCAAGGAGGTTGGATGGGAGGTAGCTCATCCGATACTTCTCCAACGTAATTCCCATAGTCGGGCCTTGTGCAAGGAGATCGTGACGCTTCGGCAAGTGTTCCTTATCCGATATGTGAATCAAGGAGGCCAAAGTTGCTAACGATCCGCAAAATCATTCCTATTACGAGGAACATGAATAAAAGAGAGATTTCTTGAACTCCAAAGCCATCTTCAAAACTCGCCGATGGTAAGGCAAAGAAATGTAGTTCTTGGTTTGATAGATTCGTGGATTGTCGATTATCAACTCGAATCTCCAAGGACGATGCTTAACCACTGATGCCCATTGAACGAGCAAGTTTTAGCCCCATGAGATGACTCTTCATACTCAACCGTATTGTTGGTGCCGATAAACCGTAATTTGACTACACGGATATCGCTCTCCCATGACGAGATATTAGAACCGCTTCCAGCTCCGTAACCTTCCATATTAATAGCTCCATCAAAATACATCCTCCATGATTGGCGCCAGATCGCATCGATGGTGTTGTCAGATCGTCATTACTCCTTCATCGGGAAATATGTCTCCAAGGGTTTGAAATCCTCAAGGTAAAGTGCGGCCAGTTGATCCGCAATTCCTTGACCTTTGATGGACTTTTGAGTCACATATACGATGTCAAATTGTTGTAGGATCAATCGCCATCCGGACAAACCGCTAATTTAACATGGGTTTGTTGAACACATACTTGAGAGGATCCACACGGAATATGAGATGGGTTGTGTGACCATGGAGGTAATGTTGTAACCTCATAGAAGCCCATGCTAAAGCACAACACGTCTTTTTCGATCGAGTGTACTTGTGTTCACCGTCTGCCGAACCTTTTCTTCGAGGTAATAGATAGCTCGTTCTTGGCCTCTATCGTCTTTTCTATCCCAAAGACACCCATGGCATGGCATCACTTACTTTATGGACAGTACATGAACAGGGGAACATCATCCTCGGTGGTACCAAGACGGAGCTTTGACTAGTTGCTTTTGATTGTAAGGAAGGCATTTCGCACTCATCATTCCATTTCATGGAGGAGTTCTTCCTTAATAGCTTGAAGATTGGCTCACAAAGTTGTCGTGAGTGGAGAGATAAACCGCCGATGAAGTTGATTCTTCCCAAAAATCCCCGTATTTCCTTCTCTATCTGAGGAATGGGCATTTCAGTGATGGCTTGGATTTTGGCAAGATCCAGCTCTATCCCTTTGTGGTCGACTAGAAATCCTAGCAACTTGCTCGATTTAACGCCAAAGCGCATTTAATGGATTCAACTTCAAGTTGTATTTTACGCAACTCGTTGAACAACTTTTCGAGATGGTCTATATGGTCATCCTCCTTCCGGATTTGACAATGATGTCATCCACGAGATCTCAATCTCTTTATGCATTAGGTCATGGAAAAGAGCCATCATAGCTCGTTGATAGGTGGCTCCGCATCGATGAGGCCGAATGACAACCGTCTATAGCAAAAAGTTCCCAAGGAGTGATGAAAGCGGTTTTCTCACGATCTTCCTCAAGAACCATGATCTAATGGTACCCCGCAGCAATCAATCAAAAGAGGAGTATGTCGTCAGAGGCAAAGATTGTCAATGAGAATGTGGATAAATGGCACGGAAAGCTATCTTTTAAGCAAGCTTTATTCAAGTCCGAGTAATCCACGCAAACTCTCACCTTCCCTCCGTGTTTAGGCATGCGGGCACGATGTTGGATATCCACTCGTGATATGTAGACACCATGATGATGCAAACTTGAAATTGTTTCACAATTTCTTCTTTCACCTTTAAACTCACTCGTGTTTCAATCACCGAAGTTTCGCTTGACCGGCTTAAATCCTCTTTAATGGGAAGGCGATGAAGGACAATGTTGGAAAAACCCACCATGTCTTCATGAGACCATGCAAACACATCCCGAATTGGGTTAATAGCGTAACCATATCATTCCGCTGGTTTGGGGTAAGGTTTGAACCAACTGGATTAACTTAGGGCTTTCTAAGGTTCCAAGATTGAAAGAAGTGGTTTGATCAAGGGTTGGGTTTGGGTTTGTCTTTGACCCATTCTTGAATTTCTCGAGGCACCTCAATGTCATCCCCGAGATCCATCAAGCTGAATTTATCTCTACATCAAAGGTACAATCCTTGTGTAGAGAGGCATCGATCCGCAAGTACAAGCACATCTAAATTCGTAGAGTCCCAAACAAAATATGCTTTCACTTAGTATATATGAAATGCGTTGATCATACACAATGTTAGCATATACTGGCAAAATAAACTGCTAATATTGTACAGAAAAGTAAGCAGTTATTATATCTACAGGGCAGAAAGAGTTTCTGCCCGCTTTACCATCGTTGACCAAAGCAAGGAATGTTGTCCCAATTGGAAAGGGTAAAGTCCGGTGGACCGCAGATGATGGAGGGATTGTCATCATCCTCCATGTCCCGAATGATGGCCATTACGCCGTGGGCAATCATCGTCTGGGTGTATCTATTAGTATGTTCATCATGAACGATGATGCGATACCGACATCATCCAGATGACGTCTTGTTTGATTCTTCGCCTCTTCTTCCATCGGGGATTTGGAACAAAGATTTCTTTTCTCCTTCACCGCAGACAAAGCTTGGGAAATAACATAGCCATTACATTGGCCGGCACCTTTTATCGGAGGTTGTGCGGACTCAGAGTTTGAAGGCGAAGCCAAACGCCATGTGGTTGAAGTCAAGGAATCACGATGTTTATGAGGATTCCCGTGACTAGAGTGCGTAATAGCCTAGTCCAAATTGCTCTAACTTTCTTGGTTAATTTAATGGGGTATTTGATACCTAGCAATCTTTACCCAACCTTGTCCTCCGGTTTATGACCTAATGACATCATTTCTTGAGTGGGTCGACATCACCTCGGCGGAGATCTTAGGTTCGGCAATGGTGCTCCAATAGCATGGTATTGGGTGTTGCTTATTTCAAAGCATGAAAACCGATCGTTCTACATCCTCAGATTGGCATTGATGAACGGCAGATGTCCCCGTGCCGAGGAATCTCGTTCGGTTCGGCGTTGATTGTGACCAAAGCTATTATTGATGATGTATTTTAATTGTTGGTGAAGAGTGGAGGGATCGCCTCAACCATATGAATCCATGGTCGCCCCAAGAGCAAAGTTGTATCCCTAATCTATCTTGAGCACATGGAAAGATACGCAGAAGGTGTGAGGACCAATTTCGATCAAGTACTCAATTACTCGCACCGAAAGTTATGGCGGGCTCCATCAAAAGCTTTGATGATAGTATGGCTACTCCAAATTCTGTTGAGATTGATATTCATCTTCACCAAGGTAGCATATGGGCAGATATTCAGAGAGGAACCTCCATCTATTAAGACTCCTACTACCATGTATCCGGAGGATAAGACCGTAATGTGTAACGGTTTGCAATGACCGGTCCCTTCGGATGGTATGTCATCATCAGTGAAGGATATCACATTGTTGTTGAAAATATGATCAACCATATGTTGAAACTTTTCCGTATCCACTGATGTCGGGAGATAGGCTTCTTCTAGAACCTTTAGCAAGACCTTCCGGTGATTCTCAGAGGTTAGGACCAAGTCCAAAATTGATATTTGTTGTGGAGCTTCTTTCAAGCTTAAAACCACCGTAGCTTCATTATGACCCACAGTGCGGAGGAATTTTTCAACCTTCTCCATGGGTATTTTCCCCTTTGATTTGGTGGTGGGGTTCATCACCCGATGGGGAAGATACAGTGAATTTTCCTTCGACACCGCAAAGCAGTTAGCCAGATGTGAGGTGGATCCTTCACCTTCTCCATAATTCCACGGAACCTCGCGCAAGCTAACAATAGGATATTGTGCTCGCATGGCAAGTTGATTGGCTTGAGAGCGCCACTTTCAAAGGATTGTTTCCTCCTTCGAAATGAATTATCGGTGTTGTGAGTAAAGTATTAATCCTTCAACTTCAAAGTGGATATAATCGCTACCACACTTTTCCACTTAGTAGGGCCTGCGATTCTCACTTCAGACGTAATACGTTGTCGTTATCTCGCTAAAGCGCAGACACCACCGTCGATTAGATTTTGAATAAGGTATGAGTGCCCAAAGATTCTTCTCGTATATGACCATGAGATCTGGAGTGGTATCGCACACTCCTTCGAGTCAGTGTTCATCCCCGACGGGGTTGATTGGGGGTGTAAGGAGCCGATCCTTCCTTCATTGATTAACATGTGAAGGATTTCCTCCATGGGTTGGCCCAAATAGGTGAATTCCCTTTTGTTGGCGAAATCCCGACGGGCTTTGGCATTTGCGCTCTTCGTCACTTTGTCTTCCAAAGATTTCATTTTTCGAAAGTGACGAGGAATATTCATGACAATAGGTAGGAGACTGGCATGCTCCTGGCTGATTAACTGGCGAGTTACTTGATGCTGATAAGTTACTAGTTCCACCAACTGTTCAATTTGTTTGCAGAGAGCTTTCATCTTTCGTTCCATTGTGAACTGGAAGTTAGCATAATCCCATCTGTCATCACCGTCTTTGATGGTCTGGGAAGATTCACAGCTGAAGTTGAAATTCTGTCCATTGCTCCAATTAATCATGTTGACCTCTTCTTCTTTGTGTTGAGGAAGAGGGTTGTCTTGTACATGAGGCTGATCGGGTTTGGTGACTACGATCTCCCGCTGTCTATTAGGTCCCGGATCTTGTGTTTCAAGGCCCAACAATCCTCGAGTATCATGTCCAGTGCCCCAAAGATGATAAGCACATTTCTAGCAAAGATTGAAACCCCCGTCCATTGGGAATCGGCCGTGGTGGAAGAAGTTGCGTGATTTTCTTCTGTGTTGTTAGAAGTTTTAAAATGTTCTCGAGGGTATCCCCTAAGGGTGTAAACACTCGATGGCATTTGACTTCTCCACCTTTTGGTACTGGAGGGTTTGCAGACTGTGCTGGAAAGGGAGTGTAGTTTCTCCTTTGAATGGGCATATTTTGATTGCCTTTTTGCCCCTATAGTATCAGGGAAACATCTTCCTCTTTCTTTTTATGGACCCTCCGGGGGTTGTTCCCATAATTTCCAGATTGGATGTGATCAGCAACAGTTTTGAGTGCGGCTAGGTCTTGAATCTTTCCTGACTTCAATCCCATCTCAGCCATCTCCCCATGTTTAACCATTTCAGAAAATGGTTTGCCGATGCCTGGCTAAAACTCTCTCATAGAAGGGAGCTTTTGTATGTCTATGAATGTCATGACCATTTCTGATTCTGTCATGGCAGGACTAACTTGGGCAACCAGGCGTCTCCACCTTTGAGCATACTCTCTGAAAGACTCATTAGATTGCTTTTTGATCTTGGTAATTTGATACCGATCAGGAGCCATCTGAGTTTAAAAACTGTATTGAGTGAGGAAGGCATGTGCTAGCTCTTCCCAGCTGTGGATTTTGGAGTTGTCTAAATTGTGTACCACGAACCAAGCCCACCAGGTTCTTTTTGGAATAATTTCATTCGAGATTTTCATCCTCCGCGATAGGATCCAAGTTCTCCAATAAATACTTTTAGATGTGTGTAAGGATCCCTAACCCGTCATATTTTTCAAAGTCAGGAGTTTTAAATTTTTCTGGATAGTGAACACCAGGAAAAATACATAGATCAGCATATGAAACACTCCCGTGTGTTCCAATTCCTTTGATAGCGCGAAGGGTCTCTTCCATTTGGAGGACTTTCTTTTTGATGTCACCATTGTCTGGATCTCCAGTGGGATGGGCAAAGCATAATGAGTTTTGTTGGTCGTATCAAATCGTGGTTCCGTATGGTAATGACCGGTCTCTCCTCTTGTGTGGAGGATTCAAGATGTACGGGTATTTTTCCGACCTTCGTAGACCGGGTGTAATTTTTAATAGAAACGTACCAAATCTGTGATTTGTTTGCTTAATCCGTCGAATTCTTTGTGAGAAACTAGACAAAGTTCAGTCTGGTCGGATGACGACATGATTGACTGTAGGCATGTTGCCTTTTTGGACTTTGACCGGGTAGTAGGTCCGATTGATTCCCTGCGAAAGACTGGCATAGTTTAGTCCTTAGGGAAGGTGTATAATAGCATGTTATGTGATGTGTCCATTTTAGGAATTTTATCCTGCAAAACGGGTGTCAGCTGTTTGTAACATGTATGTGGACACATTGCTTCATATTTCTCATTACATGGAGATAGATATGGAATGAAATTACAAGTAATTGAAATGAGAGCATGAAGAAGACTTTCCTCCGCTTTTGGGTTTATCGAGGTCGACCTATCTTAGGTTACTCTCGCGCTTTTTTTGGCATGAAGGTTCCCAAATCATCGCAATCTACTTCGATGAAAGTTAATCCTGGTCTTTCAACTGGAGCGAATTTTGGTGGTGCCTTTCCGAGCCTCTGAGAATTAGTCTTCTCACGAGTCCAAAGAATCAAACACCGACGGATAGCCTCCTCGTGGAGGGACCACACAACATACATTCACATACATCGCGTCTCACCGTATGAAATGATGCCATTTGCGAAGCACTAATATCATAAGCAGTTTATAGTGCGAATCACTAACATCACACGCAGATATGATGCGAAGCACTAAGTTCAAACAAGACATGCATTCGTACACATTCATCCAATGTAAATGCAACATCCATACACAAGCAGATAACAGTTTTGAAAAGATTGCAATAGCGGCTTAAGTCCTCTTACTGGTGTCCCAAAGCAGAGTCGCCACCTGTCGACGTCGGGATTTTTGGATGTCCCTTTCTGTTACTTGTTCTTTGGTGTTCTCATTTTAGGTGAGATTTGTTTGAAAAAACAAGTGAAAAAGGTCCGACATGTATAATGTCGACGATGGGACTGTTAAGAGTCGCCAGTTGGTTTTTTAAATGGTTGTACCAACACAACCGAGAAAAGGTTTGCACAAATCCCATTGACCCAGTGATGTGACACTGATACACTCCCATTTTTATTAAGTGATCGGGTGGATTGATTTTATTTGACGGATGCGAGGCATCCGTATGAAAATAATATATAAAAATAATGTCGACTTCCTCGTGGGTATGGAAACCATCTCGAGGAAATTCGAGACATCGCAGAATAATTTATGTCGCTTACTGAGGAAATTTTGAAAATGTCCATCACGGAACCGAATCTAGATCCAATGGGATGAATCTGTGATCACATGATTCCTAAAGCATATGTGATGTTACAATTTGTATGAAATATAAAAGTGGTAAATATATATATATATATGTACATAATCACCAACCACCACGAAGCACCTCCATGGGGATCGAAATGTAAATAAAAGCATTAAAAAGCTATCAACCGCCACGAGGAAACTCCGAAGCGGGACAAAACGTAAATAAAGTCAGAAATTTATCAATCGCCACGTAAGAGAACTCCAAAGTGTGATGTAATATATATATATATATATGTATGTATATATATATATATAAAGCAAATAAATGCAACTGGATGTAAAATCTAGGCTCATCGAATGTAGTTCACCACATTATATATATATATATATATATATATATATATATATATATATATATATATAATTTAGTAAACGCACTGTATATAAAATCGTGCTCATCGTAATGTAGTCCTACACACAGTTAATATATATAAATATATATATATATATATATATATATATATATATATATATATATATATATATATTAAAGCAATAAATGCCTGCATCAAGTTCAGACTCATCGAACAAAGTTCGACACACAATATTATATATATATATATATATATATATATATATATATATATATATATATATATATATATAAAAGTAAAAACGCCTGCATCAAGTTCAGGCTCAATCGAGGCATAACTCGATAATGTTAGTCAATATATATAAGTATATATATATAATATATATATACAGATTGGAATGAAACCACGGACCAAAGTCAGGCAAAAGCAGCAAACACGACTCTCAACGTGTAGAAGGGTGTGTGTAAAGATGAAGAGAAAGACTCTAAAGTGTGTGAGAAGGCTTACACAATGATCGATAAAAAAGGCTTCTATATCTTTAGAGTGGGTAAACACCGCTTTTGTGGGTACAAAAGAGGCTATATATGAGCTCATGTGTATTTAAAAGTGGGAAAATACACCGTATGGCGAAAAGTGCAGAGCAAATTGTGCGTGGTTTCCGCGTCTTTTTCTCTTAAAAATCAGCACCCCAAGCCCTCTATTTATAGGCAATATGAGTTTGCAGTGTACCCAGAGGCGGCCTGCCTACTGGGTTTGTCGGGTCGGGTCGTTCTCAAGCACGTGCACTCAGCAATCGTAATGTCCACTCGGATTTTGAGAATTGTAATCCCGCATCCGTTTTTGAGGTATTCAGACCTATTTCGGATCGCCGTTGTCGAGAGTCAGACGATGGCATGGGATTGGAGTTTGTACGAAGTCATTGAAGATGGGACGATGCCCTCCGGTCTTCAAGCTTCAACTTTCATCCGTTACCCCGCACAATAGTCACTCGGGATTGGTTAGCCTTGTGGGACATCGTTGCGTAGAGACGTGACGTGGCATCGTTTTGAACGAGATGACAATGTTGCCCCTCACCGGTGTTATCGCCAGATTGGGCCGATAAAGCAGATGTTGCTCAGACTTCGCTGAGATTGGACTGCTGCATTTGTTGAAGGTCCTCATTGTCATCTTTGAGGTGTGCCTGTCTTCCCGATGTTATTTTCGGGTTGGTACAGTGTATCTCGTTGTGAGTGCCGAGATTGAAGCTGATGGCATTTGAAACAAGCATTTTCGGGGTTATCTCCGAAACTGCATTCCTTGGGGTTATCACCAAGGTTGGTGGCTATTTCCATGGTTGAGACTGAGACTGGATACCTCGGGGTCATCTCCGAGATTAATTGGTCTTCTCCGATGTGAGTTCCGGTATTATATCTGCAGGCCTCGGGGTTATATCCGAGGTTGAAATCGCATTACTCAGATTGCGATCTGGGGTTGATCTCGCACTTCTTAGGTAGTATCCCAGTATGGATTTGGATTGTCTTTCGTGGTTCTCTCTTAAAGACTTAATCATCCTCCCGCAATGTTAGTAAATAAAGAGTATGTAAAATTTTGAGTGTCTACAATCGCCATAAAACAAAGGTTAATTAAACAAAATAAGATATCACATATTAACCATATGCTCCGATCGACCAACAAATAAGCTTAGGTATGACACACTAGCGAAGGATTTACTGCCTCTCCCTCCTAGTACTATTCCCGATCTCCGCCAGAGACCATATCCCTAAGCTTTGATACTAATCGTGAAGCCCCCCAAAATAGGTGTACAACACCCATTCTCGAAGTCGCCAAATACATGGTATGAAACCTACAAACTTTATTAATACAATTATCGTAAAATACGTGACAACACTTAAACTGTGAGTTTAAATACAAATATTGTCATCTAGACAATATCCACACTCAAATAAGTCCTCATTACAATTATTGATACACTATTTTACAAAATAGTGAGGACTTCTAAAACAACTTCTAGAACCATCATTCCACACTCCGACTAGTACTCGCTACATTCTCGCCTCCTGAGAAGAAAAATGGAACAAAAAGGAAAAGGGTGAGCTCAACTAGCCCAGACAGTACTTCTAACTAAATATCGGATATAATGTTGAAAGAAACTTACACAGTATAGCAACACTCAAAGTATCAAAATACTCACAAAAATACGCTCGATATTATAGAGAGAGAAAACTTCAGATTCTGGTGTGATTTTCAATTTTAACCTAAACACCCTATTTATAGGAAAATGCTTAGAACACCAAAGTAGAAAATTTAATAAAATATTATTATATATAAATTTTTGTCTCGCCCACCTCTTGAATCTGTATTCAACACATTTCTAACACATGCAAGACGCACTCAACTCACCAAAAATGTTTTTCTTAAAAAAAATAATTAAAACTTCAAAACTCAATTATTCCGGAACTTCAATAATTCATAATAAATAGCCCTTTTATCAGAAAAATTCGAATCTTATGTCCTTCTATAGGAAATTCAATTCTCTACAACTTTGTAAGTTTAAGTTTTTCCAAATTCCAAACAAAAATTGACCGAAATCCACATACGGACAATTTTACGGGTTATAATCAAATTTCAGTCAAAAATTGGGGTCCACAAACATGAAAAAAATGTTTTTAGTATTTTATGTAACAAAAATACTCTTCCTCCTCATTTATTTATATATCCCACATTCATTGTAAAAATATCACCATTATGATATTATTATAATATAATAATATATTTAAATGAATTATTTTATCAGAAAAGATAAAATATCAATTTTCAACAATTGTCACTTTAAAAATTTTCTCCATCTATATCCCCATAAAATGAATATTTTCCTTATCATATAAATCAATAATTAACTATTCGTAAATAATATTACGTAATCACAATAATGACAAACAAAGTAGCTCCTGTGAAAGAGGAGGCTTTTCAATAAGGATTTCTCCTTATCGCACGCAATTAGGTGACCAAACCTCTCCTTAGATGTAACTTTCTAGACATTGCCAAGAATGCTATCTAATAATATTATTCAAATAATATGAATTATTGATTTGATAATTGAAAATATCGTGTAGTGACAATTATTGAAACAACAATAATATAAAATATCAACGTAGCAATTATTGAATCAATAAAATAAAATATCGAAAGCAAGAATTATCGTAACAATTATTGAGTAAAGTGCCTTTCACGTAAGAATCAATAATTGGTGCAATACCGTGCTATCGTGCAACAACGTGTATTATTTTGTTTTAACCAACGGTATTTCAACAAGATAATCTGTGAATAACTACGTCATTATTTATAAACAACTTATACTTGTCATTTTCTTCATCCAATCGCTTTTCGTTATGGGGCCCACAAAAGACTGCGCCATTGTACGAATATTCTCCGACAAGAAGAATATTCCACGACCAAACGAATATTCCCCGACAACAATGAATATTTTATAACCACTTTCTTATTTGAAATATTTGCGCATTTTACTCATAACTAACCACATTAATCAAATCAACCCGTATTATTTCAAGATAATAAATAGAGGAAATTAAATTTCATTTATTAATAAGTTGGGGTCTTACAGAACCTCCGTGATGTTGATGGCTCCGGCGGTGGAGACGGCGATGAGAGAGAAAGTGAAGATGATGAGGGAGGAAGGAGACATATTGAAAATGTAGAGAGAAAGGGGTTGGAGTGGAGAGGTGGGGAAGGATATTAAACGGGGAAGGAATGGATATATCAGTACGATTCTATAATATATATATATATATATATATATATATATATATATATATATATATATATATATATATGGGAATGATCCATAGCATCTATTTGTTGTGGATCAAAAAATAGCATATAGCATCTTAACCTTCCATTCCAAAAATAAAGGGTGGGATTGAAAAGTATATTACAATCGTCCAGTAGTAATTCTAGCAAGCGATAATAAACAATTTTTATTTAATTTGTCCCCACTCAAGCCATTAAAAATACATTGAATGCTCCGCTAAAATTACTAGCTAGCGCATGAATAAGTGGTTAGTCTTTGAAGTCATAATGGACTAAAGCAGGAGGTGGCATCACTTTGAAGTATTAGATGGACACTAAGATAAAGCAGGTATGAGTTGTTAATACATTATGAGCCTTAACACTCAGCTAGCTAGAAACTTAAAAGGAAGAAAACAAAGAACTGGTTTCCCTGCCGACTCTTATTCTTTAGCCTACTCATTCCACTTTTCCTCATCTCTCTATGTAGTAAATTCTATAAAACCTCAAAAGTTCACCAAACTCTCCTATTTTGGCAATGGCTAACTGTTGGGGCAAAAAATTGAAGTAGAAAATTGAGTTGAGAAGAAGTCTAGAGCACTAATACTAAGAGAAGGCTGAATTTCTAAAGCAAAAACATCATCAAATTCAAGTAAATTATGAGGTAAGGCGTGAGTTTTTGTTATGTTCATAACAAATTAGTTAATCTATGTTAAAATTTATATAATTGTTGTGTTGTTTGGTTGAGAATTTGTTGGGATTGAGTCAGATATCGCTAAAGAGGATTTGATGCAAAGTTATATGGAGTTATAAGGAAGGAAATTCGGACTTAACCATCTATAAGTGTTTGTGAATTCTATTTTTAAAATGGCACACGTAACATGTTCGATAAAATGCTTCTTAAATCATCAAGTCTAAAATCGTATTTACCGAGTTTTTCAGGGCCTAAAGCGACAAAAAAAAAAATTGGGCCCCTTTGCGAATTGCTATTAAGATAGGTATAAAAATAACTAAGAACGTTTTCTGAACAAAAGAGCATAAATACGAAAGAATACCAAATATAATAACCGACTATTTCAATATTTTCAAAGCATCATTCAGATATCACATTATCACTAATTCAAAAAGTAATCAGTTCAAAGACATAATATCATCAACAGAGGGGTGGATGATATCATCAACAGCTCCTCTTGAATAACACTCGCTTATAATGGGTAAATTATAAATAAAGAAGCATAAAATTTTATAGTTCAGGTAATGGAATGTAACCTTACTGAATTTCAAATAGTTTCACAAAGATCAATCAGGGGTGCATATCCAAGCTATGACAAGAGTTCACCTGTTTGGTTATTCTTCAAATAGTACCCATGGTAGATAGTGTAAAACTCAAAATCTTCCCAGCAAGAGTTTACTTATTTTCTTTTGTATTATATTGTCTATATTATGACCTCAGTCTTTACCTGTTAAATTTTAATACCAATAAGTAAAGTACGCATAGTCTATTAATAAAGATAATCGTAAAGTCTGCACTAGCCTGATTAAGAGAGAAAAATGGGATTATACATATTTGCAAAGAAACACAAGAATACGTATGGCAGAACCAATTTCAGCAAATCCATTGAATATGTCAATTTCAGAAACAAGCAAAAGTGTCCATTATTTTTTAATTATTCCAAACACACAAGCCAAACAAGTACATAAGAGAAAGGCAGAAAGCTCAGGAGAACACACATGGTGAATTAAACTAATTAAAAATACTTTTTAGGAGCCATGGTGAATTAAAAATCTATAATATTCTAGCATAATCAGATAATAGCATAAAGAAAAGAATAGCATAAACATAAACAAGTATATGTCTGGAAGCTCCATCATTCTTTGTAACCTTTGACTTCGAATGAAGCTCTCTAAGTTTTTAAGTAGTATATATTTTATTGTTATGGTGCTATATATTGCAATTATTAAAAATATAAAACAGAAAAAATGTTTGTTTTTAAGTAGTATATATTTTATCTGTATGTTGTACAGTGATATAAAAAAAAGGGGCCCTAAAAAATTTAAGACCTAAAGCCCGGGAACCTTGGGCTTTAGCCCAGGGCCGGTGCTGTCTAAAATGTTCGATAAAATTCTATGTTTGTGATGTTCTGGATTTCTTTAGGGGAAACGGCTCATGTTTAAGGACTTGGACTATATGGACAAGGAGATGTCAGGGTTTTTCAAGAAGAGGAGATTGAAAGTACAATATTTGGTAGCTAGAACAAATTAAAAGCTTGAATAAATCATTCCCATTTTTGCACAGAAAAATAGCTTGGATTTGTAAGATTTTGGATTTGTGGATTTGTACTTTCTTTGTGTGACTTGGATTTACAAGTGACTTGGTTTTGTATTTGTATCTTTGGGGGTTAACAGCAGATTTGGCGCAAGTTCGCTAGAACTACTAGCTGACATATAAAAAAATATTTTCAATTATGTGTTTTAATGGCCTGAGTGGGGACAAATTTGTCTAAAATTGTTTATTACCGCATCCGCTAGAATTACTAGCGGACGATGTAATATATTTTTTAATCTCAGCCTTTTATTTTTGGAATGGAAGGTTAAAATGTTATATGGCATTTTTTGATCCATAGCAAATAGATGATATGGATCATTCCCTAAAAAAAAATTCTTCCTTCTGTACAACACTGTATATATCCATTGCTAAAAAAATTCTCCATCTCAGATTTATATATCCACAAATAGATATAGAATCAAATGGGGTTTTGAAATTGGAGAGAGAAATGAAATGGGTTTTGAAATTGGAGAGAGAAATGAAATGGGGGTTTTGATTTTGGAGGGTTGAAATGGGGTTTTGATATTGGAGAGAGAAACGAAATGGGAGTTTGAATTTGGAGAGATAAATATAGGAATTGATTTCTTTTTTAACTTTTCTTTTAATTTGTAATATACTAAAAATAGTTAAATCTATTTAATTTTCAATATGGCAATAACTAGGATGATAACCCAGACTTCACCTACGTGGATGTTCATTTAAAAGATGAGGTGGATATTCTGTTAAAAGTCAACTCATTTAACGGAATTTGTAACGATTTGATAAATATTTGAAGTTCAATGAGTCGATTGTAAAAAAAAATTAGTTTAATGATGCATTTGTAAACCGACTCTTAATATAGTGGGAAAAAATGTATTTAACCCGTTTATAGCCAATGACTACCCATATATGATGAAATATGAGCTAGTTATAATTTTAATTTTAATTTATTTATTTGTTTTGTATTTACATTTTGTCACCATATCATTCTTCCATGTTTACCAAGATTCGAAACTTGAATAATACTTCAAAAGAAAATATACTCGTATGAATCATACCCGACATATCCAAATTTGATACTTGATTAAATTCATACTCATCATGTCAAAATTTGAAACTAGATTAATAAGTTCGTATGATTCTTGATCCAGCGCTAACTCTTATGATTTTTTGTCAAGGGTTATAATTTCTATGATCTTTTAAAAGGTCTTATGATTATTTCAATTCGATTCTTTCAATTCTTAAATGTAAACAACTAACATCTTGTTAAAAGAAATAATTATAGTAATTGCTTCGATCAAGGCTTAAATATAAAAAAAATTATCTTCAACTCTTTATTTTTTTTCCATTTTGAAGATGTCTTTTTCATTTTTGTTATCAAATGATTAAACTCTTCATTTTTTTTTTCCATTATTTTCACTTTGCAGACAAGTCTAATTTACAACAACAGGAAATATAAGCATTTGATTTCAAATTATTTGCCAATTTCTTGGTTCTCTTGTTTATTGCCAACTTGTTGAGTTGTCGTCTCTTATTTGTACATAATTGATTTTGACAAAGAGGGCTATTAACCTTTTTTTCCCCAAACATAACATTTTCTTACTTCCATTCTACAGTTAAATTTCAATCTATTCTTTCAAGACCACACATCAAAAATAATAGAAATTTTTAATTACGATATCAGTGACAGAATTATTTGTCAAATTTATACTGTATCACCAAATATAATATTTGTGATGTTAGTTGTGTATTGAAAAAAAATGAGTGAAAAGTATAATAAATTTGCAATCTATTAGTTTAGAACAAGACCAAGTATCAAACATAATTGCAATTATGAAAAATAAAGATGGATCCTTAACAGCCCTTCCTCCCACAACCCCACAACCCCCAATAAAAACCCCCATACACAAAAACACCCCACCCCCAAATAAAATAAAATAAATAAATAAAAAAGCCCCAAAAATGGTGGAAATGGTCAAGATCTTTGACAAATGCAACTTTGACAACTATTTACTGCTTCATCCACAACATTTGCAAACTTTAAAGATTAATTTTTCTTTTATGTTTATCCCTTTATTTTAGTAGTGGTTATATTATAATTATGTTGTTATACTTGACAACATTGTCATTTTATATTATTATTAATAAAAAAGACTATGAAACATTTTTTTAATAACAAATTAGATGAAATTGGAGCATAATTTTAAATGAATACTACTACAGTCTGCATGCCATTTAAATGGACTCTCAGCTCCAATCTCAAGCAACAATCATTTATACAACATTCTGGAAAATATTCACTTATAAGATGTCATTTAATCAATTTTACATTATGCAAAATGCTTAAAAACTTGTTCTACCAATAACTTGGATATCATGAAGATTAATTAACAAAAAAAAATATATGCCATGAAGATCATTCCTTACCCATACATGAATTTTATCCCATAATTCTTTAATCACCATCTTCACTATCACTGGTCAAGCTCCAGATGACTCCATACAATATACAAAAGAACTTTGGGACCTAATGTGTAGACTATTTAACAAGGTGGCTACTCTGAATCTAGGGTTTCTGGAGTTGGAAATCTGCGGAAACGAGCCAAGAATCGGAAAGAAGATGTGTCCCTGTTATTTGGAACTACTGATCTCTTCCTTCTACTGGAGAATCCTTGGGTAGAAAGTAAGTCATACAGTTCCCCATTGCTGTTTTTCTGCCCAGTGCTGCTATTGTCAGCTGAAGCCCTGCAAAATGGAGAACGAAGTTGAGGAAAATACGAACCACGATCAATCTAAATGCAGAAAGTAAATACAGTACCAAATGACAGAATATTTCCATGTGCTTGGTCGTTAGCTCTACCTTCTACTTGTCTAATGCATTTGACATTTTTTCTGCTAAGCATGTAACCATCAATACAACACATTTTGATATCACAATTTCGAAGCATATATTTCGACTGAAGTCAAACTCAAGTGATATGTCCTACTTATCCCTGAGGGGAGAACCGGGTTCGATTTTTGGGCTATTGAGTCATGGGAGTTATCCCCTACGGTTGAGAAAAATAGCCACCAAAGGTCATATAAAAATGAGAATAACAACATCAACATTTAGGTCTTGGTCAGTATCAGTATCAAATTCTATCAGCTAGTTCCAATCTTAAAAATCATATCAGGGGCCGAGCCCTTGGTCAAGTTGGGCAATTGCTCCCCTAAAATTTGGAAGAAAGACTACTAAACACATATACACTTGAACCCCTTGATTTTTTAAAAAAATAAATACGATATCAGGGTTTGACCCTCTTCTTCTTTTTTTGTTTTCTTAAAAAAAAAAGGTGGTATTTTATAAGGTGTTCAATACCAAAACATTCTATGTGGGAGCGGAGCCATGATTTCTCGTTTAGGAGGACAATGATAGGAGGTAAAAATCAATACCAGAACATTCCCCTAGACTTCATTTCTTGAAATTGTTTCACAATTGCCTCTTTTTAATGGTTTCACATGCATTTTTCTCAATAATGAAGTCGCAATGATTCAAACTAAACTTTATAATTGCCTCTTTTCAATGGACATTTCTCTCAATTTTAGCTTTGATACTTTAAAAAAAAATTATGCAAGGGTTATTAATTTTCTTTTACAAACTAATCCCTATATTTACACACAAAAAAAATCAAATTTAAGGGTGGTCAATTGACCACTCTTGCCAAAGCGTGCATCCCTATGGGAGTGAGGGAGGGTAGTCTGGGTAGAGAGAGAGAGAGAGAGAGAGAGAGAGAGAGAGAGAGAGAGAGAGAGAGAACATGACATGTTTTAAACAAAGGATGGTAAGAAAAAAAATCTAGAGGCAGTAACATGGACCTACAACATCTGTGAAATGTGTTCGTACTCGTGATGCTGATGCAGACTAAATACAGGAAAAGCGGACCATATCTAAAATCTAGCATCCTGGTGAAGTAAAATGTATGCTTATTCAAAAGATCAGTTAAAATAAGAATGATAGTAAGAAATTACCGTTCGCGAATAACATTAAAAGCTTCTTTTGTTGCATAAGGTAGCCCTGTCTTTGGATCCCTGTACCTATATTAAAACCATAATCAAACAACTTTTCATCAATTTAACTTCGGAAGTTTATGACAGAAAAGAAAGTTGTAATCACAGTCATAAATACAAAAACAAATTGTAATAAACAATAAAAAAAAAAGGAGAGAATGCTCAGAAAGGGAAAGAGAAAACTTAAACAATAGTAACATGCTCCTAGCAAATCTTTTAAATTTTCACTACAATTTATGAATATTACAATTCTTTTCCAAATAAAATATGTACCTTGTTACAGGAAACTTCAAGGCGATTAGAAGTCTGTTACTTCAAAGATAATACAGATAGATAACCAAGAAGGAAATAGAAGAGAAGACAAAGAAGATGGAGGGGAGGAGAGAAGAGGTGTGTGTGTGTGTGTAAGAAACAATGATCAAAAGATAGAATATAGGGCACGAAGAGGGAGACTAGAGGAATTGGAGAATATAAGAAAAGAGAAACAATTATTAAAAAGAATGATCCGAGAAATGAAAGCAAAGAGAGAGGAGAGCCATTACAAAACAGATGAAACTGGCTAAAAGTTTAATGCATCAACCATCAAGAGCAAAGAATATAGCAAAATAATATTATGAAAAAGAAGAAAGTTGGAGAAGATTTCTAGCATTAATTTAAGCTTGTGCTGATCCATATTACCGTGAACATAATTTTATTTTATTTTTGAAGAAGTAAATCTACAGCAATAAGATCATTTACAAGGTTTCTTTAACAAGCTAAAAGAAATCCTTTTGATATTTAGACATACTAAAACAAATCCTCGGCCACATTATATATAAAACTAAAAAAAAAAAGAGTAGAAACCATAAATCCTAATATACAATGGATATATAATAATAACCATACAAGAATTTTATCCTTGCCATAAAACCAAAACAACTTACTTTGCAGGCAGTCCAGTAACTGCACACACAGCCTTCTGCGGGTCTGGAAAGATAAATGTAGATAAAATCAATCAAAGATGATCAGAAATATAGTAAATGGGAGACTACAGAGAACCAGAACCGAAACAAAAGTGAGAAACTCATCTAGATGTCTTAAAATTCCAGATACCCTTCGTAACATTAACTACATCATCCTAGCTAAAAAAAACTACATCATCCTAGCTAAAAAAATACTACATCATCCTAGAGATATTATACTTAAACCTGCATAATTTTCTTGACCAATAAGAGATGAAAAGTTCTAGAAAAACATGGACGTTCAAGTGTAGACAAGGTATTTTATGACATCACATACAAGTGACATAGTGGCATCTGGCCCTAATTCGCCAAAGCATGATGCCAGAACAGAAGCGCAAAAGCATGCAATCTCAAAAAACACATGGATTATGATGCGAGGACAAGGTGGAGAAAAGGAATAAAAGAAAATGAAGAAGATAATAAGGATAAAAAGCCATGAAAGCACAAGGCTTGAACTCAATAATATATATTTGGTGGATTACATACGTTTATATAGGACTAAGAAAACCCTAAAAATTCTAGGTACCTAATTAAATATGGAAACAAAATCCTAAAATAGCTATTATAATTAAAACCCTAAAATATTCTACTTAATATAAGAAAATATAATTACAATAAATACCAAATATCTATATTTAAATAATAATATAAATAATAAATAATTAATCTCTTGATCTTCTTCCGCTGTGCATGATTCTCCTCTCCATTGACAAAAAACTTGTCCTCAATGTTTTAAGTATGGGAGAATAAAAATTCATAAGAGTTACTGTGGAAAACCTTGAAACATCTAGAGCTTGTGTTAGTCTTTGGAAGCCATAGATATTCCCCCCTCACAAAAAAGTCTCTTCAAACTTATCAGGTATGATGAAATCAATGTGTTGGTTGCCTAATGTCTCATGGGTAATTGTCCTTGTAACATTTACAATTTTTACATCGAAGTTCCAAATTACATTATCATTATTGATTTTTGAAAATCAAATAGACATTTTCAAACTCATATTAATAAGATTCATTAAGAATTACGAAACAATAAATCTTATAATTAGTATTACCACTTAGATAGTTTACAATATCCATGATTGTATTGATTAAAATTAACTGAATCTAAGTCAATTTGAGGTTGAAAATATCTCATATGGACATTCAAAAATAATGATCTTATATTTTTAAATGGAGGGAGTATGTTTTATAATATACACTAATACATATAATAAAAACACAAATAAATAAGATTTCGTAGGAAAACACCTAAATACTGACACCGCCAAGGCACTAGACTCCCCCTCCGCCGCCTGGCAATTTTTAAAACACTGGATTTTTAAGGGGTCGCTTTCTCACATATTCATATGGATTGGGAAGCAGTCCTTCAATGAGAATTGATGACTCTTTTTTTTTCATTTCATATTCTTCTTAAGAATCTTCTTTTTCCATAGGCGAGGAATAAATAAACTAAACATAAATTTTCTATAGGATTTAACGAGCTAGAATCCAGATAGAAAAGCAACATAAGGGAGAACAAAGCTTTTTCAAACTATAACTTCCCGGGAAACAAGTTTCAGGAGAAATGTTCAATTAAAGCTTTAAAACTCAAATTTGTGTAATTTTAGACCAACTCACTATTGTAATTTTTTCTGTAGGGAATGATGTATTCCTATGCATGTATGTGGTTATTGTTACCAGAACTACATGTAACGTAATTCTTGCTTATTAGTACTACAAAAACAAATGCAGATAAATTATTCAAAATATAATGAAATTACATAAATCTCAAGAATTGATGTCCATGAAGCTATTTGGAAGTCTTTACAACATAAGAAAAAACTCATAAGCAACTAAGCCAACTCACAAGGGGTAGATGTTGATGGAATCCCTGACTGAAACGATGCTCCATTACTGAATTCTAGATATGAACAGCCTGCGATGAATGTCCAGCACTCCAGATCAGTTTGAAGACATCCTAATACAACTATCGTAGTTACTAGCTTAACATTCTGAAATTGAAAAACAGTTGGGAATGATTGCAGAAAATGATATAACCATTATTCATCTGCAGTGGAAAACAAAAAATAAAAGTAGTAATCCAAATTCTGCCATCTAAAGAAAACTACATATTGAGAAGTCATGAGAAAAGGCTTGCCATTTTTAGAAAGATATTGTATCTGAGGGCCACGGTAAACTGCTTTATGCACAACTGCTCTTTTCTTAACTTCTTCCTCCCTTGCTAAGACACGTTCCAAGTTCCTCAAGTTCATGATTTCTGTAATTAAAATTAAATGCCGCTTAAATTTGAATAGACCACAACAAAGAAGCTTTCAAGCAACCTCATAACTATAGCATCTAGATTGTTAAATCAAAAATTGTTTCCATCTTAAAATCAATTTTACGGGTTATACCTGTTTGAGCAGCTTCAAGAAGCATCTCTTCTTGAGTCATCCTCTTCTCCTCGCCTTCTTTTTTCCTCTTTATTGGCTGACCAAAGGATAATTATTCAATTCAACTAATATGAGTGAATGTTATAGAATTGATGATAAATTTTCAACGAAAAATATTAAAATGGATTTTCATGCCAAGATTTTCATAGTCTAGAAGATATTGAAAAGTGATAACAATTAAAAAAAAAAAAAGTAAAATAGTTGAATAAAGATTCCACCAGAAACTCAGAGATATTAACCGACAGTCATCTGAAATTTCAGTAAATTAAAATGGGAATGGATAGGTGGTGAGGTTCATTAGTCAACATTTTGAATAAATTTAAATATGCAATCGCTCAAACATAATGACATAGAGAAGGCATGTACTCTAATTAATTAATAAATTAGAATGAGAAATTCCATAGAGTTAGCTCTGTTAGCTGCACCCTTTCCTCTAGGCTCTAGTGAAAAAGCGAGAGGTAGTGAGGTTAAAATAAACATATTAGTGATGCCATTTAAGATTTGAGAACAGAAGCAATAGTACAGAAAAATCTACAAAGCCATTCAACAGGCCACCTTTGAGCAATATCAGCAAGGTCACACTATATATCATTTAAAGGACAGGTACCATGTGTCAGATCATTCTATGTCATTAGGGGATGCACAGGACCATATCATTTCTACAATTCTATATCTTCTTGTACTTTTTCCACTACATGATTCTATTAAATTTTATTCAGAGAGATACAATGTTGCAAATTACTATATCAAAAGTACTGAGAGCTTCAGTTTCATAAGCCAACTATTCCAGAAGATAATGGCAAGGAAGACAACTAATAAACATCTGGACGATAAATAATCTGACATCTTTATAAAGCTAATATAACATCTTATATTATAAAGAGAATAGGAAGAGGGAATACCATGGTATGAGCCCAAAAAGTGTCTCACACCCACGAGGTGACAAGGCGCACAACACTGAGGCACTCAAAACATTGGGAATCTAAGTATCTAACATCTTATATTTGGTTCAGTTAATACTTACGTTACTATACATTTGTAAAATTAAAAATAATAATTATTATTATAATTATGATAGCCTGAAAATGGGTGGAAAAATAACTTCATCCTTTTTCTCATCTTTCAAAATAAAACTTTATAATTTAGTTCCAACAGACCTTCATAGTTGCTTGCAATGCTGCACGTATTGCATCTCTTTCAGCTTGCCTAACAATGACTGATGTTCTTGTAGATTTTCTAATAATTCTTTCGACTTCTATATCATCAGCCGCATCATGATGTTTGGAAACAGTGGGTTCATCGGGAGTTTGTTCATCATTGGGATCATTTTCTAATGCCGAGAGAACTTTTTTTTTCTTTTTCTTCTTGGGAATCTGCTTTCCTGGATATATTAATCGCTTTCTTGTTCGCACCCTGTTAAGAAATTAACATCAAGAAGGCCGTCGAGGGATTGAAAATAAAAAGTAAATTTACAGAAGTTGGAGAACTTGAACCTATCGTCTGGTTCATTTTCTACTCTATCTGGCTCAGGTTCCTGGCAAAAAAAGGTGAGCGAATGAAATTAGATACTAATTTAAAGAGTCTTTACATTAAAATGCACGGTGTCGTCAATAAGCGGGTTATAAATATTATAAATGAGAAAAGGAAACAAACTGCAACAAACGTACATCTTCATCAAAATCGCTGTCAAAAACATCAGCAACTTCTGTTTCTTCTTGATAATTTGTGTCATCCTCTTCCTGAGAATCATATGATTAAACAAACATATCATTGAACATAAAACAAGCAGTTCTTCAGATGCTTTACATAATCTTGAATTTCAATAATCTCGATAAGGGTATTGATTATCATACTGCTTCAAATCCTGATGATGGTAAAGTAATGTTTTGAACAATACAAGGAGATGTGTTCACATCAGAAGCTTGAGTTGCAGAAATGAATATAAAGAAAATCTAAAAAACTTAAACAGAACACAAAACTTTGCTAAGCTTAAAATCAATACAATTGTACGGATAATACATTACTAAATTGACAAAGTAAAACATTACAAAATTGACGAAGTAAAACCAATGAGTTGCAAAGAACCCAAATTATAACTTAAACAACGTTATTGGGACTTTAGACAGTACAACATTTACACACGAGATTAACTTAGGAAGGCAAAGGAGGTGCAAAGAGGACATATTGGAACGCGACTTGTTTGACTTCAATACGGTTTCAGTGTTGGTTTTGCATTTCAGAAATCCTTTCAATTATGTATTTCTTTATCCTCCTTTCATATTAGTTATTGTCTTCTCCACTGCATCTCTCTTTCTCCTTTTCATAAATTTTCAAGTTTATAATTACCATAAGTCAAGAAACTGCATGGGTGAGAGTAATTATAACAATCAAAACCTTGCACTCAGCTTGAATCACTTATCACTTACCTCTTTAAGAGCATCCTGGTTCCAGAACTGCTCATCTTCTTCCATCTCCTCATCAACCAAATTGGTCAACCTAACAAATGGCACCAATAGAGCATCAATAGAAAATTCTTAAACTATATAGAGCATCATCTTGACTACTTCAAGTCTTCGTTCTTTGTTTTATAGATTTATTCTCTTTTTATTCCTTTTTTTTCTCAATGAATAGCTCGTTAAGCAAATGTGTTAGAACTGCTTCAAGGTACTTTACATTTTTTTTATTAAAAAAGAGATTATAATTTATAATGCGACTGTTTGCGCCTTTGATGAGTCTAAAATGCAGTAAACCAGGATTTTGCCTGAAAGTGATTGTGTCAACTTAGTTATTTGTTCTTTTATTCGACGCTCCTATTTGTAAGATTGTCATACAAATACTTGGTGCCTTTTGGTAAAGCATTTTTACCAAGAGAAATGGAAAACTAAAATGTTATTTGTTGAGTATTCAATTGGTGTTGTGTAATAAAATCTCATAAGATCTTTACAGTGTGAAGTTTATTTATGTAATTTCCTCCCAAAACTCCAGCTGTACATAATGAGTATACTTCTAGAAGCTCTTTTAAATATATATGGAACAATGTTAAACTCATATAAGTTATTTTAAGTTGCTTGTGAAACTAATAAAAAAACATTCTAAACAACATCCAAACATGAAATTCGTTGTCCATATGTTCACTTCTCTAATTATCTGAAGTGTTCTTTTTTTAATCTCTTCAAATTCATTGATTATACTTTTCAAGGCGGATTAAAAAACATTTATACATGATGATTGAACATAATTTGATGTATACCGTTTCCCTCTCGTTGCTCGAGAAGCACGGTCCAGGAAATAATGCTTCTCTTCTTTGTGGGTTTCCATATCCTCTAAACTTCCTGCTTGGATCAACAAATAAACTAAAAGAATAAACTTTATATGCATTTATTTTAACACAAACAGATATTAACTTTCAACATAAGGCTTATCGCGATTGTATATTTATACATCTAACGTGATTTGAGTAACCAGGAAATAAGGTCATCAAGGAGGAGGCAAAACAAAGAGATATTTTGTCAAACAGTTATGAGCATAACAAATTATGAAATAGAGACAGAGCAAGACTGAATCACCTTAATTCGGATTGGTAAATTACGTCGCGGTTTGGAAAAACACTAGCATTCTAACCCGTGTGAATCACAGGTATATCTAGTAGGTTAAATGACACATTTATTTCAGATTTCTTGACAGATAGGAGAAGTGCACCAGTTAAAGCAATACAAAAATATGCTTTTAGTGACCTCTATGGTGATTCAATACCATCTCCACATATCATTAAGTTCATATAAAAATAAGGTAAAGAAACGGAAGCCACAATGGAAATTGAAATTATACCGACTCCAATACAGCAAACAAAAGAAGTTGTTAAAATTGACCAAGACAATCAACAATTTCAGCTGAACCACAAAAGGAAAAAAAAGGATAAATAAATATTAAAACAAAAATGCATAACCTGTTAATTCCCTAGATTTGTTCATTTAAGGAGCCAAAAAAATACTCCATGTGCTCCAAAATTAGAGATACATCAACTTTTTCGAGTCAATTTTTAAAATTCTAACAACCAACTGTCCAATTTAAGTATATTTTTTCAACTTATCAAACTAAGAAATACAATACAATACAATACACTCCATTCAAATTCTTTTTTCTTTTTCTAATTTGCTTTCTCCAAAACCAAAAATAATACTCCCCTTAATATAGGTCGTTTTAGACATGTGCACAAGAATTAAGGAAATGATTGAAAAGCATTAACTATATTATCAATTGTCTATAATACCCTTCACCTCACTTATATCATAAATATGAGACAAAAAATTAGGTGGAGTAATAAGAGGCAATTTGAAAAAAATAGTGATCAATTCTCTTAAATAACCACAAACGACAAATAATTAAGAATAACAAAAAAAGTCTAAAACGACCTACATATAGGAATGGAAGGAGTATAATTCAACAAAATAAACATAGAGAAACAAAAACCCGAAAGATGTAAAGGGTGATATACAAAAAAAACAATATGAAAACTTTATACCTTTTTCAAGTTTCAGAAACCTCCATAGACAGCAAAAATAGGGTTAAAAGCTTTCATCACAACTTTTAGTTTAGTGAAGTTTTCGTTCTGGTGAAAGACTCTTAGCATAAATATTGCCTCATAAGCCAATGATTTCGGGATTTAAAAATATCTTTTTAATAACCAAAGGTACTATAAATAATCTTTAATGTAAACATAAGCACATCACTGACAATAATATAATGAAATTTCAATTACTAACTCCATAACTAAATGCAATACAAATTTAAATCAAGATTGTTGAATTGTGAACTTTTTCCAACCTCTCTACACTTCGATGCAGCTAAAGTTACCAGATATCTTTTAAACCAAGTATAGTTAGTAACTAATAACTGCATATCAACATATCTTGATTGAGTAAAAAGTAAGTGAAAGAGTAGTTTTATACCTGCCAGAATGACACCACAATCAAATAACAACAAATATTTAAAAAAAAAATTATTATAGGCCATCAACCAAAATTTTAAACCGCTTTAGCCGATTACACACGTCCTTCACTGGCTAAGGCTACCATCTTTTCCTTTTGTTTATGCCCCACTCTTCTTTTTATTTACCAAAATCTTTGAAGTAATATTATTTCCAGAACACTAATTGTATGGCTCGAGCAAAGCAAAATCTATAAACATATAGTACAATACCATGATGCAGCACTTTCTTATTTTGTAAAGTACAGGTCATCATGGGGAATGATTTGGAAACCTCCCCCCCCCCCCTACTTGTAGGTAGGACTGAGCAAAAAACGGGTATAACCGAATAACCGAATCAAACCGAAATAATTTAACCGAATTTTTTTAATATTTCGGGTATTTTTTACAATTCGGTTATATCCGAGTTTTTTTTTCGATTTACGGTTATTTGTTCGGATTTCATTTTTGTATTATTCGATTTACCCGAATACCGAATAAGTTCTTAAATAAAGCCTCATCTTATCTCATTACCGAATACCGAATAACTCTTCGCCCTTAGCCTTAGTCTCTCGGTCTCCCCGTCTCTATCTTTATCTCTTATCAGTTATCTCACATACTCAAACTCTCAACCCAGATCAGCACAACAAATCTGATCTAAAACTCACATCTCAGAAATCAAATCTCGATTTCTCGCCTCTCTCTCCAAAACCTCTGTCAATCTCCTTCTTCAATCAACTTCTGTTTCTGTTTGTAATTGTAGTGAACGAACCCAAAATCAGGTGAAGAAACCCCAATCAGCCCTAATCAAAGGGTGCCATCATCCTCTATCCCTCTGTTTGTTTCTTCAAGTCGAAGATCCGGACTTCGGCGGAGCTCGTCGACCGAACCACCGAAACTAGCCAAACCAAACGCCTCGAAAAAGTAGGGTTATGTATTGTTAATTTTAGGTATGTCATATTATGTATGAAGCCTTCCTTCTGCTGTTGTGTGTGCTGTTGTGTGTAATTGTGTTGACTCAGTCATGACTAAATCAGTAGATGGAGTTTGTAAAGAAACATTTTCTTAATTTCGGTTATTACCAGAACAACCGAATTGTAAATTCGGTTATTCGGTAATTCGGTTATTCGGTTAATAGGTAATTCGGTTACTTGTTTGGATACCAAAAATGAACAAATTTCGGTTTTCGGTTATAACCGAATAGACTACGGTTCGGTTATAACCGAATGATCAGTCCTACTTGTAGGCCTCCTTAAGCCATTTTCAAACTCAAAATTAAGAAGATTCGTTAAGAATTACAAAACATAAATATTATAAATACTATTAGTTTTTAGATAATTTACAATCCTCATGATTGTATTGACTAAAATTAATTAAATCCGTTTTGAGCTAGAAAACGTTTCATCTTTACTTCAAACGTCTATATTTTGGAACGGATGGAGTATATCCAAATTATTACAGTACTGAGTTTAGTTTGATAGCCATTTAGATTCGTGCATAGTTGCATTTACGACAAATTTGTAATCTGTGATAATTTTGCTACTTCATTGCAATTATGTTCAGGATGAAACTGTGAAGGAATTGACAAAAAATGTTGTGGAGCCACTCAGTGTAATCACCCTATCAAAAAATTCACATGAACAATCAATCAAATGGGTCAAATTTTAGTTCCTCATTTGCGGCTGGAATTGGTATAGACCCAGAAAAGAGTCTCCATTCCTAATCAACATTATAAATTGATGCAGAATATATTCTCCTAAATCTACAGATTTAAAAAAATATCAATACAAACACATACATAAGAGATTCATATCAACATACCTTTTGAAAAATGTTCGACAAAATGGACCTACAAACAGCTTTTTTCGTCAAGAATTGAATTGGACGATTTTACTGTTATATCACCTCTCGGCTTTGTTCCAGTAATGGGATACGGGATTTTTTAATTTTGCCCTAGTTTCACTGAATCGGGTGATGGGAAGGGGAGAGCGAAAAGTGTCCAGTCCTGTGAGGAAGAGGAAGTGGTGGACCGTAACAAGTGTTTTTGTCAGTTTTTTCAGTACAGACAAAAAAATCAATTTTTTTTTATCATCTGTAAATGAGGAAATTGTTCTGCCACCAAAAATAATAGTTTCACAATATCAGTAAAAATGAGCCCTACACTCATATTATAGATGACCCTACACTCATATTATAGATGAGAGTTTATGAAAATATTAAATTTTAGTTGTAGAAATATAAATTTTTTAAATTTAAAATTATCAATAATATTTTTAGGTTATGTTTGTTTGTGAGAATTATAATCTATGGGATTATAATACATGAGATTATAATATCAAGACTATTAATGTTAGGATTATAATCCCGGAATTATAATTATAATGTCGTCTCAATTCTAAATTTGTAAACAAACAAGACATTTGAGATTAATAGTTTTATCCATAGAGAATTGTTATTTTCGCAATGATCTCTCCTCATATGAACATCCTCATATGAACAGTAAGTAGGCTCCACCTTTATGTGGGCGCAGTGACGGAACCAGAACATATTTTTAGGGGGGTCAAAATACATCAATAAAAAAAATTTATTTATTGACGCTTGAAGAGCTTCTTTCGGTTGTACGAGTGAGAGGAGGCAACACCTCATTTATTGTCTTCTTCATTAATACATCAATTTTGTTCATTTAAAGGAACACCCCGTTTATCAAAGTACTTAATAAGCTCCGGCCGGATCAGCCTCATCAAGACTATTCTAAGTAGGCTTCTCTATTAAGCATTTCATCAAACACATTATGAGCCACACTAATTTCATGAGCATTACCTGTTTTAAGATTTCTACTCCTTGCCACCAAAACTAAGAACAACCTTTTACTCACAAAATATCCACTTTAATCAAAAATCCAAGTACTAATTTCTAATTCTGCTACAGATATCCTCAAATTTTTAACTTTTCATAAAACCCATTACAGATCATTCATCATATCCCCAATTACAATCAAATTACCCAACAATCAATAGACCATCTCAACAGAAAATAGCAGGGGACAACATAAGTTACACAATCCATCACATATTCTAAAATCTAGTGATTCAATTGAAGCTTGGGTTCCTTAATTCAATATAACTTCACGGAAAATACTCTTAATTCTTGCTTTAAACCAAAAGGCGAGATTAGAGGTTTAAGGACATTAGGTATAAAAATGAAGAAGAACAAGAAAAGATTACTCACAAATCGGGAGAAGGACCGGGCAGCCGGCTGGAGCTGTGGAGTAGTCAGCGGCGGCGGCTGGAGCAGTGAGCAGTGGCGGCGCCGCGGCAGAGGCAGGAGCACTGGAGGCAGTGGAGGCTGAACCGCGGAAGAGGGAAGAGATGCGGAGTTACGTGACTGAGTTAGTGAATGAAGCTAATAAAAAAAAAAATTATTTTTTATTTTTTTTAATGAACGACGTTATTTCATCTTATTTTTAAAAAATAAAAAATAAAAAGAAACAAACCTATTGCAAACAGTCGGAGAATTGGAGAAGATGAAGTCGGACTCGGAAGACCAGAGCAGTGAGCTCCTCGTCAGCGCTTACTGGCTGGCGGCTGCCCCCACCCCCACCCCCACCCCCCGTCCCCCCGTCCCCCGTCCCCCCGTCCTACCGGGGTCAGATGCCCCCGCCCTGTGTGGGCGATACCTTGTAAAAATTTTAATTTTTTACTTGTTAAAAATAGTAATTCCTTATTCTTATAGTAATTTATTAAAAATAATTGTAAAAGGGTAAATTATTAATATATTTTAAAAAAATTAAAATCATAATCACATAAAAAATTTACTTTTTTCCTCATAAATTTTAAATTATCTTCTTTTCTTTTCATTTCGAAAAAAAAAACTCATAAACAGTGTTGGAATAAAAGGACAAAATATAGTTCATCTCAACCAACTCGACCTCAAACTATATTTACCAAAAAATTTGGGACGAAAAGCGATGGAGGTGAAAGTAGTGTAAGATATTTTTTTCTGGCTGCTTTTTTCATAATTATATTTCCACTTACGGATATGATTAGGGTGAAGTTGACACCAATTTCACCCGAATAAGTTCTATAATTTATTATTGTTGTTAACGTCAATATTCGTCCACGCGCGTTCAATCTTGCACAAAAACAAAGTCACACGGAGAAACTTGAAGGCATAGGCCGCCGGTGAATTGCTCTGGTGTGAGAATAAGTACATGCTGGATTGCTCTGGTGTGAGAATAAGTACATGCTGAATAAAATAATCACGGGTATGCTAATATACCCGTGATTATTTTATTCGTGTTCCTAAATCCTGAAAAAAAACGTTTTCTCTTAAACCATCGGCCATTGCATGCAGGACATCCTTTGGTGCCTCCATCCTATTTGAACTTGTCTTGATGAACGACAAAAATCGCTAAGTGACCTTCTCTTCCACAATTATAGCACGCTTTTGACGTCATCGCTAGTTTTGGTGATGTGTCCCTCCCCACCGCATTTGAAGCATATGATAGGTGGTCGTTCTCCTTCCTTAACAACGGGTGTCAGTGCCGACGTCTTTCCATCATTGTTGAATCTCTCTTCTTGAAATGTCCATTCGTATTGTTTTGACCATGATTACCACCAAGTGGTTACCATTTCTGGCATGTTGATTCCTCTATGCTTATTATCACCGCTTTGACGATTTGTTATCACCCGGTATTATCATTTTTCCCGCCTACTCTCTTTTGGTTGATTTGACTCGTTATCGCTATTTCCACTAAATGAGCCCTATTTACAACATTTGAATACAAACACGGTTTATGAGAAATAAGATATTGATGTATCTCCGCTCAAACCTCTTAAAACATCCGTCATTCTCTCTTCATTATCAACCAAGTGGGACGCAAATCGGGATAACTCTGCAAACTTGGCTTCAGATTACGACACGGTCGTGTTGTTTTGCTCCAACTTGATAAATTCCACCTCCTTCACGTGATTTAATGCTTTCGGAAAGTACTTGTCATTGAACAACTCTTGGAACTTCTCCCAAGACATCTTGAGAAAAGGCCAGTCGGAGTGCGTTTCTGATTCCCACCAATGATCCGCCTCTTCACGCAACATAAAGGTGGCAAAGGGAACCTTTTGCTCTCGGAACATCCCAAGACATCAAATATCTTGGTGATCCGCTTTAACCACATCTCCGCCTTTAAGTGGTTACGGCTTTCCCAAAACTCCGGTGGTCCCAGCTCCTTGAATTGCTTAGCGATGACCAACCGTGGGTTGCCATTGTTTCCTCTGCATTATGAGCAGAGTCGCTTTCACCGATGTTGCATGAATTCTAAAAGCTCCTAAACGCGTCTGTCGTTCGTCGATTGATCGGTGTTGTTGTTTATGGGAGGATTATCGCCATCTGTTGCACATTATCCTCGATTATTGATATGTGGTGAATCAACTATCGCTTTGTGCTCCATTGCTATTCTCAACATTCTCGGATGTCATTTTCAGACATCGCCACAAAACAAAAGGTTACTTGACGTGTAACATATTATCCCTATATTCAATGACCCAGTAAATACCAAAAAAAAAACATAGGTAGGTCATACTAGCGAAGGAATTTCCGTCTCTCCCTCCTAGTTCTATTCTCATATCTCACCCGGGGATCATATCCCTAAGCTTTGATACCATTGTGGACGCCCCCAAAATTAGGTATACATCACCCATCTTGAGTCGCCAGATCATGGTATGTAATTCAAATATAACTTAATAATACAACTGTCAGTGTACAATATGACAAAACATAAACCGTGAGTTTGAATACAATTAATGTCTACTAGAGATTATACAAACTCAAAAGGAGTCCTCATTACAATTATTATCACACTATTTCACTGCGAATAGTGAGGACTACTAATGCACCATCTAGGACCATCACTCTTGTTCCCGACTAGTCCCACCACGTTCTCATTTCAAGAGAACGTTGAAAGAAAGGGTGAGCTCAACTAGCCCAAGAAGAAATATTATGACTAAGATAATGCGAGTAATAATTTATCGTTAGTTTTCAACCTTGATGTTAAAAGCGATAAAATATAATAACTATCAAGTTTAAGCTGTAATGAACAAGCAATCCATTAGAAGAGTCAAGTAGGAATAAAATCTACTATCTTCTATGATTTAAAAGGTTTTTCATCACTTTTATCATTTGGGACTCGAACAATAAATAATCCACATCATCGAATCACCCCGCACTACTACCGAGGATATTCTTTAGTATCACGACCACGAATTATCCATGCACTACTGACTTAAGATAATCATGTTTTCATCAACGGTCCCCGATCATGCCATAAAACAATTCATCTTTGACTCTACCAAAGAGAATCCATAGCCATAATCATACCAAAAAGCGATGAAGCGGTCAATGAATTCGTAAGAAATAATGAAGGAATGAGCTTATTTATAGAAAAATGGGACCGTATAAGTAACTAACTCATGAACGGTCCATATTGATTTACTTTAAACGGACGATCCAGATTGGTTTAATATTAAAACTTAAAACAACGGTCCATACTGATTTACTATTAAAACTTTAAACCAGCGATCCATATTGATTTACTATTATAACTTCCACCAGCGGTCCATATTGATTTACTATTATATCTTCAACCAACGGTCTGAAAAATTAGCACATCTCCTCATGGAATAATATTGTACCCAAAAATGATTTGGACCGAAAATAAATATATCTTACGGGTGATCAATAGTACCCCGTGAATAGTAATTCGTGAATAGTAACTCGTGAATAGTAACTCATGAATAGTAACTCGTGAATAGTAACTCATGAATAGTAACTCGTGAATAGTAACTCGTGAATAGTACTCCGACACGAAAAGTGTCCTGAATACCCGATTGAACAATATATCATATTATGCAGATGATACTATAACGATAATTGAATCAATAATATGAGAGATATGATGCAGCAATTATTGTAGCAATAATTGAGTATAACTGAGTGACTTCTCACGTAAGCATCAATAATCAATACCGTGTGATACTGTGCAACCACGCGTATTACTATATTTTTAACACCGAGTGTTTCAACAGTTAACGGTAAAACTTCCGCCGTTATTTTCATAAAGTATTTTTTTCGTTTTCTCAATCCGACAATAATTCTGTTGTGGGGTCCACCAATGATTGTACCGTCGTACGGATATTCCCCGACAAAAAGAATATTCCCCGACCAATCGAATATTATATAACCACTTACTTACTTTGCAAAATTTGTAAATATTACCCACAACTATAACATTACATCAAATCAACACCATAATAAAAAAAAATTGATTTCGAGAAAATTAAATCTTTATTCATAAAATATGGGGTCTCACAATAATGATATTGAAAGAATAACATCATTATGAAAAAAATAACATCCCTTACATCAAAAGAACAGTACTTCCGACTGAAATATCAGGTATAAGGTTGAAGGAAACTTGCACTGAATAGCAACTCATAAAGTATCTAAATACTCACAAAATACGCTCGATAATATAGAGAGAGAAAGCTTATGATTCTGTTGTAATTTTCAATTCTAACTAAGCACCCTATTTATAGAAAAAATGCTTAGAACGCCATAGCAAACTAACCTGCCACCTGATGGCTTTACCTGCTACTATTCACGCCCACCATTTTTGAAATAAAATTTCAGCACATTTCTCACCAACAAAAAAGTGGGCCCCCACCCATGTTTTTAATAAAAAAATATTTATTTCCAAAACTTCAATAATTCATAACAATTGCCCTTTTATCAGAAAAATACGAATTTTATATCCATTCCATAGGAAATTAAATTCTCTTCAACTTTGTAGAAGAAAGATTTTTCAAATTCCAAACAGAAAATGCTCGAAATCCACATACGGATGATTTTTAATACCTTCATTCCGACAAAATACTGATAAAACACCTCAACATTAATTCCATCATTTATAACCACAATAAATATATCCATCATTTATATCCACATAAAATAAATATTTCCTTATCATATAAATCAATAATTAATTATTCACAAATAGTGTCAGAAATAAACATGTGAATGATATTCCTATTTAATATATGATTTGATTATGATATATGTGAATGAATATGCAAGTATGCTTGCATTAAGAAAAGCTGTAAAGTCCTTTGATAGATAATAGAGATATATGTACAAGGACTTAGAATGAATTGATCAAGAATGTTAGGTTGATCCTACATAAGCAAAACAACTTTGTAAAGTCCTTAAAAAGAAATGATGTACAAGGACTATAAATATAGAAAGATCAAGCATGTTAGGTTGATCTTATGATGTAATAGATAGGCTTGTCTGATCGTCGAGCACTGCACCAGAAGTCGTAGTCTGCCAGGAGAGTCAAAGTTAACTCGAGAGCTATCAAGGCAGAATAGGAGTATGCAAGATAGTAGATCTCGGAGTTCGTAGACTGCCAGGGGAAACAAAGAAGGACCGTAGTGTGTCGAGTAGAGCTTCCTCAGAATCCTAGTGTGCCGAGGAAGTCATGTTCAGAATCGAAGAGACAGCCTGCCTACGAGTCGACCGATCATCTGTCAAAGCCAAGAAAGAAACGTAGACTACACTCAGAGTCGTAGAGTTTATCGATGCCGAAGCCATGTCAAGGATCGTAAACTATACTCTGAGTTTGTAGAGTCTATTGATTACATGCAGAGATCGTAGTCGAACAAGATCAAATGAAGACAACAGGCACAAGGCAAAAACCGTAGTGTCAAGATCTGATCTCAGGATCGTAGTGTCTGCACAGCCGAAGCCGAATCGTAGAATGCAGAACTATGACCTCAACAGAAGTGCTCACAATGTATAGGCCGAATCGTAGAGCAAGTATGATTCTCAACTAATGAGCACTCCCAGAATATCCAAAGGAACAAAGCCTCTGGTTGGCACCGCAAAGATACATCCTACCTGAAGGGAACCAGAGAGCACTCAACGAATGGCATGCAAGCTAAAAGAATATCTAAGCACCAACCCAATCAGCATCAAGATTGAGTTGTGAAGCCATTTGAGATGAAGTCATCCACAAGATAATCATAAGAAGACTTCAGTAACTGACTAAGGAAAGTCAGCAAGTTCAGTAGCTGTCAAGTGAACAGAAGACAATGATCTTGGAAGCAACCGAGATCGTAGTATTTGCCTAACAAAGAAAGAACTGATGGAAAGTGAACCAAGATACTGGGTAGCCTCTGAAGAACAAGGCTGAAGTGATTAAGTGTAGGGTCAATCCATTGATGATAAGTGAACGGGAGATCACAAGGAGAAAGCGAGCTGGACGCGCCACAAATCTGAAGTGTCTTGCTATTCAGAGGGAACCAGAGCAAGGAGTTAGGCCA
The DNA here is from genome assembly GCA_020205615.1 of Panax quinquefolius. Lineage (NCBI taxonomy): Eukaryota > Viridiplantae > Streptophyta > Magnoliopsida > Apiales > Araliaceae > Panax > Panax quinquefolius. Next base: position 42,020,995 of record CM035165.1, read on the forward strand.
TCAGTATCTGAGAACAATTCAGAAGCAAAGAGAAGTATTGAAGCACCGCAAAAGAAGGAAGAGGTGTACTACATTGGAGATCCAATCAACACTCTTCAAGATCGTAGTGTTAACTCTACCTGCGGTCGATAAGCAACACTCAACAAGACACTATGATCGAGTCCTCAAGACGTGCATCAGAATCGTAGAGTTCGAACTCCCAAAGACTGAAGCATTGGCAACGGTTCAATCTAAAGGATGGTATTCGGACTAGAGCTTATTAAGAGCATCGATGCAAAAGGACAACCTCTGATCGAGAAATCGAAAGGAGATAATAAAGTCTTCAACCTGCCCAAGACATTAAAGTGACAACTCTGATGGGTAGGTGAAACAGTAGACTGCAATGTCAGATAAAGTATGACATGTCACATCAGCAGTCTACCTCTGTTAACTCGAGATCTGTAAAGATATTTGAATAGCCTTCAATGGCTACTTTCCAACGGAAGGATTGGGAAGGAGTATAAATCTAGAAGAGCTTCAAAGATCGAAGGTTGCTGGAGTTGCTGAGTTTGGAGATAAGGTGGACTGATCTAAACCATGTGAGATAGTGAGTCCGAAGGCTCACTTTACGATCCACTAAGAACACTCAGAGACATATAAATAAAGAAGTAGAAGTGAGAGTTCTACAATGTAGAAGTGAGAGTTCTACTACTTAAAGAGTGTTCTGAACTGCCGAGAGAAAGAAGAGCATCATGTCATTTTGATGTCCATCATGGGAAGACTCTAAGTACAATAGAGAAGAGCCTACAGTCATCTTAGCAAGTCCATCATGAGAAGGCATCAAGGAGCAAGAAAGGAGATCACAAATGCCATCTTAGTGTCAAGCATGAGAAAGCTTCTAAGTACCTAACAGAAGAGCTTACAATCATCTTAGAAGCCTATCATGTGCAGCCATCAAGTACCAAGGAGAAGGATCTTCAAGTCAGTTCATAAAGGGGTCATCCGAAATGGTTGAGTAACCAAAGAAGCTGAGCATCATGCAACACTCAGCTGCACTTCAATAATGATCAAGCCAAGCTGCTAAGGATAGAAGATATTCAGAGTATGAAAACATCTTAGCAACTCAGCATCGACTCCAACAACAACAAACAAACAACTCAACAAAGCCAGGGCCTGAGGGGTCCTTGTCCGAAGGGACTAAACGAAGTTCTAAGCCTGTTGGGCTTGAAGAGTTCCTAGGGAACTAGAGGAGTCCCAAGACTGCTGGCCTTGAAGAGTTCTTTGTGAACTGAAGTCCCAAGGCTGCTGGCCTTGAAGGAATCTTAGTGATTCAAAGTGCTGCCCTTCCTTAGTGGAAATCCTGCTAGTTAAAAGCAGAAGAGTGGATTAGGAGCTTGAGTCTCTGAACCACTTAAAACACCTTGTGTCTTTTACATTATGTCATTTACATCATGTACTATAACTGCTATAACTGCTATGTATGTTTTAGCTGCTTATAACTAAACTTACTCCACGAACAATGTATGTATGATTATGAATATATCAATGAAGGGAATCTTTTACTTATTCTGTTGTGCTTGAAAAGATTCTTATGTTTGTCATATGCTAATTTAATAGCGATACAAAATAAACCTGAAAAGTATTTGAAATGAAAAAGGATCTATTCAACCCCACCTTCTAGATCTATTGTGCCCTCTAGGAACTAACAATTGGTATCAAAGTTGGTTCTCATGCTATATTCAAAAGCTAATCGCTTTGAGTCTGATCCCAGGCACTAACATTGTTCTAAACTTAGTTTAGTAGTAAGTAACTTGTTATATGCAGATGAGCTCACATGTTGGAAATATTGTGTATAGGTTAAATGTGTATATACACCTGAAGCTACTCAGATTAGTCCATGGTCTCGATTGTTACATCAACAAGACCAATCCTTGCCTACAGTTAATCTTGTAGTCTGAAGACCAGACGAGAGAGCTCAAGAGACATCAATGACAAAGAGTCAAGCATTCACCAGTCTGAAAAATGAAAAGACCATACATGCAAAGAAATACTCATCCAGAGAAGAAAAAAGCTCTCCTCAGATATATGTCTGGTCAACCATCGACTGGATGCAAACTTCATGAACTGAAAGATGTCACAAGAACTAAAGATGCTGAGATTCTCAGGCTGCATCTTCAAGACCTCGACTGATTGAATAAAGGCCAACAAGAGCAATAAGCTGTCAGGAGCAAAAGTAAAGCTATGCACATCAATTCCTAAACTCAGTATATCCATGATAAATGATTGTTTAGTAACTAACAGTAAAAAGGTACGGTTCCTCACAGTTAAATGAATACATCATAATTGCACTCTCTTATGAACTATAAAAGTATCCTGTCAAGGAATCATAATCTACCTAAAAAGGTGAAGAGAGAATGTAACCTGAGGATAGAAACTCAAATAACTATAAACTTTCTCTCCATCCAAGTGTTAGGTTGAAGATGACATCTTGAAGGAAATTTGGAATGGGTCATAAGAGTATCACAGGCCTAATGAACTTTATGTGAAGTAATCTTTTCTGGTGGGTTAGTATGTGTGTACAAGCCTATGTTCTAAGTGTTTGACAACCCACAGAGTATGATCAATTTTACAAGAGGATCTTGCTGATTTGTAGAAATTGATCACCTCCATGAATCAACTAGATACTCATAAATCGTAGAGTTGATTCCTACTCTGTGAACACTTAAACATTGTGAACATAATCCAGTAAATGATGAAACCATCATAGATAGAGAGTGTGTTATTAAATGCCAAATCCTATACACACTCACCATCATGCATCTCAAAACGTATTATCTTAAGATAGTTGCATGCATGAATATGTCTGTTGGTGATAAATATGATGATTATCCAAATAAGAGGAACAAGAGTTTAGAAAACTAACCTAGCAGGACCCATTTAAGTATGGGTACCAAAAATAGAAATATATTTAAACCTGCAGGTACTTGGTCAATCTGACCACACTAAGGAATCTCAAGCGTAAGACTTGATTAAGAAGACTCAACCAACCATGAGAAGGCTAAGGACATTTAGAGATGAGTCGATAAAAAGTTCTTATATGGCCAAGCCTGTCCTTGAAGACCCTCTGAGCTAACCAGAATGGAGCTCACATGGCTGCTAATCTGTATGTGGGAGCAGGCCATGCAACAGAAGATGAAAAGGGTCTTATGTGCTCAAAAGCTAGCAAAGAGTACTATATAAGAAGAATCCTCATGGAAGTTCACATCAGAGGATCATCGAACATCAGACAAGAGGAGTTCATTAAGAAGCAGAACGTCTCAACCTCAAGACTGTCCAAGAAGACTACGTTCGTAGTAATGTCAAAAGATCGTAGAGTGATAAGTCCTAAAAATACTCATCTCTACGATACAAGGAGATCTAAGTGATGATGATGATTCCAGTCAGAAGGAGATATGCTGGGCCGCCTTCAAATGAACCTGAAGAAGAGGGAATCACATCCATCTGGGAAGACAGCGTCAACAATGGGGGAGCAATGATCTGTTAAGAAGCAACAGAACTGAAATAAACTATGAAGAAATATACCAGCTATAGAGTCCCAAAACTTTGTGGCTGATGAACCAAATGAAGATCCATAGTCAGCAGGAACGTTTAAAAATGCACTACTGATAACCTCTCAGCCACCCAACTCAAAATCGTGGAGTACCTACGATCAAGCATCTGATCGCAGTGTGGAAGCAAAAGGACACCACGATTACAACAAATGAAATTATCTAAAGTTGGTAGAGGATCTCCCTATCAGAAAAGTTCGAATGAGATGTCATTGCAAATAACTTCTATAGCATTTCATCTAGAAAGCGCCTCAGGGACAAACCTGACCCTTAGCTCACTCTAAGAGGTTGGCCCTTTCTAAGCTACCTTGACCCAGAGGGAATGCTTGATCAAGTTCATCTCAAGGACCAAGTTAGTCAACGATCGTAGAGACGAGTTTGATGAACCAAACGATCGCAGTGCTACCTCAACGATCGTAGTGCAACCTCAACGATCGTAGAATACAACTCGATGATTGTAGTCCTACCAAAGGGTACTTCAGTTTATAAGGAGCTTGGAAAATGAGATAATTGCTCAAACATTCATTATGAGGAGATAAGTTCGGATGCATCAGTGATTATGCTATGCTGCATCAAAATGAGGATAGAAGTCAAAGCCATCTACTGCAGCATCTCTTGACAGTTGATTGTTGAGTCAACAAAGGAAAACATAGATTCCACAGCCGCCTTACCATATTACTCTACAAATCAAAAGGTCAACAGTCAAAGCCACGTCAATTAAACGTCTACTCTTCTAAAAAGGAAATATCTAACTGAAAAGTTGTGGGGAGTTACAGCTTATTACTGGGCATCGTGCAACCAATGGACGGTTGACACATCACTGGTTATGCAGAGTTAGAAGGAACTGCCATAAAGATAATTTCAAATCTGCAGACAGTTACCAAAAAGCTATCAAACCTTTCTCCCTCCCATTATCAAAACCCTATAATCCTCTCAAGAGCCAAAAACAGTTAACCCTCCCGAGCCTTACCAAATCACAATCAGCCATCTCTTATAAACTTCTCTAAATCAAATAACCATATTCTTCGAACTGCTCAAATGGAAAACTGAAAAGTAATCACTGACATTCAGCTCGGAACCAAATCGTTTGAGAAATCTGAAAGGAAGTTCAGGGACATTCTCGAGCTTGTGAAGAAGGCTGGATTCTCAGAATGCCTTGAGGCAAAGTACTCGAGTATACATCGACCTGGTTAAAGAGTTCTACTCAAACGCCTCCATAAACTCCGGAACCCTGTCTACCAAGGTTAAAGGTCAGTCTCTGAAAGTTAAAGTCTTCTGACCTCAATCAATGCCTAGGTCTTCCTAACCAAGGGCTGAAAAACATTGATGATGTCAATACTGAACAAGCAAAGGAGGTTATAGGGTACCAAAGAAACCCTAATTTTAAAGACATGAAAAAGAAGGAGTTTCGTGAAGAGTATGAGTTTCTTGCTGAAATAGTTGGAAAATGCATACTGTGCAAGAACATTGCACATGACACAGTGATCGACCAACTGTTCAAGATAATGTCAATAATAGTTCTGAAGAAACAAATTGACTTTGGAGCTATCTTGTTCGATCAAATCTCCAAGTGGATAGAGAAAGCTGATAAGAAGAAGTCCACTGAAAAACCCTGACTAAGGTGTTTCATGGTAGACTGCTGAGTATTGTGCTGAAGAAGAAGCTAGGAGGAAAAATTAAGGATGATGGGGGAGAAACTTTGAATGTGCACAAAGTGATGTCTCCACAATTATTTGTGAACTGGAAGAAGAACCCAAAAGGAGAATGTAGGGCGACAATAGGGAGCGATGAGAAAAAGCTTTGCAAGGAAGAAGAAAACTGAAGAAGCAGAGAGCTCTGAGTCTGATAACTCGGTACCAGTATCAATCACACCATCCAAGAAGAAATCTAGAGGTGTGAAGAAAACAAAAGCACCATCAAGAAGTCTCTCCTCAAAGGACAAGGATAAAGAAGAAAAATTCTAAATCTTTGGAACAACAAAGAGAGAAGAAGCGAGGTTGCTTCAAGGGCGGTCCAAGAAGAAAGCCAAGGTGGAAGACAAACCAGACTCAGCTTCCCAGAATAGTATATCTGCTGAAGAAAGGACGTAGAGTCAGCAGAAGGAAAAGAGACAGATGTCAAAGAAGAGTCCAACAATGAAGGTGAAGCTAATGTGATGAGAGAAATTACAGCATCTGCTGATGAAGAGAAATGCTCAAGCCCTGTGGCTAATTCTTAGAGCAGTCACTCTGATGATGAAGAAGAAATTCGAAATGACCCAATTGCATTCCCAACTGCAACTGTCCCAACGAGCCCAGATAATGGGTCAGATAATGATGATTCAAGAGAAGAAGAAAATGCCCCCTCAAATCCAGAAAGCCCCCATGATGACTCAGAAGGTGATGAGTCCAGAGAAGAAGGATCTGTCCCCGCCAGTGCTGAACCACAAAGAAGTATGTCTGTTGAACCAGAGGAGTCAGAATCTGAAGAAGAAGAGAAGTCTGACTCTCCCATAGCTGAACATCCAAAAAGAAGGAAGAGCTACAGACTGCAAGCAAAATTTTCCTCCAAGAGGAAAAGTAATCAATCAAATGCCCCCATCGAATTAAGTGATGATGAGTCGCATCATCACGAGAAAAGATAGTGTGAGGATAGGACCGAAATGAAAAAATGAATCGAGAGGAAGTTCTTCTGGCGAAGAAAGTTCGAGAATGAAATCAGAAGAAGAATTTTTTGCTATAAACAATCAAGATGGTTCAGGCTCCGAGAGAGAAGAGATTGAAGAAGATTCTGGTTCTGCACCTCAGGAAGAAGACGAACAAGAAGATTATCCAGTTCTCTTTCCTGCAAGATTTAGCAGAAGGATCGTAGTGGAAGTTTCAAATGATCTACCAGATGCTCCATCAGAGAGATGGGTGAAGTATAGAAATGAGCAGCTCAAGGTAGTAAGAATAACTACCTTTGACATAGCCAAAAATTGGAACAATATGGAGCTAGATTGCTCAACCATTCTCTACAATCCTGACGACTTACTGGTGAGATGGTTCTTCCAGTGGATGCCATAGCTAAAGGCCCACACTGAAGGAGATGGACGCTATCTCAGCTGGTGCTTCTCTCACTTTCCAAGCATGGAACTGGTGGCTCAGAACTTTCCAAGAGTAAAGAAGTTTGCCACCAAACTGATCAAAGACCAGCCCCACTTCAAAGTCTATCGCCATGATGAAAATCTCTATATCCCCTATGATCGTAGAGTGGATTCTGAAGGACGAAGAGTCATGACCAAGGAGCTGATCATAGAGTCTGTTCACTCTACTGATGATGATGTTCAAGCCCAAAACTAGAAGCCTCCTTATGCTCAAGCACTACTATCAGACATTCCCTCATCCTCAACCAGTGATTGGAACTCAATGATTATTCAGATTCTCCAGACTTTCGAAAATTTGTCTAAGGATGAAAATCGTAGAGTCCAAACTGATGCTCAACCAGCTGCTGCCCAACAAAAGGATCAAACTACTTTGGAGCAGGAACTACAGAAGAGTTCTGATGATCTAAGCGAAAAAATATCTCTGCTCACTGAAGAATCACAGAAGCTGACAATAGCAGGAGATAATTCCTTCCAGCACAAGCTTCAAGCTACTATGGCTGATGTATCTCTCAAACTCCAAGTGAGAGATAACATCTATCAGAAGACCATTCAAGATCAAAAGACTGAAGCTCTACATGTTCAGAAGGCAAATGAAGAGCAAATTCAAGCCCTATCTGACAAGATTGAAGACCTAAAGCAGTCTTTCTCAGTGCAACTTGAGCTAGGTCAGCAGGAACTCAAGTTTGAAGTTGCCAAATCCTCATACTTGATGGAACAGCTTATGTCCAACATGGAGCAGCTCTCTCAAATGATTAGTGACAAAAAGGGGGAGAAAAAGAGGCATATAAAGAGGAAGAGCAAGAATAGCAAGAGGCACTCAAAGAAGAGCAGAGGGATAGAAGAAAAGAAATAAAAGAAGAAGACATCAGCTGCAGAAATAGTATCATCATTTGAGGGGGAGCCAAAAGATGATGATCCCATAATCGCAGAGTCTGAGGGGGAGCATGTTCAAAAGAAGCTGAAGGGGAGCCAAGCAAAGACAGAAGGTCATTATCTCAGGGGGGAGCGAGGGTAAGAAGAACAATCAGATGAGTAGCTGATCAGCAAATATCCTGAAAACATATAAGGAGCCAAAGAGGTACATCTCTAACTAGTTAGGTATGTTCTGGATCTAGGATGTAGAATGTCTTAATATATAAATTGCCATATCAATATAAATAACATTCATGATTATATGTTTTAGAAATACAGCTTCTCACTGTATATAAGATTCATTTATAACATGTATATGCACTTATTGTTTTTGTCATAATCAAATAGGGGGAGATTGTCAGGAATAAACATGTGAAAGATATTCCTATTTAATATATGATTTGATTATGATATATGTGAATGAATATGTAAGTATGCTTGCATTAAGAAAAGCTGTAAAGTCCTTTGATAGATAATAGAGATATATATACAAGGACTTAGAATGAATTGATCAAGAATGTTAGGTTGATCCTACATAAGCAAAACAACTTTGTAAAGTCCTTAAAAAGAAATGATGTACAAGGACTATAAATATAGAAAGATCAAGCATGTTAGGTTGATCTTATGATGTAATAGATAGGCTTGTCTGATCGTTGAGCACTGCACCAGAAGTCGTAGTCTGCCAGGAGAGTCAAAGTTAACTCGAGAGCTATCAAGGCAGAATAGGAGTATGCAAGATAGTAGATCTCGGAGTTCGTAGACTGCCAGGGGAAACAAAGAAGGACCGTAGTGTGTCGAGTAGAGCTTCCTCGGAATCGTAGTGTGCCGAGGAAGTCATGTTCAGAATCGAAGAGATGACACGCCACTGAGCCGCCACCGATCATCTGTCAAAGCCAAGAAAGAAACGTAGACTACACTCGGAGTTGTAGAGTCTATCGATGCCGAAGCCATGTCAAGGATCGTAAACTACACTCTGAGTTCGTAGAGTCTATTGATTACATGCAGAGATTGTAGTCGAGTAAGATCAGATGAAGACAACAAGCATAAGGCAGAAACCGTAGTGTCAAGATCTGATCTCAGGATCGTAGTGTCTGCACAACCGAAGCCGAATCGTAGAATGCAGAACTACGACCTCAACAGAAATGGTCACAATGTATAGGCAGAATTGCAGAGCAAGTACGATTCTCAACTAATGAGCACTCCCAGAATATCCAAAGGAACAAAGCCTCTAGTTGGCACTGCAAAGATACATCCTACCTGAAGGGAACCAGAGAGCACTCAACGAATGGCATGCAAACTAAAAGAAGATCTAAGCACCAACCCAATCAGCATCAAGATTGAGTTTTGAAGCCATTCGAGATGAAGTCATCCACAAGATAATCATAAGAAGACTTCAGTAACTGACTAAGGAAAGTCAGCAAGTGCAGTAGCTGTCAAGTTAACAGAAGACAACGATCTTGGAAGCAACCAAGATCGTAGTGTTTGCCAAACAAAGAAAGAACTGATGGAAAGTGAACCGAGATACTGGGTAGCCTCTGTAAGGCCCCCAAATCTGGGTACTTGAAACCCGAACTCGGTGCTTCACGATACCATTTCTATGAGCGGAATAATACTTATAATAATAACAATAATATAAATATCAACTTAATTTACATATTCATCAGAGTCTAAATCCCAAGTACGTAACCTTTAAACATTCATTACAGCCCATAATAGATAATGTATATCATACTTGTCTTAATAAAGTTAACTATTACATAAAGTAGCATTGTGTTCATTTAGCAACCTTTCCCTTTCCCTTGTTCTTAGTAGAGCTCTCTGGTTGTTTACACTTAGCTGAAAACATTTAAATTAAGCAAGGATGAGCATTGGAGTGCCCAGCAAGTAATAGCAATTATATATATATAAGATGAAAGAATTTAAATGTTTTCTTTGTACTACCCTTTTACAACAGGTCAATAGTTGTGAAGTAATCTGAACCGATAATAATAACAACTCTCTTTCAAAATTTTGAAACTACATATTGACTATAACTAGGGTTATGATGACATGCTATGAACATTGTTTTAATTTTTGAAAAGGTTAAACAGAAATTCATTTGCAAACCGTCATAACTAACTTACGAGCGCGAGGGGTGATCATTAGGTTATGCCTGCATTGATCAATACTACGTGCAAGAACGAGGGTATCATTCACCCTGTCCACCTTGGGTGCATAAAAAGATTTCTCGTGTACGGGATGTTCATACTAGTCTGGGTTCCAAATCAAAGGTTTTATCTTGTTCAATAATAATCTATAATTCAAAATATATGTATATATATATGTGGGTAATTGACAAAGGTATATCAACATGTGATTAAATACAATGATTATCTAAGTGGGAACACTTGTATAACCATTTATAGAAATTAACGAACAGAATATATCTGAATTACCATATACTAACATGTTGATAATCAATGAGCGTATCTAATATAAGGTTAATAATCTGTACAGTAATAATATAATTCATTAATATTCTTACTCACGTCCATTGTATAAAGAAAATGCAAAGGTAAGATACTTGCACGATGCGCGCTACTGATTAAGTAACTTAGTTTATATCTTTATATATCGACCTATCATTAATCGAGATCATTTCTTGATTAGAATAATATATTATAACACATAATCATCGCTTATTGCGATTAAATACATAACCTAATCACATTGTCACGTTTAATAACCATTGAATCACAAATAAACACATATCTAATCAAATTATCTAAGTTCAGATCAATTTACGAAATATATGATTGTCTTAAAGCAGTTTTATCGAGTAATTATCGAAGTGCGAGACTACGTTCAGTAACTTAATATCAATCATATTATTTTTAAATGACTTTTAGAAATTTTAAACATTTATTATAATTTATCATGAATTTTCAAACATTGGAATCATTATTAAATGATTTAAATATTACACAATTACATTATCATTAATACCTAATTAATATTAAACTATTAATCAAACCATTGCTAAAATATTAAAGTTATTTATAATAACTTAGAATATTTTAAAGTATTAATATTATCCTTAAATGATTTTTAAAACAATTGAAATCATTTTAAATAATTACCATTAATATTAAAGTATTAATGTAATATTTATCAAAATATTAAAAGTCATTAAGTATAACTTAATAATATTTTTAATTCATTTTATCCTTTTAAATGATTTTTAAATTAATAAAACAATTTTAAACTATTTATTTAATATAATTATTAAATAAATTTAATATCATTAATACTAAATTAATAATCATTAACATTAAATTATTAATGAAATTATCCTTTAAATATTAAAAGTTATATTTTATAACTTAAAATATCTTTAAACACTTTATTTTTATTTAAAATGATTTTTATAATAATAACATCATTTTTAAACTAATTTATTTAATATAATTATTAAATAACTTTAATATCATTAATATTAAATAATTAATAAAATTTATCTTAAAATATTAAAAGTTATATTTTATAACTTAAAATATTAATAAATACCTTTTATTATTTAAAATGATTTTTAATATATTAAAATCATTTTAATTAATTTATTTAATGTATTTATTAAATAAATAAAATATCAATAATATCCAAATAAATATTAATTTTATGAAAAATATGTCAAATTATTTAAAGTTAATTTCTATAACTTAAAATAATTTTTAAAATTAATTTTGTAATTTTCGGAATTTATTTACTATTTTTAAATGATTTTTCGAAATTAAAATAAATATAATTATTAAATCTGTCATTATAGCCTTTAGCTACAGAAAGCGTCACCGTAGGTGTTCTTGAGCCCTTAAGAACATTCATAACAGTTAACAAGTGAGCACGTTTGACCACATGTAGATCTTAGCTCGTTAAGTTTCTGGGATTTCTGCTCGTCATACCTTGTAGTACTAGTAACATACTACAAGCTCCAACAATCAACATGATCACAAAGCAACTAACAAAGGAGATCTAATCGTTCAAAGTGGCTATTAGAAGGCATTCTTCATTTACGGGTTACCCGAAATGAAGAAACGATTCAATATCATCTTTGGGCTTCCACAACTTGTGATCTAGGTGCTGTTTTAGTGATTTAAGAGGTCCAGGTTGTAGAACACATGTAGTACTACAGATCTATCACCAAACATTATCATAACAACAACATAATAGCCAAACACAGGTCCGGTCAAACCATGCAGAATCCACGCTCGTAAACTTTCTGGGTTACCCGAAAGCTCATCAAATGAACTACGCTTGGTTTGACCATCTAATTTCGATTATGATGGTGATAAAAGCGATCTAAGAGAATCAACATGTAGTATAACTATCATCTGATAACCATATCACAACAACAAACACAAATCAACAATAAGTTACGAGATCAGAGGCCTCAAAATTCTTGTCAGACCATTTCTGGGCAAGATATGGGTTACCCAGATTTTGTCCAGTCATGGTCGGTCAACGACTTTTGACTAACAATAACTTGCAATCTGTTGAAGATATGACCTTGATTCAACTTCCAGAGTAAAGATATTATATCATACTACAAGATCAAAGCTACAAACAACAAAAAGACATAACAGAGAAAGATTGGTGGCCACTGACATTCGTTGTCAGACCACTAAGATTTTTTTTTTATAGTTTTTGAAGAACATTAAATCCGAGCCTCTAGATGTTATGGATCTAACATCTAGCAACCCAGAACATGATTATACACTACTAACAACATATTTTATCACTGAATCATAACATCTAACAAAGGATCATTGGACAGATTTCGAATTAGGGTTTAATACCTTTCTTTTATAAATTTTGATTTCTAGCTTCTTGATCTGTTACTGGTATGCGTGGGACTGGTCTTGGGATTTGATCTAGCAAATATTTTCGTGGGTCTTGAGCTTGAGAGAATTTTGTTGAGTATTTGAAAAAAAATGGCTAACAAAATGAATTCTTTCTCTCTCTTAATCTATTTATACTACATAGATTCAATGTATCTAACATGCAAGGTGTCAATAGAGATAAGCTTGAATGAGTTTTAGGCATGTGCTATAAATCTAGAGTGGTGACTTGCATTCTAGCTCATTAAATAAATACCAAAAAGGCTATTTTAGTAAACTAACAAAGTATTTTAAGGGTATTTTTGTCCATGATGCTTGAATCTAGGTTAAAATCAATAGATCTTAAACCTTAAAGTTTCCCAAATAATTTCTAGGGTTTAAAAATTTAAGTTTAAATTTTAATAAAATTTTAATTTGACCACACTAATTAAAATTAGGGATTTTAATAGAAAATTAGTGTTTTAAAATAATTAGGGTTCCTAAATAATAATTAGGGTTTCTAATTAACCTTAAATTCTATAATACTCAACATTAATCAAATAACACAATTTCTTATCAATCATAAACTCCGGTTTGAGTTTCAAGTTAGGGTTTAACACAGTAAAATTAGGGTTTAACGAATTATTGCTACCGTTTTGACATGCTACAAATATAATTGACCAACCATTATCTATACGCATATCTGATTACATTTTTTTATAGCCTTTGAAAAATAAAAATATAAGTAATATTATATTATTATTCTCATTCTTTGATCAAAATCCAAAATTAGGGTTTGGATTCCATATCTAATTTATTCTTCCATATTTAACCTTATTAATTAAGAAAAAAAATTATTAACTTAATTAATCTAACATAAATTCATATAATAAATAGTTATTATAATAATTCTAAAAATCATTTCATATATTATTTAAATAATATATAATTATATTTTCATGGAAAATAATCAATAAAAACCTTTCTACTATAAAATTAATTATTATAAGAATATACTTTATAATAATCAATAATTATAAAATAAAATTATTTGTAAACATTTATGTAATAAATATATTTTTATTTACCACATAAATACATATACACATTGTCTTGTACAAATCCTCATCTTTAAAATAAAATAAAAATTTATACGCAAAATTATTTATTTATTTATATAGAAAATATCGGGTTGTTACATTCACCCTCCCTTATAAAGATTCCGTCCCCGGAATCACCGTTTTAAAACCTATACATACAAGGGTACATAACATACATAATCATTATAAGTAGATCTTGATCAACTTTGATCGAACTGATCTTTAACTATCCACATAAAGCTTGTCTTTCTGATTAAACAGAAATTTAATTTCTAAAAGAACTCAAATTCCTCCCTCAAAATTTCTTTAAAAATAATTTACTATACATAGGAAAATCATGCAAAAGAAAATAAGAGTTATACGAATAATACCTGGAGTTGCATTACCAGCTGCCATCATATCCTGGACAGTCATGTTGTAGAGCCTTGCTGTTGATTTTGTTGGTTTATTTGACTAGGTCGGTCCGGTGATTGCTAAAGTCCCGTTGCCTGTGCTAGTATTCCCACTTTCTGCCTCTGTCCTCCTCTTCGGACAATCCTTCACCTGGTGTTCAGTCGATCTGCACAGAAAACACCCACTGTTCATCCTAGGATTGGGGCAGTTGGGAGAGATATAGCCTCTCCGCCTTGCACTTCAGAACACACGAACTTCCCTTGAACACTCCCCAGTGGTTTTTCCACAATTCTTACCTTTGTCTTCTTTGTCTTCTTAACACCTTCTTGTTTTACCTCCACACTTCCAAAACTGCTCCCCTTCCTCTTGCTACTACCACCCCTATTCCCACTATTATTCTTCCTCTCCTTGTTGTAGAGGCTCATAGCCTCACTCCCCTCCTCAGCAATAATCACCTTCTCCATGAGTGCTGCAAATGTAGGAATCTGTAACACCGCCACCTTGTTGTAGAGCCAGGGTTTTAATCCTAGCTCAAACCTTCTAGTTTTCCTAGCCTCCGTATCAACTTGATGCGGAGCAAACCTAGCTAACTCATTAAATTTCATGCGTATGTTCGACACAAATCATGTTTCTTGCTTCAACTCTAAAAATTTCACCTCCATCCTAGCCTGCATACTAGGTGAAAAATAGTTTTTTGAACCTATCCCATGTAACTACACCTTCTCCTGCCCTCACCTGATTCGCTTCCCACCAAAAGTTTGCCTCCCCCTTCATCATGTAAGTGGCAAAAGCGGTTTTTGCCCTTCAGCTACCCTAGCTATCATGAATGCTTTTTCAATCTCTTTAACCCAAGTGCAGGCTTCAACAGGTCGATTGTACCTTTAAATTTGGTGGTCCCTCTGACCTTAAAGTCTTTGAAGTTCGCTAAGCGGTTTATGCATTGGTTTCCAATGATTGGTATTCCTTGTTGCATAGCTTGTGCTACCATGTTTGCAAAGTCTTTGCATCGAATCCTTGTTGTTGTCCCTCAACGTTGTTGACAGATTCTTCTGCCCTTTGGTTGCGAGTTCGACGTCTTGGCGGCATTATCTGATTAAATGAAATCATAAATTTAACTTACATTCTAAATCTTATCGCATAAGATGAGTATATCAAACTTGTTTCATTACTCAAACATAGGTTTATATTCATTTAACGAATATTTTACATAGCATAGCACATAATGCTTTAAACATCAGTTATCCCTTTGGGACCACAAAAGTCGGGATTTAGAGTCTTGACTAAAAGTTGGAAACATTACATTACACAGACATACTTATCATACATATTACATTAAACACACCTACACAACAGAATTTATAATACCTATTTATTACACCGTTTTCTTGGACAACCTTTCACCTGATGACCTTCTATCCCACAGATAAAACATGCTCCTGGTTTATAGTCAGGACAATACAGAGTGGTATGTCCTTCATAGCCGCAAAGGTAACATATTCTTTTCCCTTTCTTCTTATCGGATTTTCCTAAGTCCTGATCTTTTATCTTTCTTTTCCCCTTCTTGCTCGGAGCTGCACACGATGTGTTGCTTGTGGCTCCCATGTGATCAATTTGGATTTTAAGCTTATCTTGTTCTTCCATTGTTTCTATTAACGCTTGACGCAACTGACTATTCAACAACTTTTCTATCTCCCACAGCCTTTCTATAGAAGAAACCTTGTTCCTCAGATCCTGCACCTCCGTTGATGCTTGATCAGCTTCAACTTTAGTGTTCGAATCACTATCTGTCAGCTCCACCATCTCCGGATCTGGTACTACGTTTTCTACAATAACCACATCGTCTGAGTTGTTTTCATTATGAGCCTCCATTTCAGCTATTGGCTTCGATACCAGCTCGGGTGTATGGGTTTGACCTTTCTTCATGCTATAAGCATATAACAAGCCTTTTCCACCAGACATCTACACACATAAATTATCCTGATTAGCATATAGTATATACACACAGCAAACAAGAATTTTATATACGTTATCTTTTATTTTGTTTGACGATGAATTTAGTCAATTCATCTCTTTTTAAACTCTATTTGAGTTATTTATATTTTCAACGTTTCCCTCTGTTCTAAGGTTATAGCCTAAGGTCTATCCCACCTAAGGTTTTTAACCCTAAGCTCTGATACCAACCTGTAAGGCCCCCAAATCCGGGTACTTGAAAATCGAACTCGGTGCTTCACGATACCATTTCTATGAGCGGAATAATACCAATAATAATAACAATAATATAAATATCAACTTAATTTACATATTCATCAGAGTCTAAATCCCAAGTACGTAACCTTTAAACATTCATTACAGCCCATAATAGATAATGTATATCATACTTGTCTTAAAAAAGTTAACTATTACATAAAGTAGCATTGTGTTCATTTAGCAACTTTTCCCTTTCCCTTGTTCTTAGCAGAGCTCTTTGGTTGTTCACACTTAGCTGAAAACATTTAAATTAAGCAAGGATGAGCATTGGAGTGCCAAGCAAGTAATAACAATTATATATATATAAGCTGAAAGAATTTAAATGTTTTCTTTGTACTACCCTTCTACAACAGGTCAATAGTTGTGAAGTAACCTGAACCGATAATAATAACAACTCTCTTTCAAATTTTTGAAACTACATATTGACTATAACTAGGGTTATGGTGACATGCTATGAACATTGTTTTCATTTTCGAAAAGGTTAAACAGAAATTCATCTGCAAACCGTCATAACTTACGAGCATGGGGGGTGATCAGCCCGTTATGCCCTGCATTGATCAATACTACGTGCAAGAACGAGGTTATCGTTCACTCTGTCCACCTTGGGTGCATAAAACGTTTTCCCGTGTACATGATGTTCATACTAGTCTGGGTTCCAAATCAAAGGTTTTATCTTGTTCAACAATAATCTATAATTCAACATATATATATATATATATATATATATATATATATATGGGTAATTGACAAAGGTATATTAACATGTGATTAAATACAATGATTATCCAAGTGGGAACACTTGTATAACCATTTATAGAAATTAACGAACAGAATATATCTGAATTACCATATACTAACATGTTGATAATCAATGAGCGTATATAATATAAGGTTAATAATATGTACAGTAATAATATAATTCATTAATATTCTTACTCACGTCCATTGCATAAAGAAAATGCAAAGGTAAGATACTTGCCTGATGCGCTGCTTACAGTTCGTAACTTAGTTCTATCTTTTATTTGACGCCCCCAAAATTAGGTATACATCACCCATCTTGAGTACTTGGATACATCATAAATACGTATGAATTCAAATACAACTTAATAATACAATTGTAGGTATACAATACGACAAAACATAAGCTGTGAGTTTGAATACAAATATTGTCTACTAGAGAGTATACAAACTCAAAAGGAGTCCTCATTACAATTATTGTCACACTATTTAACAGAATAGTGAGAACTACTAATACTATCATCCGGTCTATCATCACTCATTTGCAGGCGTCGTCGACTATATTCTCATTTCACGAAGAGAACGGTGAAAGAAAGGGTGAGCTCAACTAGCCCAAGAAGAAATATTATGACTAAGATAATGCAAAATAAATTATCATTAGCCTTAAAGCGTGTTAAGCGATAAAATATAATAAACATCAAGTTTAAGCTGCGGTGAACAATCAATCCATTAGAAGAGTCAAGTAGAGAATAAAATCTACTATCTTCTATGATTTAAAAGGTTTTTCATGACTTTTATCATTTGAGACTCGACAATAAATAATCCACATTATCGAATCACCCACGCTTTATGGCTAAGGATATTCTTTAGTATCACGACCACAAATTATCCATGCACTACTGACCGAGGACATTCGTGTATTCATTAATGGTCATGATCATGCCAACAATTCGTCCATCGATGCACTACGGGCCAATGATAACTTTTACCACATCATTTGTAACATTACGGTCATGATTACACCGAATAATCCACAAGTCGTAATCATACCAAGTCCATACATGCACTACTGAGGCCACAGATGACTTTCAACATAATATAAACATGAGGATGATGACAATGATATAATAATTCAATAAAACAAGTTCAAGAATTAATTTATCTAGGAACTAATAACGTCCAAATTGTCAACATGATCTTTGCTTTGTAGAGTAAAATTCAAGAATTCTCGGAAGAATATTTCCATGAAAAGATCTTTAGATGAAGCGCAAATATCAAAGATATTCCACTTATTTCATGGAGTATAGAAGTCAAAGTTTTAACCTTATTTGAGTATAATAAAGAATGGAATAACAAAAGAAATCACCATGCATGCGATAGACCCTTGCAGGCGGAGTTATTCAATGAGAATAATAAATAACGAGAACCGGTCGGCGTAAAACGCATGCAGACGGGATATTCAACAGAATAATAAAGAATGGAACCCGGTCAGACGTAAAAAGCATGCAGACGAGGATATTCCAATGTAAGAATAATAAAAGCTGGAACCGGTCATGCGTAAAAGCTACAGACAAGATGTTCAAACAGAATAATAAAAGATGGAACCGAATTAAATGCGTAAAGCATAGGCGAGGATGTTCAACGAGAATAATAAAGAATAGAATAACTGAAGAATTTCACCAAGTATAGGGTAGCCCGAGTATACAGGTTATTCCAACAGAATAATAAATAATGGAATAATAGAAGTTCTCTTCATGAATACAAAAGAAATAACACTCCTAACATTAGTAGGAGATTGAATACTGCAGTAGTGTAGTAACAAAATACTCTTCTTCTTTCTCTCTTATTCTCTCTATACTTTCTCTCTCTATAGCTTGAATTAATTTGTGAAAAATAATGAAGAACTAGGCCTCTATTTATAGAAGATTTCTAGCTTAGCACTTGCAATGTGAAAAGGCAAGTGGCTTGGCGACTAGTGATGTAAAAAGAAAAGTGGTTTTGGCCTTTGTAATGTGAAACACCAAGTGGTTTGGCCTTTTGTAATCTAAAGCGACAATTGGTTCGACGCCTGTAATATGAAACGGCAAGTGGATTGACGTCTGGTAAATATAATTACTATTGACAAAGGTAATTACTATTGACGAAGGTAATTATTATTGACGAAGGTAATTACTATTGACGAAGGTAATTACTATTGTGAATGTAATTACTATTGTGAAGAGACTCTTAGATGATGACATATGGGCCCCCATAAAATAACCAAACTTACCACAAAGCGTCTCATAATAGACTCTTTATATACATCGAGGATTGAATAAATATTACCACAAATCATTTTATTTTTAATCAACACATATTTAATTTTTCAACAATTATTAATCATTTATAACGTCGTCTCAATTATTGATTTAATAATATAACATATTATCTGAGATGATAATAATGCGATAATTGAATCAATAATATAAGAGATATGATGCATCAATTCTTTGTAACAATAATTGAGTATAGGTGAGTGACTTCTCACGTAAGCATCGATAATCAATAGTGTGCTACTATGCAACCACGCTTATTCTTTGTACTTTTACTCTTTGGGTAGTTCAATAGTTTTAACGGTAACACCTCCGTAGTTATTTTTATAGAAAGATAATTTTGTCGTTTTTCTAACTACGTCGATACTTAGTTGTGGGGTCCACGATAATTGTCTTAGTCGTCACGAATATTCCTCGACAAAAGAATATTCTCCAGACCAAACGAATATTTTATAACAACTTGCTTACTTTGCAAAATTTATAAATATTACCCACAACTATAACATTATATCAAATTTACTCCATAATATTCAAAAATAATATTTATAGAAAAATCATCTTTATTTATAAAAGTTGGGGTCTTACAACCTCCCCTTCTTATGAAATTTCGCCCTCGAAATTAGGGCACGTACCTGGTATGTCGAAGAGGTAAGGATACCTTGATTTCATTTCAAATTCTAACTCCCAAGTCATTTCCTCAACATCGTGGTTTCTCCACAAAACTTTGACTTGAGGTATAAACTTGGAGCGTAGAATATGTTCCTTCTTATCCAAGATTTGAACAGGAACCTCTTCATACGTCAAATCTTCCGTTATTTCGTCCGGTTCTAACTCAATAATGTGGTTCGGGTCTTTCACATATTTACGTAACATGGATATGTGAAAAACGTTATGAACACGAGACATACTTGGCGGTAAAACGAGTCTATAGGCCACAGTTCCTACTCGATCTAGGATTAAAAATGGGCCGATGAATTGAGGATTGAGTTTTCCTCTCTTTCCAAATCTCGTAACTCCTTTCCATGGAGCAACACGCAACAATACATGATCTCCTATATCGAATTCCACGTTCTTTCGATGAAGATCAGCATAACTCTTTTGTCGATCTTGTGAGGTTTTTATACATTGTCGGATAGTTTAAATCTTTTCCGTAGTCATACGTACCAACTCCGGTTCCAATAATGTTGCTTCACCCACCTCATCCCAAACATCTTTGAGAAGCGACACTTTGTTACATCTGGCAACTTGAATGGAGCCGTGCCGATACTTGCTTGATAAGCTTTGTTGTTGTAGGAAAACTCCACGATGGTAAGAACTTGTCCCAACTTCCCTTGAAATCAAGGACACGAGTCTTAATAGATCTTGAGAGTTTGAAGAGTCCTCTCCATTGTCCGGTAAAATTCGAGGATGATATGCCGAGCTAAATCGTAAATCCGTGCCCATAGCTTTTTGCAAACTAACCCAAAATCGTGAAGTGAATCTTGGGTCTCGATCGAAACTATGGATCCGAGCATACCATGCGATCTTACAATCTCGTTTATGTACATCTGAGCAAGGCGTTCAAGTATATAAGTTTCTCGTATCGGTAAGAAATGAAGCGGACTTGGTCGATCTATCAACAATGACCCAAATCGCATCTATGCCTTGAGAAACCTTAGGAAGATCGATGCTTGAAATCCATGGTAATGTGCTCCCACTTCCATTACGGAATTTCAAGTGGTTGCAATGGACCTTTTGGTACTTGATGCTCCGCTTTAACTCGTTGACAAGTTAGACACCTTGAGATAAACAACGCTATCTATCTCTTCATATTGCTCCACAAAAATGTATGACGAATATCATGATAAATTTTGGTACTCCTAGGATGGATTGCAAACAGTGTGTTGTGCACCTCCATCATGATTTTATACTTTAAATCAGGGTCGTTAGGAACACAAAGTCTGGAGTTGACTCGAAGTAATCCTTTTTCATCGATTCTTGCTTCCGGCATAGCACCTTCTTGCACTTTCTTCCTCATATGCATCGGCTCAGTGCGTAACTTGAAAGCGACTTTAACTTTATCGATTAAGTCGGTTCTACTCGTATATTCGCCATCATCACATGGGTCCTTGGAGTCTTTAACTCTATCTCCATCCTTTGCAAGTCACACAAAATGGGCCTTTGCGTTGACAATATCGCTTTTCGTGCTTTGCATATGATCTTCTACTCAATCGTCGGCTACCACGTTCGCTTTTCGAGGATGGTATTGGATGGTATGATCATAATCTTTCAAGCAGTTCAAGCCAGCGTCGTTGTCGCATGTTGAGTTCCTTTTGAGTAAAGAAATATTTGAGGCTTTTATGATCAGTAAAGATCCACCCACCTTCTCCCATACAAGTAATGCCTCCAAATTTTAAGTGCTGAAGACAATGGTGCTATGACTCTAGATCATGAGTAGGATAATTCCTCTCATATTCTTTGAGTTGTCTTGAGACATAGGCTATGACTTTCCCATGTTGCATGAGAACACATCCCAACCCTTTTGCAGAAGCATCCTTTGTAGATGACAAATCCCTCGAGCGGATGGTATTATCGAGCAGTCTTTGAAATGAGTCTCCTCTTGAGTTCTTGAAAACTCTTCTCACATTCTTCGCTCCAACCAGAACTTTGTTTCTTTTACGAGTCAATTTGAGTTAATGGAGTAGCAATTCGAGAAAATCTTTCCACGAATCTCCGATAATAACCGACTAAGAGAAAAGCTATGTACTTGATCATTTGATTTAGGTTGCTCTCGACTTTGAATTGCTTTAATCTTTCTTTGGGTCAACATATATTCCATGACTTGATACTACGTGCCCAAGGAATGCTACTTCTTGAGCGAATTCACATTTCTTCAACTTGGCATAAAACTTGTATTCACGAAGCTTTTGGAAGTGGCGCCTTAAGTGTTGCTCATGATCTTCTGACTTTTGGAATAAATAAGGATGTCATCAATAAAAGGCGACCACAAAGTGATCCAAATATTCCTTTAATACTCGGTTCATTATATCCATGAAGGCGGCGGAGCATTAGTCGATCAAAGGACATGACTAGGAATTCATAATGCCCGTCTGCAGGGAGTTAAAGCCGTCTTTGAAATGTCATCGGTTCTAATCTTCAATTGGTGATATCCGAGCGAAGATCAATCTTTGAAAAGAATTTGGCTCCTTGCAATTTGGTCAAACAGGTCATCAATACGTGGCAATGGATACCTATTTTTGATGGTGACATGATTGACTCTCGATAATCAATACAAAGTCGCATACTCCCATCTTTCTTCTTCACGAATAGAACATGAGCACCCCGAGGAGAAGTACTAGGACCGAATAAAGCCGATGTCTAACAATTCCTGCGGTTGGGTCTTTAACTCCGAAGTTGATAGGAGCCATTCAATATGGGGCTTTGGAAATGGGTTTTGTCTGCAGGGTTTAAGGTCGATACAAAATTCAATTTCACGCTTCGAGGGGTAGGCCAAGAAGTTCTTGAGGAATACGTCGAGAAATTTATTAACAATAGAAATATCGTTCAAAAGCGGCGTATTTTGTTTAAATCGTGACATGAGCTAAGAAAGCTTGACATCCGTTTTTCAATAAGCGAATAGCTTTATGGCTTGAGATGGATAGTGATTGATTTTAATGGTTTGGTCGCTTGAATTCGCATAATAGGTTGATTAGGAATATGAAAGCTAACAACCTTACGGAAACAATCAATTTTTGCATGATGAGTAGTTAACCAATCAATCCTTAGAATCACGTCAAATGCAAGTATTTTCAATGAAATAAGATCGACGAGGTAATGTGAGGGTACCGATTTGAACCAAACAAGACTTATAAGCGTGGATGTAATGAAGGTTTCTCCCAGCGGAGTTTCCACGAGATAAGTCGAAAGTCTAATTTCTCGTGTAGTCAAATTTAATCGATGAGCACAAGTAGGAGAAATAAAAGAATGGGTAGAAACCGGTATCAAATAAAGTATAGACTTCATTAGAGTTTATGATAAGCTTACCGTGATGACCTCATTCGGGTTCCTTGCTTTCTGGGAGGTCACAACAAACGCTCTCTCCTTGCACTCTGGGCTTTGACTTTTACGGGATGGCCTTTGGTGCCTCCATCCAGAAATTTGAATTTGTCTTCGGTGAACGACAAAATTGGGCTAAGTGACCTTCTCTTCCACAATTATAACATTCTTTGGATGACATCACGCAATTTGGACTGATGTGTCCCTCCCCTTCGCATTTGAAGCATATAATAGGTGGTCTTTCTCCTTCCTTAACAACGTGGTCTTTGATCTTGGCGTCTTTCCATCATTGTTGAATCTCCTCTTCTTGAAATGTCCATTCTTATTATTTTGGCCACGATTACCACCGAAGTGGTTACCATTTACGGCTGTTGGTTCCCTCCACGCTTGTTGTCTTAGCGCCGATGTTGCTCTCATTTGGTATTATCTTTTTGTCGGCTGCTCTCTTTTAGTTGCGTTGACTCGTTATCGC
Organism: Panax quinquefolius; assembly: GCA_020205615.1. NCBI lineage: Eukaryota > Viridiplantae > Streptophyta > Magnoliopsida > Apiales > Araliaceae > Panax > Panax quinquefolius. The sequence goes on from CM035165.1 coordinate 42,044,768, forward strand.
GCTCCACTAACTGAACCCTATTTATAATATCTGAATATAAACACAGTTTATGAGAAATAAGATGTTGGCGTATCTCGACTTCAAACCTCTTAAAAACATCCGTGTCATTCTCTCTTCATTATCCACCAAGTGGGGACGAACGGGATAACTCGCAAATTTAGCCTCGTATTGCGACACGGTCATATTGTTTTGTTCAACTTGATAAACTCCACCTCCTTTATATGTGCCGAATACTTTGGGAAAGTATTTGTCGTTGAAACGACTCTTGGAACTTCTCCCAAGACATCTTCAATCTGGCGGAGTTGAGTACGTTTCCGATTCCCACCAGTAATCTACCTCTCCGCGCAACATAAAGGTGGCAAAGGGAACCTTTTGCTCCTCGAAGCATCCCAAGACATCAAATATCTCGGTGATCTACTTTATCCATGCTTCTGCCATAAGTGGTTTTGGCTCTCCCATAAACTCCGGTGGTCCCGGCTCCTTGAAGCATTTAGCGGTGACCTTGAGAGAGTTTCGATGTTCCCACGCATTTTGGACGAGGAGTTGCTCTACTTTCTTTGTTGCATGAATTGCATAAAGGCCCTGAACATTTGATCATTCATCATTTGGTCAGTGTTGTTGTTTGCATGAGGATTGTCGCCTTCATGATGCACATTATCCTGATTATTGATATGCGGTGAATCAACGGTTGCCTGTGCTCCATTGCTATTCTCAACATTCTTGGATGTCATTTTCAGATACTACCACAAAACAAAGGTGAATTGACATGTAACATATTATCCCTAAATTCTGACCGACCAATTAAATACTACATAAACTTAGGTAGGTCATACTAGCGAAGGAATTCCCCGTCTCTCCCCTCCTAGTACTATTCTCACATCTTAGCCAGGGATCATATCCCTAAGCTTTGATACCAACTGTGACGCCCCCAAAATTAGGTATACATCACCCATCTTGAGTCGCCGGATACATCGTATGAGAATTCAAATATAACTTAATAATACAATTTGGTATACAATACGACAAAACATAAACTATGAGTTTGAATACAAATATTGTCTACTAGAGTATACAAACTCAAAAGGAGTCCTCATTACAATTATTATCACACTATTTAGCGAGAATAGTGAGGACTACTAATACTATCATACGGTACATCACTCCGTGCAGGCTCGTCCCGGCTATATTCTCATTTCTTGAAGAAACGGTGAAAGAAAGGGTGAGCTCAACTTCTTGAGAAGAAATATTATGACTAAGATAATGCAAAATAAATTATCATTAGCCTTAAGCGAGTGTTAAGCGATAAAATATAATAAACATCAAGTTTAAGCTGCGGTGGAACAATCAATCCATTAGAAGAGTCAGTAGAGAATAAAATCTACTATCTTCTATGATTTAAAAGGTTTTCATGACTTTTATCATTTGAGACTCGACAATAAATAATCCACATTATCGAATCACCCTCGCACTATGGCTAAGGATATTCTTTAGTATCACGACCACAAATTATCCATGCACTTCTGACCGAGGACATTCGTGTATTCATTAATGGTCATGATCATGCCAACAACGTCCATCAATGCACTACAGGCCAATGATAACTTTTACCACATCATTTGTAACATTACGGTCATGATTACATAGAATAATCACAGTCATAATCATACCAAGTCCATCTATGCACTCTGAGCCCCACGAGATGACTTTCAACATAATATAAACATGAGGATGATGACAATGATATAATAATTGATAAAACAAGTTCAAGAATTAATTTATCTAAGAACTAATAACGTCCAAATTATCGACATGATCTTTGCTTTGTAGAGTAAAATTCAAGAATTCTCGGAAGAATATTTCCATGAAAAGATCTTAGATGAAGCGCAAATATCAAAGATATTCCACTTATTTCATGGAGTATAGAAGTCAAAGTTTTAACTTATTTGAGTATAATAAAGAATGGAATAACAAAAGAAATCACCATGCATGCGATAGACCGCCTTGCAGGCGGAGTTATTCAACAGAATAATAAATAACGGAACCGGTCCCGGCGTAAAATTGCTTGACGAGGATATTCAGCGAGAATAATAAAGAATGGAACCGGTCGGCGTAAAAGCGCAGACGAGGATATTCAGCAGAATAATAATAAAAAGGCGGAACCGGGTCATGCGTAAAGCATGCTTGAGCGGGATGTTCTAACGAATAATAATAAAGCCGGAACCGACCGGTCATGCGTAAAAGCACAGACAGGATGTTCCAACAGAATAATAAAGAATAGAATAACAGAAGAATTTCACCAAGTATAGGGTAGCCCGCGTATACAGGTTATTCCAACAGAATAATAAATAATAGAATAACATAAGTTCTCTTCATGAATACAAAAGAAATAACACCCCTTACATTAGTAGGAGATTGAATACTGCAGTAGTGTAGTAACAGAATACTCTTCTTCTTTCTCTCTTATTCTCTCTATACTTTCTCTCTCTATAGCTTGAATGAATTCGTGAAAAATAATGAAGAACTAGGCCTCTATTTATAGAAGATTTCTAGCTTAGCACTTGCAATGTAAAAAGGTAAGTGGCTTGACGACTGGTGATGTGAAAAGAAAAGTGGTTTGATGCCTGTAATATGAAACGGCAAGTGGTTTGACGTCTGGTAAATGTAATTACTATTGACGAAGGTAATTACTATTGATGAAGGTAGTATTATTATGATGAAGGTAATTACTATTGTGAAGGTAATTACTATTGTGAAGAGACTCTTAGATGATGACATATGGTCCCCCATAAAATAACCAAACTTACCACAAAGCGTCTCATAATAGACTCTTTATATACATCGAGGATTGAATAAATATTACCACAAATCATTTTATTTTTAATCAACACATATTTAAATTTTCAACAATTATTAATCATTTATAACTTGTCGTCTCAATTATTGATTTAATAATATAACATATTATACGAGATGATCTTTGTGACAATAATTGAATCAATAATATAAGAGATATGATCACGACAAATCTTTGTAGCAATAATTGAGTATAGGTGAGTGACTTCTCACGTAAGCATCGATAATTAATCTGAGTGTGCTCTTATGAAACCACAGCGTATTCTTGTACTTTTACTCTTGGGTAGTTCAAGCAGTTTTAACGGTAACACCTCATAGTTATTTTTATAGAAAGATAATTTTGTCATTTTCTAACTACACAATACTTTCGTTGTGGGGTCCACCAATGATTGTGCCATCGTACGAATATTCCCCGACAAAAAGAATATTCCCCGACCAAACGAATATTTTTTATAACAACTTGCTTACTTTGCAAAATTTATAAATATTACCCACAACTATAACATTATATCAAATTTACTCCATAATATTCAAAAATAATATTTATAAAAAATTCATCTTTATTTATAAAAGTTGGGGTCTTACAACCTCCCATTCTTATGAAATTTTGCCCTCGAAATTAGGGCACGTACCTGGTATGTCGAAGAGGTAAGGATACCTTGATTTCATTTCAAATTCTAACTCCCAAGTCATTTCCTCAACATCGTGGTTTCTCCACAAAACTTTGACTTGAGGTATAAACTTGGAGCGTAGAATATGTTCCTTCTTATCCAAGATTTGAACAGGAACCTCTTCATACGTCAAATCTTCCGCTATTTCATCCGGTTCTAACTCAATAATGTGGTTCGGGTCTTTCACATATTTACGTAACATGGATATGTGAAAAACGTTATGAACACGAGACATACTTAGCGAAAGCGAGTCTATAGGCCACGGTTCCTACTCGATCGAGGATTAAAAATAGGTAGATGAATCGAGGATTGAGTTTTCTCTCTTTCCAAATCTCGTAACTCCTTTCCATGGAAGCACACACAATAATACATGATCTCCTATATCTAATTCCACGTCCTTTCGATGAAGATCGGCATAACTCTTTTTATCGATCTTGTGAGGTTTTTATCGTTGTCAAATCGTTTAAATCTTTTAAAAGTAGTCATACGTACCAACTCGGTCCCAACAATGTTGCTTCACCCACCTCATCCCAAAGATATCTTGGAGAGCGACACTTTGTTCTATCAACGCTTGAATGGAGCCATGTACGATACTTGCTTGATAAGCTGTTGTTGTGTAGGAAAACTCCACCAATGGTAAGAACTTGTCCCAACTTTCCTTGAAGTCGAGGACCACGAGTCTTAATAGATCTTCAAGAGTTTGAATAGTCCTCTCCATTGTCCGTCAGATCGAGGATGATATCTAGGAGAGCTAAATCGTGAAAGTCTGTGCACATAGCTTTTTGCAAACTAACCCAAAATCATGAAGTGAATCTTGGGTCTCGATCAAAAACTATGGATCTTAGGCATACCATGCGATCTTACAATCTCGTTTATGTACATCTGAGCAAGGCGTTCAAGTGTATAAGTTTCTTGTATCGGTAAGAAATGAAGCGGACTTGGTTAATCTATCAACAATAACCCAAATCGCATCTATGCCTTGAGAAACCTTAGGAAGGCCGTGCTTGAAATCCATGGTAATGTGCTCCCACTTCCATTCTAGAATTTCAAGTGGTTGCAATGGACCTTTTGGTACTTGATGCTCCGCTTTAACTCGTTGACAAGTTAGACACCTTGAGATAAACAACGCTATCTCTCTCTTTATATTGCTCCATCAAAATGTATGACGAATATCATGATACATTTTGGTACTCCCAGGATGGATTGCAAACAGTGTGTTGTGCGCTCCATCATGATTTTATACTTTAAATCAGGGTCGTTAGGAACACAAAGTCTGGAGTTGACTCGAAGTATTCCTTTTTCATCAATTCTTACTTAGGCGATAGCACCTTCTTGCACTTTCTTCCTCATATGCATCGGCTCCAGTGCGTAACGGCGACTTTAACTTTATCGATTAAAGTCGATTCTACTCGTATATTCGCCATCATCACATGGGTCCTTGGAGTCTTTAACTCTATATCCATCCTTTGCAAGTCACACAAAATGGGCCTTTGCGTTGACAATATCGCACTCGTACTTGCATATGATCTTCTACTCAATGCGTCAGCTACCACGTTCCCTTTTCCTGGATGGTATTGGATGGTATGATCATAATCTTTCAACAGTTCAAGCCAACGTCGTTGTCGCATGTTGAGTTCCTTTTGAGTAAAGAAATATTTGAGGCTTTTATGATCCGTAAAGATCTCCACCTTCTCCCCATACAAGTAATGCCTCCAAATTTTAAGTGCAAAGACAACAGCTGCCAACTCTAGATCATGAGTAGGATAATTCCTCTCATATTCTTTGAGTTATCTTGAGGCATAGGCTATGACTTTCCCATGTTGTATGAGAACACATCCCAACCCTTTGCCCGAAGCATCATTGTAGATGACAAATCCCTCCGAGCCAGATGGTATTGTTAGAACAGGTGCTGAAATGAGTCTCCTCTTGAGTTCTTGAAAACTCTTCTCACATTCTTCGCTCCAACCAAACTTTGTATCTTTCCGAGTCAGCTGAGTTAATGGAGTAGCAATTTAAGAAAATCCTTCCACGAATCTCCGATAATAACCAGCTAAGCCGAGAAAGCTACGTACTTCGGTCACTGATTTAGGTTGCTCCCAGCTTTGAATTACTTCAATCTTTGTTGGGTCAATAGATATTCCATGACTTGATACTACGTGCCCAAGGAATGCTACTTCTTTAAGCCAGAATTCGTATTTCTTCAACTTGGCATAAAGCTTGTATTCACGAAACTTTTGGAGTGTCAGCCTCAAGTGTTGCTCATGATCTTCACAGCTTTTGGAAAAAATAAGGATGTCATCAATAAAGACGACCACAAAGTGATCCAAATATTCTTTGAATACTCGGTTCATCATATCCACGAAGGTAGCAGGAGCATTAGTCAATCCAAAGGACATGACTAGGAATTCATAATGCCCGTACGGAGTTCTGAAAGTCGTCTTTGGAATGTCATCGATTCTAATCTTTAATTGGTGATATCCGGAACGAAGATCAATCTTTGAAAAGAATTTGGCTCCTTGCAACTAGTCAAACAATTCATCAATACGTGGCAATGGATACCTATTTTTGATGGTGACATGATTCAACTCCCGATAATCAATACAAAGTCGCATACTCCCATCTTTCTTCTTCACGAATAGAACATGAGCACCCCAAGGAGAAGTACTAGGATGAATAAAGCCAATGTCTAACAATTCCTGTAGTTAGGTCTTTAACTCTTGAAGTTTAATAGGAGCCATTCGATATGGGGCTTTGGAAATGGGTTTTGTACCGGGTTTAAGGTCGATACAAAATTCAATTTCATGCTCAGGGGGTAGGCCAAGAAGTCCTTCGGGGAATACGTCAGGAAATTTATTAACAATAGAAATATCGTTCAAAACTAACGTATTTTTGTTTAAATCTGTGACATGAGCTAAGAAAGCTTGACATCCGTTTTTCAATAAACGAATAGCTTTATGGCTTGAGATGACCGTGATTGATTTTAATGGTTTGGTCGCTTGAATTCGCATAATAGGTTGATTAGGAATATGAAAGCTAACAACCTTACGGAAACAATCAATTTTTGCATGATGAGTAGTTAACCAATCAATCCCTAGAATCACGTCAAATGAAAGTATTTTCAATGAAATAAAATCGACAGGTAATGTGAGGGTACCGATTTGAACCAAACAAGACTTATAAGCGATTGGATGTAATGAAGGTTTCTCCCAACGGAGTTTTCACGAGATAAGTCAAAGTCTAATTTCTCCAGGAGTTAAATTTAATCGATGGCGCAAGTAGGAGAAATAAAAGAATGGGTAGAACCAGTATCAAATAAAGTATAGACTTCGTTAGAGTTTATGATAAGCTTACCCGTGATAACCTTATTCGGGTTCCTTGCTTTCGGGGAGGTCACAACAAACGCTCTCCCTTGCACTTCTGGGCTTTGACTTTTACGGGAATGACCTTTGGTGCCTCCATCCTAATTTGAATTTATCTTGATTGAGCAACAAAATCGGGCTAAGTGACTTTCTCTTCCACAATTATAACATGCTTTTGGACGACATCGCATAATTTGGATGATGTGTCCTCCCTCGTATTTGAAGCATATAATAGGTGGTCTTTCTCCTTCCTTAACAATAAAAGGTCTTGATCTTAACGTCTTTCCATCATTGTTGAATCTCCTCTTCTTGAAATGTCTAAATATTCGGCAGTTTTAGCCATATGAAAAATAGTAAATGAATTTTAAAAATTCTGAGAAAAATATATGTTCAAGATGGGACTATATTCTCTTTGAATCCTAGAAAAGAAATATTTTTGGGATTTGATTTGGTATTTTCATGAAAATGAACTAGTTATGAGTAAATGAATTAAATATGTTATGTGAAGTAATAAAATTGGTAAATAGTTTTTATGGCTTGGAAATCCTATATAAGGTATATATACAGATTTTTGATGAGGATTTGATCATTGATGATGAAATCTTATGAGTATGGCATTTTGAATGATTAAATGCATTATTTGATAAAGTGTAAACAATTGAAATAAATTGTTTATAAGTTTAAGAAATGATTAAAATATTGTTATAATATTAATGATATTAGATTATGAGATTATTAAGTGATTGATAACATTTGGTTATTATTGAACGCTAGATAAATTATATTATAAATATTTAATATTTATCATTTATCTCATTTGATTGATTCTTATATCATTGTCATCATCCTCATGTTTATATTGTGTTGAAAGTCATCTTTGGCCGTAGTGCATAGATGGACTTAGTATGATTATGACCGTGGTTCGTTCGGTATAATCATGGTAGTAATGTTACAAATGATGTGGAAAAAAGTCCTCATTTGCCCGTAGTGCATTGATGGGACGTTTTTGGTATGATTATGGCTATGAATTCTCTTGACCCGAGGTGCAAAGATAAATTGTTTTATGGCATGATCGTAGTTGATGAAAACACGATTATCTTTAGGCAGTAGTGCATGGATAATTTGTTGTCGTGATATTAACGAATATCCTTAAGTAGTAGTGCATGGATAATTTAGTGATATGGATAGATTATCGGTGAGTCTCGTGATGAAATATAAATTCATGGATGTGATATTAACGAATATCCTTGGGCGTAGTGCGGGGTGATTCGATGATGTGGATTATTTATTAAAATTTGAGTATCGCGATAAATATTTATTATACACTTTTAATTAAGTGAGCGACGGTAGATATCATGCTCTACTTGACTCTTCTAAAATACAGTTGTATGCCTTTAGCATGTAGTGCAAAGATGAATTGTTAATGAATATCTTTGGCCATAGTGCAAAGATGAATTTATTAATATGATTATGAGCAGGAATTCTGATTTGGTATAACCATGATTTTTGATGTTTCAGGTGAAGATAGGTGATGAAAATTATCTTCGTCCTGGTTGCGAAGAGGAATTTAGAACCACAATTACGATTATGAGTTATTCATATGATTGTGGATGAGGGCTGTTGATTTATTTTACATGGATAAAACATTATTGGTGGACTTTTAACATAGAAGATAATAGACCTTATGGTCTATTTGACTCTTCTAATGGATTGCTCGTTCCGCTGCAACTATGGTTGAAAAGTTTTATCATCTACCATATGCTCTAAATCTCTAATTTATTATTGATGAAAGCTATTGATAATTTAATTATCTTTAGTCATGATATTCTTTCTTTGGGCTAGTTGTGCTCACCTTTTACTTCACAATTCCTTTCGGGTAATAAAAGTGTATTTGGGTCGAAGCGGGGTATTAAGAGGATTAGAGCGGTGGTTTATAGTTTGTTGAGGTTCTCCTTAAATAATATGGAAATAATTTTATTAAGAACTTTAGATAAGTGTGTCGTATTATTGTATCGTTATTTGATATTTAATTTTGGTGGCTGAATAGGGTGAGGTGAACCCAACTTTGGAAGGGTGTTTTGCCACTATCATACAAGATGTCTAATGACATACAACCTCGTGTTATCATAAGACATGGTTGTGCACATCCACTTGCTGAGTATATCTACGAGCACTACCTATATGATCTTGGAGTTTATTTGAAATATAATTTTCACTTGGAGACAATGGAGATAGTTATATGTCAGGAGAAGACTCACCATTGGAAAGAAGATAGTAATCTTTTTGTCCTTATTTGGGGACTTTTGGGTCAACCAAGGATAATTCTGTGGACATATGATATCTATCATAACCTAGACGTATGGCCTCACATGTACGAAGGTTTCCTTGAGTACTTCCCAAAGATTTTAATTTCTAAAACAGTTTTTGACTGTACTTTTATGTAAAATACCATTGTAAGGTTGTGGTCGAGGCACCATGAGAGTTATATACATTTGTATTAAAACTCACAGCTTATCTGTTGTCGTACTCTGCACGACAGTTCAACAATTGTATAAATGAAGTTTGTATTTGATTTTTATAGTGTGATATCTGGCGACTCAAGATGGGTGATGTATACCTATTTTTGGGGCATCAAAATGTTAACAACTTACAGATCAAATAAACAAATTTGAAGACTCAAATTCAAAATTCATGCTATTTTTCAATAGTTTAACATTTTTAGTGAATTACTTCACTACAAATTCGTTTCTAAACCAAATTGATTCATTTAACTTTCGTTGTTTTCGTATTTAACCATATTAACAACATTTAACATCAATGAACTTATTGAAACAATCTTTAACCATCAAGTTTTGAATCCATTCATGCATCTTCTAAAAACTTGTAAAACTTGAAATCAAGAACATGTTTTAGGCCCTTACCTCTCTGAAGTTAGAGTGTTAATGCTTGTTTCTAACTTCTGATTGTTCTCCAAATTCAGCAACTCACTCTATATAAACATTATTAGAAAATCTTTAGCAGTGAATTGAGAAGACAAGAGCTTTAATTTATAGAAAAGTTTATACCCATACAAAGCTTTTGTCCTCCATTTTTGTCTAGCAGGAAGAAGAAAATGATGGATATGGAGTATTTGGTGGAATAGTGACATTACACTATTAGAACCACTCCTCATTCATCATTTCAATTCTACTGATGGTTTGGCAAGGAGGGAAAAGGCTAGGCTTAGGCCAATGGCCTATTAACGTGTGATGAAGGAAGTTGTGACACTGATTTTGGGACAAGTAGGAATGATCCTCATACATCAGTAAAAATGTATCTCATACACTAAGGTTAGTTCCTTTTGGACTCTCAAGTGAAATTTTAATGAGTTAATATTACTACCTTGTGTTAAGTTAGGGGTATATATACACATAATCATATAATCCATGTACATTGGGTTAGTCCTAATAATATTTAAATTAGGTTAGAATATAATTTAGTGGTATTAACAACCCATTATTTTTCATAAAACTTATTATTCTAATTTTACCTAAATACTATAATGATAATTAATATCAATTATTTATTTTCCTAAAAATTACTTTTCTGTCATACTTTTGAAATACACATTTAATTGACTCACTTTTACTACAAAGAAAACGGCTAATTCCGACGGAATATTCCGTCGAAAATATGTTATTCCGTCAAGAATACCTTATTTTCGACAGAATATTATGTTGGAAGTTCGAACGAATATATTGCCGTCGAGCTTATTTTCATTGAAAATTCGGTCGGAAAAACGTATTTACGAGGGATTTATTCCCGACGAACTATCCGTCAGAAATAAACTATACTCGAGGGAATTTATCCCGTTGAAAAAAATCGTCGGATACAGCTTGCCACGTGGCCCAACATGAAAAGTGGCATTTTTTAATTTCGACGAAATGTTCGTCAGAAATAGCATCAAATTCGTTGGAAATAGCAATTTATAAAATAAATTAATTTCATTATTTTCGTCAAAAAATCCGTCGGTTTTAACTTATTCCGTCAGAAATATTAATTTTTTTAACTATTTCTTTTGATTTTGCATTTTCCAGGTTTTTAAACTCCTTTTTTGTACCTGTAACCTGTTTATCACAACAATACATACAATAATAATCAACCCATATTACAACTACATCCAACAACCATCAACAACATATATATCATAATTAACCCATAATACAACATTGTATATACTTCTTCAAATACATTCTAATGTTAAAAAACAATGCCAATTAAAAGCTAAACTATAAAGAATAACAAAACAACTAAACTAAACTTATAAACTACAATGATGTATCTTTTAAACTTCAAAACTAAACTGCAAATAAAACTACAAAAATATAAACAATGTTCTTGTACAGATAACAATGGTGTTTATATGTAGAGTGTATATACTTTAATATAATATAACTTATAAACTAAAAGCGAATAATAGGATCAGAGTCATCTATATATATATATATATATATATATATATATATATATATAGACCTAAACTATGCTGCTACCCGTGATGGGATCGAGTCATCTGGTACAGAATTAAAGCGATCTTTGTTAAATTGTCAGAAAAATCCTGCTCGTCATCACCATCGATAGTATCGTCACCCTGTTGATACAATTAAAAATAAAACGCATTAGTCCGTATGAGAGAATCAAAATAGACAATATGAAAATTAAATAACATGCAAATTAATAAGCTTAAAATAAATATAATACCTGAGTAGGCGGGGGCCTACTCTATCGGGCCAAAAGCCTCAGAGAGTAAGGTAACCACCAACCGGAGCACCTCGTCGCGTATCGCGACAAACTGCTCATGCGGGATACCCGTAGTCTCGACGGTCGCCCCTGCTGCAATATCCTGCGCTAGCTAGTGAAGGCGAGCTCGGTTGGGCAACTCCTGACGATGGATAACCGGAACCGTACAAAATGTCTCTGACACAACCGTCATAAGCATGTGGAAAATCTGATCATCCAAGCCAGCGCCCGTATGAGATGGTCCAACAGGTGTTCTCGGACGCTAGTGCTGGCTAGAGCCTACGAAAAAAAATATCATTACTAATAATATTTGCAAGTAAATTATATTAACTTATATAGCAGAAATAATATTACCTCCAGGTAATCTATACGCCGATATCCTCGACAGGCCCAACACTCGATACCTACTGGTACTACTACTAGGGGGATCCTGAGACGTGACCCATAGTCTCAACTTGTCATCCCGAGATAATATAATCTCGGGCGGATGAATGGTGGAATCTAGCGGCTCAGTACCCCCCCTAACAACCTCCAACTCAGCTATACGCTAGTCCTGAAGCTTCTAAAATCGGTCCTGTAATTTATTTTGCGACATTGAACCTTAATGAAATCATTATATCAACTACCTAATATTAATAATTATATAAATTAATTTTTATTAGTCTTACCCATATAGCTAATGATGCGGGAGACATGCTAGAATCCTTCGGCGTGTGGGCTCTATCCAAAAACTCTATCATGGTAGGAGGTCATCCCAAGCTATCTCGAATGGCTTAATAAATACATGAAAATATCATTTAATAATTATGATAATGACAATCGAGTAACTCAAGAACTAAATTAAGATACTTACCGACTTTGCTTCCTCCAATGACCGTGAGCCAGTAGAATGTATGACTCGGAGCTGGCCACGATTCCTTTTTGCATACTCAAACTTTTTCTTAAAGTCATCAACATCCCAGTGTGCACATATAGCCACCTATGCTGCATCAGAGACTATGCGAGGCTAATATTCGCGTATGGTAGTCCCAGGATGCACAATAACTACCCGGGAAGCCCACTGTCTCATCTCGTACAACCATCCGAAATAGTTCTTTGCGACATGTGCAGTAATAACACTATCGCCGACTGCCTGTGAGATACTCTCCTCATATCTAAAATAAATTTATACAAATAATGTTAAAATATTAGAAATTGATGATAATACCTAGAATCTTACTTAATTTAAGTTATGAAATTCGACTTATATGGAACTCTCGCAACATAGTAGTCATATAGTGTGCATCATACTGCGGGAACTGAATGAATCACATACATCCTGTAGGCAGGTGTGTCAAGTAAATGGCGTGTAGCGTATGCTTAATAACCGGGTCCAGGATACTGTGTCGACGTCGGGATTTTTAGATGTCCCTTTCCGTAACTTGTTCTTTGGTGTTCTCATTTTAGGTGAGATTTGTTTGAAAAAACAAGTGAAAAAGGCTCGACATGTATAATGTCGACGATAGACTGTTAAGAGTCGCCAGTTGGTTTTTTTAAATGGTTGTACCAACATAACCGAGAAAAGGTTTGCACGTTGACCCAGTGATGTGACACTGCTAAACGGGTTGGTGAAACCGAAATTCATTAGGGTCCGGGGACTTGGTTATGCGGAGGGAAGGTGTTAGGCACCCCCCGACATTTGTGTTACCACGCTGACCGCCTCTTTTCAAGAAACTATTATCTGGATGATGTGTGTGTGTGTGGGTCAATGTGCTGTTATTTGGAAGTAGTGCGAGGCCTCGTTCGCACCTATATACACAGGGTTTGGATTTATATAAAAATTCAATTTTAAACAAGATATGGCAGTGATGTTTTATAAAAGAGGTTTTTCAAACCCAGATGCTCAATAGTAATTGAGACCTTTTACACTCCCATTTTATTAAGTGTTCGGCTTGATTGCTTTTATTTTACGAATGCGAGGCATCCGTATGAAAATAATGTACAAAATAATGCCGACTTCCTCGTGGGTATGGAAACCATCTGAGGAAATTCAGACATCGCAGAATAATTTACAAGCTACTTACAACTGAAAATGTCCATCACGGGATTCGAATCTAAATCTAATGGGTTGAATCTGTGATCACATGATTCCTAGGCGTACACGATACCGCAATTTGTATGAAAGCAGTAAACATATATATATATATATATATATATATATATATAAGCTGTAAATATATATACATACATGATCACCAACCACGAAGCACCTCCATGAGGGATCAGAAATGTAAATAAAGCTGTAAAAGATATCAACCGCCACAGAGGAAACTCCAGGCAGGACAAAATGTAAATAAAGTTGTACAAAGCGATCAACTGCCATGAAGTAAACTCCAGGCAGGACGTAACGTAAATAAAGCTGTAAAAGCGATCAACCACCACGAAGTAAACTCCAGGTGGGACGAAATATATATATAAGCGCTAAACGCACCAGATGTAAAATCCAGGCTCATCGAGCGAGTTAAAACAGCGATTCATATATATATATATATATAAAAGCGATAAATGCTCCGAATCAAGTACAGGCTCATCGAACAAAGTTTGACACACAGTTAATATATATATATATATATATATATATATATATATATATATATATATATATATAAAAGCAAATAAACGCACCGGACCGAAGTCTAGGCTCATCGAACAAAGTTCGACACACAGTTCATATATATAAATATATATATAGAAAAGTAAATAAACGCACCAGACCGAAGTCTAAGCTCAATCGAGGCATAACTCGATAATGTTAGACAATATATATAAATAATATATATATATATATATATATATATACAAGCTGAAACAAAATCGAGGACCAAAGTCCGGGCAAATGCGCGCAACACGACTCTCAACGTGAAGAAGGGTGTGTGCAGAGATGAAGAAAAAGACTCTAAAGTGTGTGAGAAGGCTTACAGTTGACTGCCAAAGAATACTTCTATATCTTTAGAGTGGATAAACACTGGCTTTTGTAGGTACAAAAGAGGCTATATATGAGCTCACAGGTGTTTAAAATGAGAATGTACACTGCATGGGGTGAGTGCAGAGCAAATTGGGTAGGGCTTCCTCGCCAGTTTCTCTTGCAAAATGGGTAGCCCAAGCCCTCTATTTATAGACGATTTAGACGCAGGTGTACCTACGGCTGAGCCGCAGGTGTACTAGAGGCAACACAGGTGGGCCCGAGAGTTTTGAGTGCGGGTCATCTCGGCACGTGCATTGAGACGCTGTAATGTCCACTCGAACTTTAAGAAGTGCAATTCGGGCATCCGTTTGAGGTATACAAGACCTATTTCGGACCGCCGTTGTCGAGAGTTGTACGATGGCATGGGATTAGAGTTTGTACGAAGTCATTGAAGATGGGACGATGCCCTCCGTTCTTCAAGCTTCAACTTTAATCTGTTACCCCGCACAATAGTCACTCGGGATTGGTTAGTCTTGTGGGACATCGTTGCGTAGATATGTTGAGACGACATGGCGTGGCATCGCGTTGGCGAGATGATGATGTTGCCCCTCACCGGTGTTATCGCCGGATTGAAATTGATAAATGAGCGTTGCTCGAGCTTCACCGAGATTGAATCACTTTGTAATTGTTGAAGGTCCTCATTGTTATCTTTGAGGTGTGCCTGTCTTCCCGATGTTATCGCCGGGTTGGTACAGTGTATCTCGTTGTGAGCGCCGAGATTTGAAGCTGGTCACATTTGAAACAAGCATTTCCGGAGTTATCACCGAAACTGCATTCCTTGGGGTTATCACCAAGGCTGGTGGCTATTCCCATGGTTGGTACTGAGACTGGATACCTCGGGGTTATCTCCGAGATTAATCGGTTTTCTCCGGTGTGTGTTCCGGTATTGGATCTGCATGCCTCGGGATTATATTCGTGGTTGGAATTGTTACCCCCAGAGTGTGCTCCGGGGTTTGATGCTGAACTTCCGGTAGTATCCGGTATGGATATGGATTGTCTTTCTGGGTTCCCTCTTAAAAGACGAATCTGTCCTCCTTCAATGTTAGTGAGAGGTATACAAAAAATTTCGAGTGTCTACGGATGCCCCTCTTTATCATACTTATGCATGGCGATGCGTCGGGGTAGGATAAAGAATCCTAGACACTTGAAATGCAACAAGACAAACATGGTACTATGGGTAGCAACATGATGCAAATTGTATGATGCATGTGTATGCGGGGTTGTAGTGATATGTTGGGGATGATTCTTTGGCTCCTGTTGCTTCAACTGGGGATTAGCAATGCTGACCAAATTTGGTGTGTAATCCGAATCTGTTAGGATGTTGATGTTGGAGTTATCACCAAATTCCCGTGTCTTTGATAATGACTTGATCCTTAAGATATGGCTCTTATGTGTAAGAGATCTGTGGGGAGAAAGCTTGATCTATTTGAGGATGTGTATAACATATTCCATCATCGATCCTCTTTGATAACATTGACCTTTCCTGGTTGGTATCGCCGGGACATGTCAAGATACATTGGATTTATCGCCAACAACAAATCTTTGTCGAGGATGCGACCTTCGTTGGCGATGTACTTCACCGACATATGAATCAACGGGTGAAAAATCTGTGGGATATCTTGTCGATCGTCGTTGCTTGACCTTCGTTGGCGATGTGAATCGGCAATTTGAGATTACGTGGGTAAATTGTCAAGGTTGCTTGACCCACCGACGATGTGAATCAGCGGAACATCTGCGTTGTGACCCCGTAGGGGGATCTCTTTTGGGAATATGAGTAATCGAGCATGAAATCCTCGAATAGCTCTAGAGTTCTGATAGGTTTAATCGCTATCGGCTGAGATAACGTCAAGGCTGCTTGACCTTTGTTGATATGTGTGTCAACGGATGAGCATGCATTGTAACTCCCGCCGGGGCTTCACGTTGTAACCCCTGTCCGGGACATACGTTGTAACCCCCGTCGGGGATCCACGTTGAGATCATCACTGATGTGTGTAGCAGCGGTTGGTCATCGGATGGCTTTCGATTCACTGTTGGGTTTGCTTCCAACGCTTATCATGATGCCAAGGCTACTTGACCTTCGCTGATTTGTGTGTCAATGGATGAGCATGCGTTGTTACCCCTGCCGGGGATCTACATTGTAACACCTGTTGGGGATCTACGTTGTAACCCCCGTCGGGGATCTAATTAGGGTAACGACCCAGAATTAGTGGCATCGGACCTGTACACGGTATTATCGGATGTGGTTTGTAACAAATGAGATCATTGGCAGAGTATACCTCGTGTTCGGGTGATTACCAATGAGCGATGTACCGACTCAAAGTTTCATCTGAGAAGACCAGGATTGTATGCTGTTTTGCTCAATCGCGTGGCATTTTTATTCCCAATCTGACCTTTCTAGTCCGTAAAAACTCCTGTATAACTCGAACTGGACTGAGCCAGAGGGGTGGGACCCACATAGAGGTGCCGCAGGTGCACTTGCTGCAGCCGCAGATGAGCCTGCGACCAATTGCGGATGATAAATTCCAGCAGGTTGGCAACACAAGTCATTTTTAGCTTATCGCGCGAAGAGAAATCCGTGAGCCTCCTTCAGATCTGCTGAGTTCGGGCTATTTTCTGCAAATTCTATCACCGTACAAGTGTTGTACACTATCCTGGTAACGTATGCATGTATTTTTTCCAATTTTTATCCGTTGGATTTTGAGTTATAGCATGAAATGCATCTAAACACATAGTAGTGATTATGTATGCACAAATGACTTGATAAAAAATATTCAACATAGTAAATGTTAGTATTAAACCATGCTGAACATAATGATGTGAAAAAATTTGACTTTTGAGAAATTTAATTTGGCACATTTTTCTGCTATTTTTGTCCTATTTGAGGTCCAATGAGCAAAGGTAGAAAGGCAAAGTACTCCTGATATTGAGGTTAACCTTATGCATGTATGATTTTGATTTTTAATGCATATATTATGTATATGACTTTGGGGCAGGTGTGCTACTGAATGGCCACCTAGACATGCCTATGTGCATGTGGATAACCCTATTTTTAAAGGGGACTATGGAATTTTTTTTCCAAATGTAGGCATTGGGTAGTTATGCATTTTAACTCTATTGTATGTTAAAGTAAATACATGCATGCATATAGTCATAAATGCTTTTTAGAAAGCTTCAGGTAAGGAAATACCACACCCTATCTGAGGTGATTTGGAGACTTGTTGTCCAGATATTTATGGATCCGGATTAATAGAAAGCGGTTCCATAGGACCACTTTTGGTATACTGGCGGAGGGCTTACGAAGTGCCTCATCCGATTACGTCAAGCAACCTCGTCGGTTGGTGGAGGCTGTGATTCGTCCTATTCGGGCAGACGTGCCAGACGTTGAGGACAAGGAGGCGGATATTCCGATTGAGGATCCCGCTCCTGCCGCACATGTCCCTCGTAGGGAGCTCCCGGGTATTCAGGTGGTAAACCCAGAGCTGCTGGGAGATTTGAGCAGACATCCATCGATGTATCTGCATGCTAACGAGGTATGACATTAGACTTTGATCTTCCTTCTTTCCTATTGATGAGGAACAAAGGGTTTTGATGTTGATTTGCATTTCATGCATGTTCCCGGCTTTACACAACCTCGAGGGAACTGGTTCAGCATTCACTCCATGTACCAGGCGCTTCATCCTGACTATAGAGCGGTAGTGCATGAGTGGGGATTCGGGGCATTCTTCTCTATCCTTCCCCGTCGTTGTCCCTGGGGTTACATCAGGGCATTGTCTGAGCGATGGTTTCATCAGACTCAGTCACTCCATCTACTGGATTGCGAGGTGATGACGACGCCTATGGATTGGCGATTTATCACAGGTATGGAGTTTAGAGGGGAGCCAGTGCCTTTCATGGCGAATATTACCCCTACTGCCGTCAGATCCTTGTTAGGAGTTCCGTCGGAGGCGCTCAAAGGCAGGACTGTCCGTTCAGGTCCTTTGAGCGTAAATGCTATGAGCGGGCTTTTGAGTCAGCCCATGCCTGATGATGTTAGAATTAGGGATCGCGTTCTACGGCGATTGTTCCTAATGATCATTCGAGGCTGCTTCATAGTAGATAACTCTTCTACGGTGCCTTTCGCTTTAATCAGCGCCACACGTGATGTGGACCGTATTGGAGAGTATGATTGGGGCTCCTATACCTTTGCCTATTTCCTCCGGGACATGCGTATGTGCTCACAGGGTTTGACCGAGGATTGGCTAGGCTTTTATCCATTTCTGCTGGTGAGTATTTCTCTTGTCATTTCCTACTTATAGGTTAAGAGTGTTTACTGATAGCAGATGTTTTACCATTGTGTTGGCAGTTTTCGGCCTATGAGAGGCTCCCATGCTTGCGTCCTGTGAGTGTGTTAGGTTTAGATACCTATCCACGAGGACGACGATGGCATCATTCTATTTTGCCGGAGGTCCCTGTAGCTGAGGGCTTCACTCACTGCCGTATGCAGTTGGAATTGCTAACAGCTGACACCATCAAATGGATTCCCTATTCAGGGGAACACTTGACTATCGGCTTTGAGGATGGATAGCCGACTGGAGTCGAGTACTTGATTTCCACCAGGAGAGTTTCTATCTTCACAGATGGAGGTTGGGAGCTCTATTTAGGAGAGCGTGCTATTAGGAGCACCACATGGGAGATCCGTATGCCGATCTTGCCTCATGCCAGGCGTCATTGGCCTGTATCGCAGTCACCCGTCACTGATATCCCATTGTTTGGGGTTGACAGTTTTTCATTGTCAGAGGGTCCATGTACCCAGGAGACATTCCAGCGGTGGTGGTCCCCTTGCACTATTGGAGCCCAGTCCCGCGCCACATAGTTTATGGGGGATATGGTTGTAGGATCCTTGATGATGATGGATTGCATAGCTTGTGTCCGAGATCCGACTTATATAACCCAGATTGATAGTTTGACCCGGTAGTTGGACCAGATACATATATTTATCCGACATTTGGGCAGAGATCCAGTAGAGGCGGATTCGTTTGTTCCTTCCAGCTCAAGCGCTGGCCCCTCAGATGACCCATTCGGTTTTGCTGACGCAGATCCTCCTCTATATTGGCCTGACATCCCTGTTGATAGAGATCCAGTGACTCAGGAGGAGTTACATCAGGTGGATAGGATTGATGATGTGGACATCGACACCTTAGTCTTCTTCTGATGTGTATTCTCGTTATATCTTTTGATAGGCCTTTGTTAGATATTGGGTGGCTGTACCCCATTCTCGCTATATCTTTTGATAGGCCTCTGTTAGTAGTAGGGCATCTGTGCCCCATTTCCTTGTATTTGTAGCTGTA
Organism: Panax quinquefolius; assembly: GCA_020205615.1. Lineage (NCBI taxonomy): Eukaryota > Viridiplantae > Streptophyta > Magnoliopsida > Apiales > Araliaceae > Panax > Panax quinquefolius. The sequence continues at coordinate 42,064,761 of CM035165.1, forward strand.
CAGAGATGATGTATTAGATGATGATATACTTAGGAATGTATGCACAAATTTTTCCATTCCCTATATCATATTGCCATCTATTATCTGCTATGCATGTATCATGTTATGCATATATATGTATGTCCAGAGATATTCGGCATTGACCCCTGGATGGTCTTATGACACGGCTCGTACAGATGTCTTCTTCGAAAGTTAGCCGTATAGATCATACCCCACCGTCAGTGGTGGTATTGGGTATGCGATCGTGGTATGATAGCATGTCACCACCAGACAGGGTGACTGTAAATCATTTGCTGCATCATACAATGACTTTATTGATGTTTCAGGTTCCCGCAGGGTTTGTAGATGGGATGCTAGAGCATTGGATATCGGATAGGCAGGTTTTCCGATTCGGGACCCATGAGTTGACTCTACTACGGAGGAGTATGCGCGATTGATGATCTTTGCCTTTAAGCGGACCTTGCGTGCACCTTGCTTTGGGAGACATGAGTAGAGCGATTCATGACTCAATTGGATTTACGTGTAAGTAGTATAGGATGGTCGACATCTAATACGTGATATCCCGGCATTTTTTACGTATTTAATGATTTGGCTCGGAGGATAGCTATTCACGATATTAAGGGATTTCACCGCATTGGGAGGATCATTTGGCGTTCGGCGGGGTTGATGTCTTCTTCTTTGTGCGTCTTGTCGTATGTCTATATGCCACGATACATGGATGAGATAGACATTGGTGTCATCATGGCTGTGAGAGCTCTTAGAGAGGGTCATACCATTGTACCTATGATTGTAGCAGAGACCCTGCGGTCAACATCCTACTGTTGCACTTATCCGACAAGAGTGTTCACTGGGAGTTCGGTCATGCTGTATGTGTGGTTTATGTTACACTTGAGACCGATTAGTACCCGAGATTTGAAGCTGGTCGCATTTGAAACAAGCATTTCCTAAGTTATCGTCGAAACTGCATTCCTTGGGGTTATCACCAAGGCTGGTGGCTATTCCCATGGTTGGGACTGAGACTGGATACCTCAGGGTTATCTTCGAGATTAATCGGTCTTCTCTGGTGTGTGTTCCGGTATTGAATCTGCATGCCTCGGGATTATATCCGAGGTTGGAATTGTTACCCCCAGAGTGTGCTCCAGGGTTTGATGCTGAACTTCCGGTAGTATCCGGTATGGATATGGATTGTCTTTTAGGGTTCCCTCTTAAAAGACGAATCTGTCCTCCTGCAATGTTAGTGACAGGTATACAGAAAATTTCGAGTGTCTACAGCAATAATTCAAAATATATGTGTTACTTTAATTCATGCAATCATATAAAGTAATTTATATGCGTGAGTTATAGTATAGTTGACACGTACTGCGCCGAGTCAACATCAACTATAGCAACCTCTGGATGGGCCGAAAGACGCCCAAATAAGTCGAGGTTAGTCCCTCTTTGACGTCGACGAACAGTATCTGTAAGTATATATAGTATTTCATTATGTGTGTTAAATAAAATTGGCATAATAAATTAAATTACAAAAAAGATGGAAACTTACTAGATGATGACGACATCCCGCCTTGGGAGCCGTCGCCAGATCCTGTACAACCACCCCTATAGCGACCTCCACCGCTGTTTCTAGCCATAATTGTGCTACTGTAATTAAAAAAATGAGAACATTAATTTCTACTAAAATTATCTTAATAAATATTGTTTTTATTAATGAATTATTTAAAAACAGCAATAAGTTGAAGTTAAGAATTAATACGTCGTCAAACCCGTCAGAATCAATATCAATTTCAACCTCAAATTCAGTCTCTTCCTCGTCCGTATCAATTAATACTTTTTAAATACATATTTAATTGACTCACTATATATGTATTATAATGCCACACAAGGCTCCTTTATACAACTTAGTAAATCATATAATTTAAACTTACTTTTACCATATAGTTTAATATAATATCTAGTTAAATGAAATAAAATTAATTTTTCAAGGAGGATGGTCATTGGTAGTGATTCTTATTTGGTTTATCTTCTTGAAGTGAAAAGCTGCGCCACTTTGGGACAGTTTCAAACCAGGCTTTGCACCAGTAGAGATCCAGACCATACAACTTATGTAATTTCACATAATACATAATTAATATAAATTGATAATAACACCTAGCTTTTCACCTTATTTAATCATTCCTTCATTAATTTAATTAAATGATTACTTAGTCCATCATTATGCCACACTAGGCATATCACAGAAGTTTAAATTAAGCTTTTCATCATTTCCATCACATTACTTATTCATCACATATCTAAGTCAATTTAAATTGAATTATCACTTCTCAAGACACACACACACACACACACACACACACACACACACACACACACACACACACACACATATATATATATATATATATATATAATTCAACACAATATTCAAACAATTCATTTTCCAATATTAATCTTGTTTATAAAATTCATGGGTATGACACTGTCTGCCTCCTCTTGAACCCCCGTTGTTGAAGTTCTTCATTTGATTATCGAACCCGTTATTATTATTGTCTCGATGCTTCGGCTTATCCACTGTATCCGGCTTCAGACTGCTCATTACTTCCTCAACTGTAATGTACCCTTTTGTTCTGTCAAAGGCTTCGGCCAAGTCCTTCAGATGATTAAACATTAAGTCTTTCACCAATTTCTTTGATTTTACAATGTCCAAACCATTCTGAAATAGTCCAAGTGCCTAAAGGTCGTTCAAATCCATTACTTGTCCAACCGCTTCCCTAAACCTCTTCACGTACTGGCCCAAAGTCTCGTTCAAGTATTGCCTAATCTTAGCTAAAGAATCAGTTGGCTTTCCCCTCCTCTTATTACTGCCGAACCGAGCGTGAAACTTATCGTAAAGCCTTTTCTAGGATGAGACTGAGTTAGGCGTTATCGTCATCATCCACTGCCTAGCGTCCTTCCTCAAGGTGGTCATGAACATCTGACACTTGGTTGCATCCGAGTAATCATAATAATCCATCAATCGGTCATAAGCCTGGCTATATTCATAAGGGTCTCCCAATCCATCATAACTTTCCATGTGAGGGAACTTTTTGCTCGGGTCAGCTTTTTCCCGAATGATTTTTGGGGAGAACGACGATGATTGTTTGGCTAGACTTTCTTTCTCTTGCATGACCTCGGCTAACTGCTTATGTATTTATTCAAGTTTTTTGGCCATCGCCTCTACACCATCAGTCTTCGGAGAAGTGTTCCGCCTGGGTTGGACCTGTTTCCTTCGGTATGACCGACCCCTATCTTCCAAACTTGCTGCTCTTGAGCGACTTCGATGCCTCCAGTGTGCCGAAAACCATCCAAACGATGTGTCCCGGACTGGTTCCCGGACGATTGATCCCTCGATCTGCTTCTACGCCTACTCTTATCCTGAGAGCGACTCTAAAGCTTGCTCTCTGTCTGCCGAGAGTCATCCGGACTGTAGGGATTTCGACACAAAAAGACACAGCGGAATATAAAATTTTTAAAACAATTCTGAAACCCTAAAATAGGATCCATGCGAAAACATATTAATTCAGTGGTTTAGATTTTATACCGATTATAAAAAATTCTAAAACGTCTTCGAATCTCCAACACAATCCAACGGAACTGCGTCTCTACGGTATCCACATGAACATCCCGCGAATTGTCACACGATCTACAGTAAAGAGAGCCACGGTACTAGCCACCAAGGATATGGATTTTGTGAAGCTTTTCTCTCTATTCTCTCTCTAAGAGCGGCTAGGGTTTTTTTTAGGTTAATGATATGATTCCTAAAATGGCTGATATATCATATATATAGCAGTTAAAAGGAATTAATCAAAAACCTAATCTAATTAAAAAAAAATCTGAATGTATATATATTATATCTTTATTAAGTCTTAATTAATTAATATACATATATACAAATTATCCTATTAATTTAAATACGTGATTTAAATACTATAAATCATATTGACATATTTAAATCCTTACAATTTAAATTAATTCCCATTTTTAATTATGTTCTATGTGTGTGACCTTATAGGTTAATATTACGTTGGCAATAATTTTAAAATCATATTATAAAATTATAAACAGTGAGCGGCATCTAGTAATGCATCACTGTTACCCAAGTAATAATAAGATCAATGATTTGATGCAACCTTTTCGTGACCAATGTTTCAATGTAATTTAATCCTTTTAACCTTGACATCCTAGATTAAACTCGAGTAATGGAATGTGTCATACTCTTCATAATTTAATATGAGTTTTCTTGATCAATGAGTAGACTATATGAAACAAATCACTATTTGAGCATGGCCATGCATTTCATAGTCTTACTCAATCAAGAGGCCTATGGATATCACCCTTAATATATAGGTGAGTTAAATTCCATCTAGATCACTCACATTCCTCACACGATTCATGATGTACCCAATAATCACCTTTATTGCCCACCCTATTAAAGGTGACCTTTGATGATATCAAAGTACATAAATTCTCGTGTAGTAATATAGTGATTTCAGGTCTGAGGATCATTACATCATTGTCACTATGAGAATCTCTAATGACACTTTACATAATGCTCCACGTAGAATTCTCATGGTGGGTCTGTCTAGTACATCGTTCTCTAACATGTACCTATGCATTGACTCAATATCTCATATATTTATGACCAATGAGATTTGGTCATCAGTCAATCCACATAGTGCTCTCAATGTATCATTGTTGTCCCATTAACAATGATAATTGACTAGGGACATTTAAGAGTAATGATACTAATTATAATTATATAATCTCATGTTCAAGTCACATACTTGAAGCTATATAATTTGTATCACTATTCTAATGACTTTTATTATGCTAACATTTATATAACGCAGTAAATAAAATCATAATAAAATAATTCATTTATTCAATTAAATATAATATCAAAAAATGTTAAGTAGTTATATCAAATAATTGGCCTTTAGGGCATAAACTCTAACAGTCAGACGATGCATCTTGGAATGATTCTCTGGCGATCGCCCCCGCCTTCGACTATGGCTGGAGGCACCATCCTCATCCTCGATTAAGAGAACCATATGCTTATCAATTTCCTTCCGCTACTACAACAAAGCCTTCAAAGCGTCATCAGTTTCTTTTGCTTTCTTCGCTAAGATTGACCTCATCTTGTCATGAAGACAGGTTCAGGACAATGCATCCTCGACCCGACCCCCAAGTCATGCACCCTTACTAGCTGTTAAGAACAATCTTTGACGAATACCCCTAATTCGGTCCTTTGATGGAGCCACTGAATTAGCGTGAGACCCCAACTGTCCTGAAACTGATGGCCCTAACCGATCCTTGGCAAAACCTCTAGGTTGATGAGGGGGAGAGTCCATCGGGGACTGGTCGCGGGATGAGACTATTTTTCAACTGTTCACCATGCTTCTGATAGAGAATTCTATGTGATTAAAAATTATGCAACACTGGAAAGCTCTCCTTCTAGCGTCAATGTTAATGCCAAGATTCGTCCACACGCCTCAATCACCAATAGCGTGTCCAATCCTGCACAGAAATGAAGTCACACGGAGAAACTTGACTGCATGGGCCATCGGGGGATAGCTTCGGTGTGAGAATAAGTATAGGCTGAATAAAGTTTAACGATGGACGCTTAATGCTCTAATTTTGTAAAATAAAGTTTTACCTGATAATGAGGGTGTAGCTGTGTATTTATAGTGATCACACCACCTTCTCCAAGCCCTTCCCCATATAGGAATATGATTCCTCATTAGGTAAGATACCTTAATGGGATTATAGTCAATCTTTTTAAGGAAAGGAAATTAGATTGTATCCTGACTCTTTCCTTAGGAGTTAGAAATCAAATGTAATTAGGAATCTTTGATTCCTTAAAATAATAAACTGCCAAAATAGATTCTTACGTAGGGTAAAACTCCTCCACGTAGACTATGGCCCACCGTATCATCCGGGCCTAAATATTCACGCCCCAACAATTGCATTTGGTATAGAAAAAATTGCATTGCTAAGTTTAACTTTTTTTTATTGCAATGTTTAATACAATATTTTTATACCCATTTCAATAAAATGTTATATGAAACTTCAGCCTAACCGGATCCCCCACTTACATTTTAAAATTTGTAACCATAGTTTTTTTGTTACTCCATAAAGAAAGGAAACAATAATTTCTTTTTCATTCTCTTATTTTTATACATAATTAATAAGTATGAATGAAATAAATAAAGAGTCATGTTATGTATTGCGATAAATTTACTGTTAAATTACAATTGTAAAATTTATCAATACATGGGATTCATAGAAATTATAGGAAGGTCCCAGTTATTACACCTCTCTAAAAGGCTAAAAGAAGTATTACCTCATTGTAGTTGTCGACTTTGAACATTACACCACTAAACTTTAAAAACATGAAATTAACAAATTGAACTTTTTTCAAAACAATTAATTGTTCCATTTTGTCAAGTTTATCAGACGAACTTTAAATTAGAACTGTAATTTTCATACGTGGACTAAATGAAAAACCTTTAAACTACAAAAATATTGATGTGGCTTATTAATTTTCTCTTACATGGACCTGGCGGGAGAAATAAAAGTCACCCACTTTCACGTAAGCTAGGTTTCTGCATATAAATCATTTCTAGAACGAAATATAGATTATGGTTTTGCAAACTTATCAAAATTGGGATGGATTAAACATTGATTTATGAAAAAAAATTGGGCCTTTCGTTGGGGCAGCATCACGTTCAAGATTATGACACCCCCAAAATAGGTATAAATCACCCATCTTGAGTCACCAAATACATGGTACAGAATTTAAATACAAAATTCTTTGATACAGTACGACAAAACGTAGCTAAGAATTTCAACACGGAAAATATCTCGTAGAGAGTATACAAACTCAAATAAAGTCCTCAATACATTTATTATCATACTATTTCATAGAATAGTGAGGACAACTAATGCTATCATCTGGACCGTCACTCCATTCCCCGACTAGTTTCGGCTACGTTCTCATTTCCTGAAGAGAACAATGAAAGCAAAAGGGTGAGCTCAACTAGCCCTGTAAGAAATATTATGACTAAGATAATGCAGAATAATTTATCGTTAGCCTTCAACAGTGTTAAACTGATAAAATATAGCAAACATCAAGTTTAACTGTAGCGGAACAAGCAATCCATTAGAAGAGTCAAGTAGAGCATAAAATCTACTGTCTTCTATGATTTAAAAATGTTTTTCATCACTTTTCATCGAATCACCCCTGCACTACGACCAAGGATATTCGTGTATTCATCAATGGTCATGATCATGCTAATAACTGTCCATCAATGCACTACGGGCCAATGAGGAATTTTACCACATCATTTGTAACATTACGGTCATGATTATACCGAATAATCCCTGGTCATAATCATACCAAGTCCATCTATGCACTACATGCCACAAATGACTTTCAACATATTATAAACATGAGGATGATGCCAATGATATAAGAATTCAATAAAACAAGTTCAAGGATAAAATTTTAAAGATTTATAATATAATTAATCCAGAAATCAATAACGTTCAAATTGCCAACATGATACTGCTTTGTGGAGTAAAATTCAAGAATAATATTGTATCAAAAATAATTTGGACCGAAAAGTAATCAATTTTTGTCATGAATAGTACCCCGGGTGAATAGTAATCGAGTGAATAGTACCCAATGAATAGTAACTTCGGGAATAGTAACCCCGTGAATAATATCCAAGCATGAAAAAGTTAAAACTTATCAAGAATGCTCAAAATAATATTTTTATGAAAAGATACTGGATGAAGCGCAAATATCAGGGATATTCTACTAATTTTATGGAGTATAGTAGCAATACTTATCAACATAAGTGTATAATTAGAAATATGAAACGAAATAATATTACTTACATACTACAGAGTATGGAAGAAAATATTATTTCTTACGAATATTGAACAAAAATAATATTACTTACGAATACGAATGAAATAATACCCCTTACCTTAGTAGGAGATTGGATACTACAATAGTGTAGTAATAGAATACTCTTCTTCTTTCTCTCTCTATAGAATTCTCTTGTGAGTCGTAGTGAATTGGTGAGAATGAAAGAAGAAATAAGCTTCTATTTATAGAAGATTTCTAGCTTAGCCCTTGCAATGTGAAAAGGCAAGTGGCTTGACGACTGGTGATGTGAAAAGAAAAGTGGTTTGACGTTTGTAATGTGAAACAACAAGTGGTTTGACGCCTGTAATATGAAAGGACAATTGGTTCGACGGCTGTAATGTGAAACGACAATTGGTTCGACGCCTGTAATGTGAAACGACAATTGGTTCGACGTCTGTAATGTGAAACGATGATTGGGTCGATGCCTGTAATGTGAAACGACAATTGGTTCGACGCTTGTAATGTAAAACGACAATTAGTTTGACGCTTGTAATATGAAATGGCAAGTGGTTTGACGGCTGGTAAAGGCAATTACTATTAGCGAAAGTGACTCTTAGATGATGACATTTGGGCTGCCATAGAATAAACCAAACTTACCACAAACGTCTCATAACATACTTCATATTTATATCAAAGATTGAATAAATATTACCACAAACATTTTATCTTCAATCAACACATTTTTAATCTTTCAACAATTATTCATCATTAATATTATATGTGAGACCCCAGATTTTATGAATAAAGATTTAATTTTTTTGAATATTATGGCGTGGATTTGAGATAGTGTTATAGTTGTTGGTAGTATTTATAAATTTTTGAAAAAAGTATGCAAGTTGTGTATAATATTCAATTGGTTGGGAATATTCTTTTTGTGCGGGAATATCCAAATGCAACGGTACAATCATTAGTGAACCCCACGAAATTATTATTATCGGATTGAGAAAAGATAAAAATATTTTTATAAAAATAACGGCGGAAGTTTTACCGTTAAAACTGTTGAACTACTCGGTAGTAAAAGTATAGTAATACGCGTGGTTGCATAGTAGCTACGGTATTGATTATTGATGCTTACGTGAGAAGTCACTCGGTTTTGTTCAATTATTGCTACTGATGAATTGCTACATAGTATCTCACGTTATTTGATTCAATTATTGTCAATATTTTATATATTATTAAATCAATAATTGAGGCAGACGAAGTTATTAATATTATTATTTGCAATATTAACGATGTCTAAAAGTTACGCCAATGAGAGGTTTGGTCACCTAATTCGGCGCTTGCCAATAGGGAGAAATCCTTATTGAAAGCCCCTCTTTCACGGGAACGACCTGGTCGATTAATATTGTGAATTATAATAATGATGATAAATGTTGTTAAATATATTGAGGTGTCTTTTTATGAAATCACGGAAGTTTATATATATATATATATTATATATAAATTTTGTTTTATTAGTATTATTAATGTAATAAAATAGAAAACTTTTTATATAAAAGCAGAATACTTTTATAAAGTTATTTGTTTTATTAGACAATCATTAGAATATATTATATTCTATTATCGCATAGTGTTTTGCATAGTAAAATCTTTTATATAAAAGCAGAATACTTTTATAAAGTTATTTGTTTTATTAGACTATAAATAGAATATATTATATTCTATTATACATAGTGTTTTGCATAGTAAAATCTTTTTATATAAAATGTAATACTTTTATAAAGTTATTTGTTTTATTAGACAATAATTAGAATATATTATATTTTATTATGCATAGTGTTGCATAGTGTTTCGCATAGTAAATCAATATGGACCGTCTGGTTTAAAAGTAAATCAACTGGATAGTTCATGAATTAGTTACTATTCAGTCCATTCTCCTATAAATAGAAGCTCATTCCTTCATTATTTCTTACGAATTCACTGAAACTCTAGAGAGAGAATTCTTCTTCTATAATCTTGAGCATATTTCTTTATAGTTTAAGAAAGCTTTGAGCGTAGTGCAAGTTTTCTTTAAGTATATCCCCGCCCTACCCGTCGGAGTACTCTTCTTTATAAGGTAAGGGATATTATTTGTTGTACTCGTAAGGGGTATTATTTCTTTTGTATTCATGAAGAAAACTTCTATTATTCCATTCTTTATTATGCTGTTGGAATAACCTGTATACGCTGGCTACCCTATACTTGGTGAAATTCTTCTGTTATTCCATTCTTTATCATTAAGTTGGAATAACATATATCATCTGCAATCGCATACATGGTGAAATTCTTACATTATTCCATTTTTTATTATTACATTGGAACATCACATGCATGCGTTCTGGCATGACTGGTCCGTTATTTATTATTCTGTTGGAACATCACATGCGTGCGTTTACGCGTGACACAGTTCCATTATTTATTATTACTGTTGGAATATCACATGCGTGCGTTTACGCGTGACACAATTCCGTTATTTATTATTACATTGGAATAACACATGCATGCGATTCATCGCATGCACGGTGATTTCTTTTGTTATTCCATTCTTTATTATACTCGGTTGGTTAAAGTTTTGACTTCTATACTCCATGAAATTAGTGGAATATCCTTGATATTTGCGCTTCATCCGATATCTTTTCATGGAAATATTCTTACGGCGATCTTGAATTTTACTCCACAAAGCGATATCATGTTGACAATTTGGGCGTTATTGAGTTCGGGATAAATTAACTTATAAATCTTTAAAATTTATTCTTGAACTTGTTTTATTGAATTGTCATCATCCTCATGTTTATATTATGTTGAAAGTCATACGCGGGCTGTAGTGCATAGATGGACTTGGTATGATTATGACCGAGGATTATTCGGTATAATCATGGTAGTAATGTTACAAATTGAAAAAAGTCCTCATTGGCACGTAGTGCATTGATGGACAGTTTTTGGTATGATTATGGCTATGGATTCTCTTGACGCCGAGGTGCAAAGATGAATTGTTTTATGACATGATCAGGATTGTTGATGAAAACACGATTATCTTTGGCCCGTAGTGCATGAATAATTCGTGGTCGTGATACTAAAGAATATCCTTGGCCTGTAGTGCAGGGATGATATGATGATGTAGATTATTTATTAAGCTGAGTCTCAGCGATAAAAGTGATGAAAAACCTTTTAAATCATAGAAGATAGTAGATTTTATTCTTTACTTGACTCTTCTAAAGGATTGTTTGATCCGCTGAAGTTAAACTTGATGGTTGTTAGATTGTATCAGTTTAACACTGTGGAAGGCTAGCGATAATTTATTCTGCATTATCTTAGTTGTGACGCCCCCAAAACAGGTATACATCACCCATCCTGAGTCGCCAAATACATGGTACAAAATTTAAATACAACTTAATTATGCAACAGTCGTGTAGAATACGACACTACATAATCTAAGAGTTTTAATAAGAATATTGTCATCTAGACAATATCCATATTCAATGGAGTCATTACATTTCTTGTCACGTTATTTTATAGAATAGTGAAGACTACTAAAACAACCATCTGGACCGTCAATCCATTCCCCGACTAGTCCCAGTTACGTTCTCATTTCCTGAAGAGAACAGTGAAAGAAAGGGTGAGCTCAACTAGCCCAGTAAGAAATATTATGACTAAGAAAATGCAAAATAAATTATCATTAGCCTTCAACAGTGTTAAACTGATAAAATTTAATAAACATCAAGTTTAACTGTAGCGGAACAAGCAATCCATTAGAAGAGTCAAGTAGAGAATAAAATCTACTATCTTCTATGATTTAAAAGGTTTTTTTATCACTTTTATCGCTAAGACTCAACTTAATAAATAAACCACATCATCACTGCACTATGGCCAAGGATATTCATTAGTATCACGACCACAAATTACCCATGCACTACGAGTTAAGGATATTCGTGTATTCATCAATGGTCATGATCATGCCAACAACTGTCCATCAATGCACTACGGCCAATGAGGACTTTTACCACATCATTTGTAACATTACGGTCATGATTATACCGAATAATCCCTGGTCATAATCATACCAAGTCCATCTATGCACTACAGGCCACAAATAACTTTCAACATAATATAAACATTAGGATGATGACAATGATATACGAATTCAATAAAACAAGTTCAAAAATTAATTTATCCAGGAACCCATAACGTCCAAATTGTCAACATGATACTTCTTTGTGGAGTAAAATTCAAGAATGCTCAGAAGAATATTTCCATGAAAAGATACTGGATGAAGCGCAAATATCAAAGATATTCCACTAATTTCATGGAGTATAAAAGCCAAAACTTTAACCAACTGAGTATAATAACGAATGGAATAACAAAAGAATTCACCAAGCATGCGATAGACCGCACAGACAGGTTATTCCAACAGAATAATAAATAATAGAACCGGTGTGCAAAAACGAAAGCTTGCAGATGAGGATATTCCAACAGAATAGTAAATAATGGAACCGTGTCAGCAAAAAAAACGCGATACAGGATGTTCCAACAGAATGATAAATAATGGAACTAGGTCATGCATAAAGCACAGACAAGATATTCCAACAGAATGATAAATAATGGAATAATAGAAGAATTTCACCAAGTATAGGGTAGTCCGCGTATACAGGTTATTCCAACAGAATAATAAATAATGGAATAACAGAAGTTCTATTCATGAATACAAAAGAAATAATACCCCTTACCTTAGAAAAATTGGATACTGAAATAGTGAGGTAGTATACTTCTCTTCTTCTTTCTCTCTATAATAATTGCTCTAAATCTTTTGTGAATTGGTGAGAAATGAAGGTTGAAGCATATGATAGGTGGTCGTTCTCCTTCCTTAACAACGGGTGCTAGTGCTGACGTCTTTCCATCATTGTTGAATCTCCTCTTCTTGAAATGTCCACTTTTATTGTCTTGGCCATGATTACCACCGAAGTGGTTACCATTTCTGGCATGTTGATTCCCTACACATTTGTTGTCACCGCTTCGATGATTGCTACCACTGGTATTTTCATTCTGCCGACTGCTTTCTCTTGGTTGCGTTGACTCGTTATTGCGCTCCAATAACTGAGCCCTATTTACAACATCTGAATACAAACACAGTTTATGAGAAATAAGATATTGGCGTATCTCCGGTTTCAATCCTCTTAAAAACATCCGTGTCATTCTCTCCTCATTATCAACTAGGTGGGACGCAAACCGAGATAACTCCACAAATTTAGCCTCGTATTGCGATATGGTCATATTGTTTTGCTCCAACTTGATAAACTCCACCTCTTTCATGTGACGAATACTTTCAGGAAAGTACTTGTCGTTGAATAGTTCTTGGAACTTCTCCCAAGACATCTTCAGTGCGGCAGGTTGAGTACGCTTTACCGATTCCCACTAGTAATCTGCCTCTCTTCGCAACATAAAGGTGGCAAAGGGAACCCTTTACTCCTCGGAGCATCCCAAGACATCAAATATCTTGGTGATCTGCTTTATCCACGCATCCGCCTTAAGTGGTTTTGGCTCTCCAATAAACTTCGGTGGCCCCAGCTCCTTGAACTATTTAGCGTTGACTGTCCGAGAGTTTCCAGTGTTTCCACCTACATTTTGAACAGGAGCCGCTCTCGCCCGATGTTGCATGTATTGCATAAAGCCTCTTAACATTCCATCGTTCATCATTTGGTCAGTGTTGTTGTTTGCATGAAGATTTTCGCCTTCCTGATGCACATTATCCTGATTATTGATCTGTGGAGACTCAACGGTCTCCTGTGCTCCATTGCTATTCTCAACATTCTCGGATGTCATTTTCAAATACTGCCACAAAACAAGGGTTAATTGACATGCAACATATTATCCATATACTCTGATCGACCAATTAAATACCAAATAAACTTAGGTAGGTCATACTAGCGAAGGAATTCCCTGTCTCTCCCCTCCTAGTTCTAGTCTCATATCTTAGCCAGGGATCATATCCCTAAGCTTTGATACCAACTGTGACGCCCCCAAAATAGGTATACATCAACCATCTTGAGTCGCCAAATACATGGTACAAAATTCAAATACAACTTAATTATACAACAGTCGTGTAGAATACGACAAAACATAATCTAAAAGTTTTAATAAGAATATTGTCATCTAGTCAATATCCACATTCAAGGAGTCCTCATTACATTTCTTGTCACACTATTTAATAGAATAGTGAGGACTACTAAAACAACCATCGGAATGGTCGATCCATTCCCAGAGCTAGTCCCATTCGTTCTCATTTCACTGAAGAGAACAGTGAAAAAAAGGGTGAGCTCAACTAGCCCAGTAAGAAATATTATGACTAAGATAATGCAGAATAAATTATCATTAGCCTTCAACAGTGTTAAACTGATAAAATATAATAAACATCGAGTTTAATTGTAGCGGAACAAGCAATCCATTAGAAGAGTCTGAAAGTAGTATGCACACAAGCCAATCATGTTTGATGATAAAGCATATACTTTGTAACAATCTTATTCATTTATTAATAAAAAGTATTAATTTATTAAAGGCTTTTAATTATCTACATGATGCTGTTTTATAATATGTGATAAACCCATAGTTTTAAGCAATGCTTTTAGAATAATGATGATGATCATTCTAATGAGATCTAAATTCTTAGAAAGCTTAAAACTAAAATAGTTCCCAATCATTGGATTACTAAATTGGGGATTAGTGAATCCGGATAGATTGGTACATACGTTGGTTGCTCATTGGATGAGGATGATTGATCTCATGATCATTTGTGTGGAGACACTAAAGTAAGTATGTAGGTGCTTATTAGAGAATAAGTTCACTGAACGTGGCTCGCTAAGGAATACCTAATGGAGTTTTACTTGCCTGTCAATAGGAATTCATGTAGTGATAGTACTACAAGTAATCCTTGGACTTGAGATCATCATAGTATCTTGTGTATGATGAGTTATACTTTGACTTATTCCTTAAGACCCTTAGGGTATATCAAAGGGTATGCTTGGGTATAATAAGTTGTACATGGAGATAATGTATGATCAATAAAGAATCTACCATTTCTAATAAAAGAAGAGAAATGTCCTATGTGATTCGATAAATGACAACCCAGTAGTCCTTGGCCAAGGCAGAATGAAATTAGAAAGGAGTTTCTAATTTGCATTATTTGGAGTTGTGCATTTAAGAGTCGAAATACATATAATTAAATAAAATAAGACTTGACAGTAATTCCATGTCTTATATTTAATTGAGACATTGTATGGTGAAATGATTGAATTATACGGTAACTATTTACTCAAAGGTTCTTTTATGATTAATGTTGAAATCTATATTATACGGAAAGTCGTTGATCGCTAGGGAGGCTTATCCTATTGTTGAATAAATATTATTTATTTAAATAAATTAATTGTTTAATTTATTTATTTAAATAAGATTAGAATTGTTCTAATTGATTTATTCACAATGGGTTTAATATGGAGAACCTAAAGGGTCACACCATAAAAGGAAGAATAATTATTTAAGAAGTTAATGGCATAATCGTAATAATATATGTTAAGTATATTTAATTTAATCTATGGTGATAGAATAAATTAAATAGCTTAATATTATTATTTAATATTTTAGAAATATTAAATATAAATTAATAAGAGGAGTCTTATTAATATTATTACAATTATTATTATTTTAATTTCTAAAAGAGTTTAGGAATTAATTTAATATAAGTACTCTCATTTATTCCTAATAGGATTAGGAGGAAAATTAATTAAAGGAGTTTAATTAATTATCCCTAATAAGATTAGGGAGCCCATTTAATTAAAAAGGGTTTAATTAAATAATACCTTATTTTTTTAATAGGGTTACTTGATATCTTTATAAGAGGAGTCTTATATCAAATATCAAGACTACGTAATAATTTCAATTTGTTGGAGAGTACACTTTTTCTATAGAGATAGAAAAACTAGGGTTTAGCCAACCACCCTTTTTTCTTGAATCTTTATTATTTCTTGGTGGATCACCTCTAGAGGCCAAACACTTGGGTGGCTAACGTTGATCAAAGGAAGGAACAAACCCGGTGGATTCAAGTTGAACGCGAAAAAGGATTGGAGGTGAACTTGTACTTGAGGAAGCTCGATCTTCAAGGGTATGATTCTTATTCGTTATCTTTTTCGTTTAATTAATAATTGTACATAAAGGGTGATCCGGGTATATGGTTTGTAGAAATTTTAAACTCTGATTTTTTTACGTTTAGCACTTTTTATGCAATTTGATTGCGTTCTTGAATATTACAAACCTAACAGTGGCATCAGAGCCAAACCTTTATGCGAATTATTAATTGTTTTAATTTGATATGTGTTTAGAACAATTTAATTGGGCATAATTTTATTGTATAAAATTTAAAAAAAAATAAAAAAAATCCTGTGACTTCGGTATTCGCGTGAACATTATTGTTTTTTGATATTTCGTGAATCACTTTCACATAATGAAGCCACGTGAAGGAACAAGTGAAACTAGTATATATAATATTTTCGCTGTGTTATTTTTTTTACAATCTCCAATTGTTTCTTTTTGGTCCATGGTCAATAAGAGTTTGGAGCCTACCCACAACCAAATAACGGGGTCTGTCAAACTGCAGCAGGTGTATGCTCATGTGGTTTAAAGGAAGAACATGCAACACGAAAATTTGAAAAAGGCATGGCAGGAGCATTTTTTTTTTGGAAGCATGTTACTTTTTGACCCACGTGATCCACAAATTAAAAGGGAAACCTTGAAATCAAAAGGAGCGTTTATTATATATAGTTACAAACCGTATATATATATAGTTACAGGTTGTCACGTAAAATTGGCCCAGGATTATAATAGTTATATATAATATAAATACCACGTCGAGAATCATATAATTATTCTTCAATAAATGAACAAATAGCTATACAGTACTATGAAACATTGTATATCACTTTTCTTTCTCATAAAACAATTCGGAAGTACTTATAGGAACTTAGAAATTCTGAGTAGGTCAAAGACCATGAACATTCTCTTTTGTTTTCATTCATGAAAAAAGACAACCCGACACTAAGACCGTAAGTCCGATATATCTTACGAGCACATCTAGGTGATCAACCTATAGTACTCTATGTTGATCAACACTCATCCGTTAAACATATTTACGTTTAAGTTTTGGCAACCTCGCGTGCCCATCGAATAATCGATGTAAAATACATTTATTTATTCATACCCAGGCTTATCACGAATCCGTACCAAACAATTGGCGTAGGATAGCGTTATTAATTCTATATTGAAAGACTTGTAAATAAATCAATCAACTC
This sequence comes from Panax quinquefolius, assembly GCA_020205615.1. Classification (NCBI taxonomy): domain Eukaryota; kingdom Viridiplantae; phylum Streptophyta; class Magnoliopsida; order Apiales; family Araliaceae; genus Panax; species Panax quinquefolius. The sequence goes on from CM035165.1 coordinate 42,082,041, forward strand.
TTCAGGTAATATTAGTCTAGCCGAGTTAAATCTGGTATCGACCCTTTCGTCAAAACAATTCATGCATCTCATAACATGAATCACATAGAACTTGGATAACACGAAGGTTAGAAAAGCGTTAAGAAAACTTTCCTTCAAGCGTCTTCTAATAAATATTCAACAGTTCTCAGTCTTTACAGTATCTAAATGATATATTCACATAGCACACTGTAATTAACTACCAAACAATCTAATCACATTGTTTCTGCCAACTTCTTTCTCTTCTATAACTTAGCCGACTTTATTTCATGAATAAAACTCTGTCAAGTATTTATTCGCCCTTACAGCTTATTAACATTCATCGTTTCATTAATAATAACCCACGTTAAAATCTTATGGTCATCACTATAGATGTGTCATAAGAATGGTCTTAGCACGTACATTAAGTATATACACTTGCCCCATAATGGTCTTGCAACATTTGGGTTCAAAAACTGACTAAGTTTTCCCTTGGCTCGACGATCGGCCTTGACCTCATGCCTATCATTGGTATTGCATGAGCCAACTAATGAAGAGGCTAACCTCATGTCTCGGTATTTGCGATGCGAGACTCCTATGCAAAAGTGGGGTTGCAGCGCGACTCTGCAGTGTCCATGCTCTTGACCCGGAGCTGCTGCGCGAGTGATTAAGCTTGGGGTGGCGCTGCGGCGCAGACCCTAAGCCTCAGATAGTTTTAACAATTTTCTTATTCTGTGAAATTCACGGGCTCATAACTTATTCGTTTTACGTCCGAATTGGCTCGTTCAAAAGCCATTAGCTCACAAATCACATACACTACGATTTCATTAGAAAATTTTCATTTTTGAATATTTTAACACAGAATTCACCGATTAGCTCATTATTGAGCGTTCGTTTAACGTTCATGAGTGATCATAGCTCGTTTCTTCGTTCTAAGTCAGAATTTGATGATTCTTGAGTCCACGACTCTCAAATACCCTATCTTACGTTATGCCATCGAAAACCATGGTTTTCACGTTACACGGCAACTTTCAACTACTAATCCGAGATTTTAACGTTTTCAACGTCTAACGACTAATTTCATAAATTTTGCCATAACTTCGTTACTCGAGTTTTCTACCCCAAATCAAATGTAACTACTCCATTGATTCATCATCTACATCATAACCAAACAAGATGCACATACCCTATGATGGTTTTTAATTTGTCCATCAACAACCAAATAAATGTTTTATGATTTTCTTTGATTTTAAAACTTACTTAACCGCTTACGATTACTAATCATAGATGAATTATAATGACTTAATCCACTATTAGCCATCCTTATGACTCCAGAAGAGACATGCTCCACCAATTCATACTTCTCTACGAAAAAGAAATCAAAAAAGATCGAACACTAACGTTTACGAAATATTACCTTTACGTTCTTCGCGTTCTTAATAAAGCGTGAATGTTTTGCTTAGAACTCACTTGATTAATTGTTATCACACTTTTCTCTATCTCAAAATATGTTGGTCAATGTTTCTAAAACATCAAATGACCAACTCTAGCTTTCGTTTTATAGAAAAACCAAATGAAGGGTAAAATGGTCTTTGTGCCCCATCTCCTTACTATTCATTGTGTAGCCACTAAGTAACCACTTTACTTGGTGGCCAAGTGACCGGTCCACATGCTCCATGGGTCCCCCCATGGGTTTTACCCATCCAGTGATCCATCGGTTCGATTCGAGATTTATTTTCTTGGTTTGGGCCTTAACATTAATTCATATTGGGCAAAACTTAGGCTTGATTTAACAAAGCATTGGGCTTGCTATAATCCAAGTCCAACTGGATTCTACAAAATCCATAAACTCAAAGTCCATGAAGACTAATTGTATTATACGCGTATAATTCACGTATTCTCTTCGTATTTAGTTCGTACGATATTCGTATTATACGTCGTAATAATCTTAGTACTATACTCGTATAATATCTAGTATCATACTCGTATTCCTCACGTATAATAACACTAATCATTATACGTAGTCATTAAATTCTTGGAACTCACTTTTCTTAACCCTTAGGTTTTAAGTTCGCAGACGAAAACTTCATTCGCCATAACTGAAATATTATTGGATATTCCATTACGTCTTAGAATCCTATCATTACACGTTTCTCAGAAATTCAAACTTAATCTCCGAGCAGAAACGGATGAATAGTGTTTTTACGGAAATTTCTCGGAAAACATTTATTTTCGTCTTGGACATTCAAAAGAATTAATCCTAGCACATAGCCAGAATACTAACCACATCCGCACATTCTAGGTCATAGAACGACCTTCACATAACTTACTAACATAAATAATCAATTAAACTCATTTAATTAAAATAATCAAATAAAAATTTAATTCACATAAAGATCCGATTTTCTCGGGCGTTACATTGTTCACAAGAGGATTATTGCCTTCCTGATGCACATTATCCCGGTTATTGATCATCGGTGACTCAACGGTCTCATGCACTCCATTTCTTATCTCAACATTTTCAGATGTCATTTTCAAATACTACCACAAAACAAGGGTTAATTGACATGCCACATATTATCCTTATATTCTGACCGACCAATTAAATAACAAGTAAACTTAGGTAGGTCATACTAGCGAAGGATTTACCCGTCTCTCCCCTCCTAGTTGTAGCCTTAAATCTCAGCCAGGGATCATATCCCTAAGCTTTGATACAAACTGTGACGTCCCCAAAATAGGTATACATCACTCATTCTGAGTCGCCAAATACATGGTACAAAATTCAAATACAAACTTAATTTACACAATTATTAATTATCGTGCAGAATACGACAAAACATAAGCTGTGAGTTTTAATACAAATATTGTTTTCTAGACAATATCCAAACTCAAAATAAGTCCACATTATAATTATTATCACACTATTTCATAGAATAGTGATGACTACTTTAGCAACCATCTCAGACCATCACTCTATTCCCTGACTAGTCCCAGCTATATTCTCATTCCCTGAAGAGAACAATGAAAGAAAAGGGTGAGTTCAACTAGACAACAAGTTTTAGATCAACAACTGCAGTGGAAATAACAATCCATTAGAAAAGTCAAGTAGAACATGATATCTACTATCTTCTATGATTTAAAAGTTTATCATCAATTTTATCGCTGAGACTCACGATGAGGATCTGCAAACTTCAAACTCCCTCTTTTCACGATGAGGATCTGCATACTTCTTTTATATATCTCGAGCCACTACTAATAGTGTTCGTATTAGCTTAACCATGTCTGCCATTTGTTGTACCAACTCTAGTCCCAACATTTGACGTTCACCAACTTCATCCCAGCAAACCGGAGTTCTATACTTCCTCCTATATAACGCTTCGTAAGGCGGAATGCCTATACTAGCGTGAAAATTATTGTTGTAAACGAACTCTACCAAAGGCAGATGTTCGTCCCAACTCCCCTTGAAATCCATAATGCAAGATCTTAACATATCTTCTAGCGTTTGAATTGCTCGTTCACTCTGTCCATCTGTCTATGGATGATACGCCGTACTCAACCTCAATTGTGTTCCTAGTTGCTCTTGCAAACTCCTCCAAAAGTTCGACGTGAATCGTGGATCACGATTTGACACAATCGAATCATGTACTCCATGTCTCAAAATAATTTCTTTAACATAAAGCTTAGCTAATTGCTCTAGGTTATACCTAACTCATATTAGTAAAAAGTGAGCCGATTTCGTCAACTGATCCACTATTACCCAAATAGCACCGTAACCCTTCCTCGTCATTGGAAGTCCCACCACAAAGTCCATCGTGATATACTCCCATTTCCACTCCGGAATCTCTAGTGATTGTAAAAATCCACCCGGTCGTTGGTGTTCAGCCTTAACTTTTTGACAAGTTAAGCACTTACTAACATATTCTGCTATCTCCCTCTTCATATTTGGCCACCAAGCGTTCTTACGAAGGTCTTGATACTGAAAGTAATATGCACACAAGCCAATCATGTTTGATGATAAAGCATATACTTTGTAACAATCTTATTCATTTATTAATAAAAAGTATTAATTTATTAAAGGCTTTTAATTATCTACATGATGCTGTTTTATAATATGTGATAAACCCATAGTTTTAAGCAATGCTTTTAGAATAATGATGATGATCATTCTAATGAGATCTAAATTCTTAGAAAGCTTAAAACTAAAATAGTTCCCAATCATTGGATTACTAAATTGGGGATTAGTGAATCCAGGATAGATTGGTACATCGTTAACTTGCTCATTGGATGAGGATGATTGATCTCATGATCATTTGTGTGGAGACACTAAAGCAAGTATGTAGGTGCTTATTAGAGAATAAGTTCTTTGAGCATTGGCTCGCTTAAGGAATACCTAATGGAGTTTTATTTGCTGTCGATAGGAATTCTGTAGTGATAGTAGTCTAGTGATCCTTGGACTTGAGATCATCATAGTATGTTGTGTATGATGAGTTATACTTTGACTTATTCCTTAAGACCCTTAGGGTATATCAAAGGGTATGATTGGGTATAATAAGTTTATGCATGGAGATAATGTATGATCGATAAAGAATCTACCACTTCTATAAAAAAGAGAAATGTCCTATGTGATTCGATAAATGACAACCTTGAGTAGTCCTTGGCAAGGAGAATGAAATTAGAAAGGAGTTTCTAATTTGCATTATTTAGAGTTGTGCATTTAAGGATCGAAATACATATAATTAAATAAAATAAGACTTGTGATGAATTATATATGTCTTATATTTAATTGGGACATTGTATGGTGGAAGGATTGAATTGTCGGTAACTATTTACTCAAAGGTTCTTTAATGATTAATGTTGAAATCTATATTATCTGGAAAGTCGTTGATCATTTGGGGAGGCTTATCCTATTGTAGAATAAATATTATTTATTTAAATAAATTAATTGTTTAATTTATTTATTTAAATAAGATTAGAATTATTCTAATTGATTTATTCACAATAGGTTTAATATGGAGAACCTAAAAGGTCACACCATAAAAGGAAGAATAATTATTTAAGAAGTAAATGGCATAATCGTAATAATATGTTATGTATATTTAATTTAATCTATGGTGATAGAATAAATTAAATAGCTTAATATTTATTATTTAATATTTTAGAAATATTAAATATAAATTAATAAGAGGAGTCTTATTAATATTATTACAATTATTATTATTTTAATTTCTAAAGAGTTTAGGAATTAATTTAATATAAGTACTCTCATTTATTCCTAATAGGATTAGGAGGAAAATTAGTTAAAGGAGTTTAATTAATTATCCCTAATAAGATTAGGGAGCTTAATTAATTAAAAGAATTTAATTAATTAAATAAAACCCAATTCCTTAATTGTTAAGATGGGTTGTCCACATCTATAAATAAGAGAGTCTTATTATGGGTGTATGGGTTGTTGACTTTAACAACTACGAAATAATTCCAAGTTGTTGGGAGTACACCTTTTTCATAGAGATAGAAAACTAGGGTTTAGTAACCACCCCTTCTTCTTGAATTTTCTTCTTCCTTGGTGGATCACCTCTAGAGGCCAAACATTTGGGTGGTTAACGTTGATCAAAGGAAGGAACCAAACCCGATGGATTCAAGATTGAGCGAAAGGATTTGGAGGTGAACTTGTACACGAGGAAGCTCGATCTTCAAGGGTATGATTTTATTCTTTATCTTTTCGTTTAATTAATAATTATGCATAAAAGGGTGATCCGGGTTTTATGGTTTGTAAATAATTTTAAACTCGATTTTATCACGCTTAGCATTATTTTTGCAATTTTGATTCGTTATGAATATTACAAACCTAACAGTGGCATCAGAGCCAAACCTTTATGCGAATTATTAATTGTTTTAATTTGATATTATATTGATATGTGTTTAGAACAATTTAATTGGGCATAATTTTATTGTATAAAATTTATTTAAATATATAAAAAAAAAGGAGCTGCTGATATGATAACAATCCGGAAATCAAGCCAATGATTGTTAATGATGGAATAACGGAAATCGAAGGCAGCAATATAACAGTACACGGAAATCAAAAAAAAAAAAAACAGGACATAACAATCTTTGCACATAAATCGAGGAAAGAGAAATTATAGTTTTTTTTTGATACGGTATACGAAATCGAGAAATGTTGGCTAATGATTATCTAATGAATATCTAATCATTAGATAATGATTATATATATATATATATCTTGTCATGCGCAGATTTCAATGAAGCATTTACTCAGTTTTGAAGAAAGCTAAAATAAAAAAGGCAGACGGTTATATATATATATTATTATTAGTAATATTATATATATATATAATATTTTAATAATTTTATAATTAAAATAAAAGTTTATTTTAATTTAAAATAAAGTTTATTTTAATTTTAATAATTTTATAATTAAAATAAAAGGTTTATTTTAATCTTAAAATAAAGGTTTATTTTAATATTAGAATAAAAGATTTATTTTAATTTTAAAATTAGAATTTCATGCTAACTAATTAGATTTGGAATTGGATTCCATAATAACTAATTGGAGTTGAAATTGGATTTATTTTTCCTAAAATAAAGGAGTTTATTTGTGAATAGGGAAGTAAATCCATCTTTCCTTAAATAAAGGAGTTTGTTTAGATATGAAATAAGATTTCATATTATTCAAAATAAAAAAGTTTATTTGTGAATAGGAAAGAGAATCCTAATTTCCTTAAATAAAGGAGTTTATTTAAATATGGAATAAGATTTCATATTATTCAAAATAAAGGAGTTTATTTGTGAATAGGAAAGAATATCAAGTGTTTCCTTTAATATTTTTTATACGTGGAATTGGATTCCATAATTAATTAAAATAAAGAGTTTATTTTAATTAATTTTTTTTTAATACATGGAATTGGATTCCATAATTAATTAAAATAAAGGATTTTATTTTGATTAAAGATTTTGATTAAAATAAAATAGTTTATTTTATTCAAAATTTGATAAATTAAAATAAAATAGTTTTATTTTGATTTAAATTTGGATTTAAATAAAGGAGTTTATTTTATTCAAAAATAGATTTTATCTTAACTAAATTTGCCCATTAAATGATATCAATATATATATTAAATGTTTATTATTCATGAGATGAATGTTATTTATTGATCGTATGATGATGTGTATGATAATAAATGGGATTGATTATGGATTTATTGACCCGATGTGATTGGATTTTATTTTAGTTGGATGCATGAATGTATGGGTTTTATTAAATGGGGTCTGCGTACCTCGTCTTCTCTAATTTTTCTTAATGTAAATTCTATCTCTCTCTATGTACTTCCCCTTATTTTGCGATCGAGGTTTCTATTTATTTTAAATAGTTTTGTAATAGGAATAGTTAGAATTAATTTTGAAAAATTGGAGATCAAAGAAGCGAAGGCGCTTGAAGACCCAGATTTATAATGAAGCTTAGAGTTTAAATGTAATAGTTATATTTAAATATTATTTCTTGCACCCCTAGGGTTTGACCTTTTGGTTCACTTGGTGGCTCTAGTGAACCGAACTAGAATAAAAGTCCATAATCAATCCGGGTAGAATATAGTATTCTATATATGCATGCTTATACTATATATATTATATATTATGCAAACATGCTTCGCGTGTTCATTAATATAATAGCGTATTTTATATATATATATTAATAAATGCGCTAAACAAGATGAGACAAATTAATAACAAACCCTCGATTTTTTATATTAAGTCTAAGCGTTCAAAGATATTTGAAATATCGAGCGTCAGCCTTCTAGCATGATAAAATTAATAGAGTATTAAATATTTAATATGAGTTTGTTTGTGTCACCACAAGCAAGCAAGTATTAAGTATTTAAGATGTTAATTTATCACATTTGATGCTTATAAAGAAAATTGAACAATATTGTTTTGTTGTGTCACCACAAGGATGATATACATTTGAAATGGGATCCTTATTCTCACTATGAGATCTTTAATTTGATTTTCTTAGAACTATATAAGTGAGGTAATATAGTTTGAAGAAAATAGTGGGAGATACCAATTTAAAACAAGACCTAATTTATTTTGGTAATTAATAATAGAATGTATGTTAAAATGTTGTTAATTACAAATTCATTTCTGAAATTTTACAATGTCTAAAATTACTATCCTGCGAAGCATATTAGATGCTAAATTAAGCAGGCCAAATTAAGCGGATTGGTTAAGGAATTTGAGAATAGTTCTCATGGTGAAAAGCTATCTTATGTCATATCGCCTATCCTGCAATGGTTGCGAACAATGCCTCTGAGGAAGAGATTGCTACTTTTAGAAAGTGGCAAGATGATGCCTGATTGGCTCGATACATCATGCTCGCATCTATGAGTAACTTGAGCTTGACGTCGAAGATGAAACTATGGATGCTCCTACTTATATTCACGCACATCAAGTAGTTGATGGTGAGGAAAGTAGGGCCCGATAGATATCGAGATATCTAAGGAGCTCTTAGATCTAGAATAAGCAGAGTGACACTCTGATGCAGACAAAAGTTCTTAACTTAATCAATTTGATTGATCAATTAGGACAATGGGTTTTGTCATGGATGGAGAGTTGAGCCAAGATTTGATCTTGCACCCACTCCCGGACTCCTTTCACAATTGTTGTGAATTTTTCATATGAACAAGCTAAATATCGACTTATTTGATTTGCTTAACATATTGAAAAATGTTGAGAGTCACTTTCAACCAAGAAAGATCAAGTCTTACTAGTAGGGGCCAAAGGATCTTACGAAAGAAGAATGATTCAAAGAAGGTAAATAGAAAGGCCAAAACAAAGGATAATAAGAACAAAAGCGTCACGAATAGAAAAGGAGTTTGCTTCCACTTGCAATAAGCACTGGACCTTTGGAAAGAAAGCTGCGAGAAGCGACTTGCGAGAGGCTAACCAAAGAAGCTTAGTGAAGTTTGATTTACAAATACAATTTTGTTCAAGATTTAAAATAAATTTTTCTTTAAGTCGAGGTTCTACTTGGGTATTGGATACCGAGCTTTGGTTATCATAAATATAGATTTATGAAGGACCAAGCGAAGTAGAAAGCTAAACAAATATAAGTAATCATATAAGGAAATGTAGCAAAGGTTGCCATATTAGCCATAGAAACTTATAGTTTAACAATGCTACTGGGCAAATCTATTAAGTCGATAAGTTGTTATTGTATTCAGTTCTTGTTAAAAATATTATTTCCATTTTATTGTTGGATGATGAAATCTTTGGTATTATAATTAAGAACAATTTGTTGTTCTATTTATAATAATAATGTTTTGTATAGAACTGGAATATTATAATGGATTTTGTATATTTGACTTACATGAAAATAATTTTGCATATTGAACAAATTAGTATAAGAAAAGGAGATGATCATTCAAAGAGTTGAATGTGTGTATTTCTTTGAAATACAAGTGTGAATTATTTGAAAGGTTCAAAGAATTGAAGTGAAACAAATTGGCAAAGTATTAAGATTCTTTGATTAGATCAAGGAATAAATACTTGTGCGATAAGTTTCTAGATCATCTCAAATGGTTTTCTCATAATGGACACATCGATCACATGATAATTGATTGATGTATCTGAATGAAAAATCGTACCTTGTTGGACATAGATGCGGTCCATAATGATTTTTCTGAGCATTCTAGTATCCTTACGGGATAATGTCCTAGAAATGGTTTGCATATCTCACGAAAATGGTAACCTCAAAATCACGCCCCAAGACTCCATAAAAGTTATGGGATGGGAGGATTCCTAATCTTAAGTATGTTAAGATAAGGGTTGTCAACTTATGTGAAACGATTTCAAAGGATAAGCTTGGGACAAGATTTGACATGTACAAATTTGTGGGACATCCTAAAGTAAGTTTAGGGTATATGTTCTATAATCCTACTTAGCAAAAGTTGTTTATTCTAAAAAACAGCGCCTTCTAAGATAAAGGTGTTTATCATTGAAGGGGCTAGTGGGAGGATAATAGATCTTGAAGAGTTCAAGAACCACAAAATACTATAAGTCGAATAAGAGGAACACGTAGATAGACCTATTATACCACTGGCAGAATCGTAAATTTGGAATAATCAGAAGATACCTAGGAGGTATGAATTCATCATAGATGATGATGATGATGAGTACACATCATAGAAGATGATGATCCGATTACATACGATGAGGTAAGAGTTCTAGTGTGTACAAAAGGACGGTGGGAGCAACCTTGCGTGACATTCCTAATATTATATGTTGATATACTACGGATAAGGAATGACATACCAATGCTACAATCGATGTAAAGATAAAGTTGTCTAAACATTCCTCCGGGAATGATTTGGAAGAGTATCTTAATTGGGGATATAAATCTATATAGATAGATTTAAGAGGATGCTCGACTTAACCCGAGGCGATATATTCATTTGATGCTAAAGTCGTTTAGCATGGCAAACTCCATGAGATGTCTCATGTAGATGAGCTATGGAGTGTATCTCTCTTAATAGTCCCCATAGACTCCAAAGAAGAGAGATCGCATGAGTGACAATCATGTATGCTGATGAAATATACGAGACACGATGTTGATCGGTCATAATACGGAGAAGATCATTGTAAAGGCAGTGAAAAACATCTTAAAGTTCTTAGCAGGCACTAAGGATGTGAACATACATGGTGGGTGCGAATTAAAACTAGAGGGCTTTCTGAGACTCAAGTTTTCGAGACAGAGACGAAGACAATAGAAAATCCACTTTAAGGTAAAGTGTTACCTTGAATAGTGAGTGCGATGAATTGGAAAGGTTCCAAACAATGAAAGAGTTCTTTGGTTTAGTGATAAAGACAAAGTATATAGCTATAAATGAAGGCTGCAAGTTGATTGTTTGGATTAAAAAGTTCATTCTGAGAACTAGGAGCAGTTCCCAAGTCTCATCTTGGATCTAAACATGTGTTGTGGCACTTTCATTTGATTATTAGAATCATTGAAGATGGGAAATCACTATAGAGATAGTGGACTCTCATGAACAACATTACATATCCATTAACTAAAGCTTATCCAACGGCGGGATAATCGTCACTTAGAGAAGAAGAGTATGAGTTACCATGACGATTGGCTTTAGTGCAAGTGGGAGATTAAAAGTAATATGCACACAAGCCAATCATGTTTGATGATAAAGCATATACTTTGTAACAATCTTATTCATTTATTAATAAAAGTATTAATTTATTAAAGGCTTTTAATTATCTACATGATCTTTGTTTTATAATATGTGATAAACCCATAGTTTTAAGCAATGCTTTTAGAATAATGATGATGATCATTCTAATGAGATCTAAATTCTTAGAAAGCTTAAAACTAAAATAGTTCCCAATCATTGGATTACTAAATTGGGGATTAGTGAATCAGGATAGATTGGTACACATACGTTGCTTGCTCATTAGATGAGGATGATTGATCTCATGATCATTTGTGTGGAGACACTAAAGCAAGTATGTAGGTGCTTATTAGAGAATAAGTTCTTTGAGCATTGGCTCAGCTAAGGAATACCTAATAGAGTTTTATTTGCTGTCGATAGGAATTCTGTAGTGATAGTAGTACAAGTGATCCTTGGACTTGAGATCATCATAGTATCTTGTGTATGATGAGTTATACTTTGACTTATTCCTTAAGACCCTTAGGGTATATCAAAGGGTATGATTGGGTATAATAAGTTGTACATGGAGATAATGTATGATCAATAAAGAATCTACCACTTCTAATAAAAGAAGAGAAATGTCCTATGTGATTCGATAAATGACAACCCAGCAGTCCTTGGCCAAGGCAGAATGAAATCAAAAAGGAGTTTCTAATTTGCATTATTTAGAGTTGTGCATTTAAGGATCGAAATACATATAATTAAATAAAATAAGATTTGTGATAATTCCATGTCTTATATTTAATTGGGACATTGTATGGTGGAAGGATTGAATTATACGGTAACTATTTACTCAAAGGTTCTTTAATGATTAATGTTGAAATCTATATTATCTAGAAAGTCGTTGATCATTAGGGAGGCTTATCCTATTGTAGAATAAATATTATTTATTTAAATAAATTAATTGTTTAATTTATTTATTTAAATAAGATTAGAATTATTCTAATTGATTTATTCAATAGGTTTAATATGGAGAACCTAAAGGGTCACACACCATAAAAGGAAGAATAATTATTTAAGAAGTAAATGGCATAATCATAATAATATGTTATGTATATTTAATTTAATCTATGGTGATAGAATAAATTAAATAGCTTAATATTTATTATTTAATATTTTAGAAATATTAAATATAAATTAATAAGAGAGTCTTATTAATATTATTACAATTATTATTATTTTAATTTCTAAAAGAGTTTAGGAATTAATTTAATATAAGTACTCTCATTTATTTCTAATAGGATTAGGAGGAAAATTAGTTAAGGAGTTTAATTAATTATCCCTAATAAGATTAGGGAGCTTAATTAATTAAAAGAATTTAATTAATTAAATAAAACACAATTCCTTAATTGTTAAGATGGGTTGTCCACATCTATAAATAAGAGGAGTCTTATTATGGGTGTATGGGTTGTTGACTTTAACAATTACGAAATAATTCCAAGTTGTTGGGAGTACACCTTTTCTATAGAGATAGAAAACTAGGGTTTAGCCAACCACCCTTCTTCTTGAATTTTCTTCTTCCTTGGTGGATCACCTCTAGAGGCCAAACATTTGGGTGGCTAACGTTGATCAAAGGAAGGAACCAAACCCGGTGGATTCAAGATTGAACGCGAAAGGATTTGGAGGTGAACTTGTACCTGAGGAAGCTCGATCTTCAAGGGTATGATTTTATTCTTTATCTTTTCGTTTAATTAATAATTATGCATAAAGGGTGATCCGGGTTTTATGGTTTGTAAATAATTTTTAAACTCTGATTTTATCACGCTTCCGCATTATTTTTGCAATTTTTATTGCGTTATGAATATTACAAACCTAACAGATACATCTTAGTACAACCGGGATGTATCGAGTACCTCAAACTATGTGCCTCACTCATAATCTCTTCTTTTAACTCAGAATTATTTGGAACCCAAATTCTTCCTTCAAAACGAAGTAATCCTTCTTTATCAAGGTTATACTTAGTCTTCACTTCATCCTTCATTATCTTTTTCATTCGTTCGCACTCCTCATTACCAAGTTGTACTTCCTTAACCCGTTCCACTATCGTTGGTCGAGTCTCCATTGTAAGTAACATTTCTACCGCTTCACTTGGTAACTTAAATTCTAACTCCACTCTTGCCATCTCCGTTACTAACTCATTTTGAGTCGTTAACATTGATAGCTTTTCCCTACCCTTCCTACTTCATGCGTGGGCTACTACGTTTGCCTTCCCCAGATGATATAAGATATCACAGTCGTAATCTTTTATCAACTCTAATCACCTTCTCTGTCTCACATTCAACTCCTTTGGTGTAAAGATATATTTCAAACTTTTATGATCCGTGTATATCTCACACTTCTCCCCGTATAAATAATGTCTCTATATTTTCAAGGCAAAAACTACCACTGCCAATTCTAGGTCATGAGTAGGATAGACCATCTCATAATCCTTTAAATGGCGTGATGCATACGCATTGACCTTGCAATGCTGTATGAGCACGCAATCCGGTCCTCTATACGAAGCATCGCTATACACTACAAAATTCCCCGTATCATCTGGTAAAGATAATACAGGTGTCTCACTTAACCTTCTTTTTAGTTCCTGGAAACTATTCTCACACTTCTCAGTTCACACATACTTTACTGACTTCCTAGTCAATTTCGTCAATGGAGTAGCTAGTTTAGAAATGTCCTGAATGAACCTCCTATAGTATCCCTCTAACCCTAAAAAACGTCGAACCTCGGTTGCCATTTTCGGTTGATCCCAATTATTAACTGCTTCCACCTTCACTAGATCCACAGAAATGCCATCTTTATCAATAACATGTCCTAGAAACTGCACTCTCTCAAGCCAAAATTCACACTTAGTGAATTTCGCATACAACTTCTCTCTACGTAGTGTCTCCAACACAATCCTTAAATGTTCAGCATGATCTTCTAGCGTCTTAGAATAGACTAGAATATCATCAATGAACACTACGATGAACTTGTCCAAATATTGTTTAAACACCTTGTTCATCATATCCATAAATGCGGCTGACGCATTAGTCAACCCAAATGACATAACCAGAAACTCGTAATGACCATAACGAGTTCTGAACGCCATCTTAGGTACGTCCTCCTTCCTTACCTTCAACTGATGGTATCCCGTACGTAAATCTATCTTAGAAAACTATTTTGCCCTTTTCAACTGATCAAAAAGATCATCGATCCTGGGCAATGGGTAATTATTCTTAATCGTTAACTTGTTCAACTCTCGATAGTCGATACAAAGTTGTAACGACCCATCCTTCTTCTTTACAAACAACACCGGTGCTCCCCACGGAGACACACTCGGTCGAATGTACTTCCTGTCTAATAGTTCCTGTAATTGAACCATTAACTCCTTCATTTCTACCGGCGCCATTATATAAGGTGCCTTAGAAACTGGTGCCGTACCCTGTACCAAGTCAATCACAAATTCGACTTCCCTATCTGGCAAAATACCTGATAACTCTTCCGAAAATACATATGCCAACTCTTGCACTATAGGTATCTGCTCCAATGATGCTCCCACTCTCTGGGTATCCACAACATTTCACAAGTAACCTATACACCCCTTCCTCAACATTTTCCTAGCTTGTGTCATGGTTAGACAACAAGAACGTCCCGGTGATTTATTACCGTAAAACACCACCTTGGGTTTCTTAGAAAACCATATGTTTACACCCTTTCTATTATAATCTATTATCGCTCTATGGTTAATTAACCAATCAATACCGAGAATTACATCAAATTCTCTCAACCTTATCGGTAAAAGATCTATCGATAATCTATTACCTCTAATATCTTCGAAACAATTCCTATGGATGTGTTTAACGGGAATTATCTCTTCGTTCGCTACCTTAACATCTAAAGGTATTTCTAATCTTTTCAGGAATAAACCTAATCGCTTAGCAAATCCACATGCTATAAAAGAACAAGTAGCACCTAAATCAAACAACACATAAGCATTTATTTCATTGACTGGAGTGATACATGCTACTACATCCACCGATGCAACCGCATCTTGGGCGATCATATAAAAATGCAGGCGGTGAGGTTCTACAGATGGTGTTGGTCCAGTAATGGCTAACTTACCACCATTAGCACCCTTGCTACCCTCATTTCCTGTATTTGGGCATTTTCTTGCCATGTGGTCCATCGATCCGCAAAAAAAACATCCCTAGTTCTTCTTAGGATTAGAAAAATTGGGTGATATATGCCCCTCCTGCCCACAGTTGTGACAAACTGACTTCCCCTTCAGGCAGACTCTTAGATGAGTCTTTCCGCATGTCTTGTATGCCTCGATCATATGCTTAGGATCCCTTTGTTTCACTCCAGTATTCCCGAAGTAAAAACTCTTTCTCTTTGGCATACTGCCACTTCCACTAGCTCCCTCTACCTTGGATCCTCCCTCTTTTTTTCCCTTATTCTTCCTCTCTTTGTGGTATTGGGTCAACGCCACACTACCACCTTTCGCAATGATTGCCTTCTCCAGAATGGTTCCATAGGAAGCACTCTGGAACACATAAATCTTACTATAGGGTCAGGCTTTCAATCCCTGTTCAAACCTACGAGTCTTCCTCTCCTCAGTAGCCACTTGGTGTGGAGCAAACCTTGGTCGCATACTGGGGAACCGTCATGTCCCCTTGCTTAAGTTCTAGGAACTTAATCTCCATCCTTCCCTGCATGCTAGTAGGAAAGTAGTTCTCGAAGAAAACCTTCTTGAACTGTCCCCACATAACAACATAAGTTCTAGTCCCACCCTGGTGAGCCTCCCACCAAAAGTTGGCTTCCCCTTTCATCATGTAAGTCGCAAAAGAAGTCTTTTGCGCTTCACTCACGTTTGTGATAACAAACTCCTTCTCTATTTCCTTCACCCATATCTGGGCCTCTATTGGGTCCGTGGTTCCCTTGAACTAAGGCGAACCTACACTTTTAAATTCTTTAAACGTAGTCGTTCTGGCTACCCTAGGCACTACGTGTGCTTTACCCCCGGTTTGGTTAAATGCAGCCATTAATAAATTAACGAACTCCTGCATAGGGTTATTTTGACCCCCTGATTATCGTTATGGGACTCGGCCTCCTAATTACATTGTCTCCTTTTTGGCGGCATTTTGCTGATTAAATAAATAAAGTTTCATTATTACTTATTTGCTTACTTAGTTATTATTCGCCAAACAACAACTCATACACAACAAAGCACATTTAATAAAAACTTTATTATATTCATATGCTTCTACATAGTTTGAAACTATTTACAATTTGCTTTCCATAGCCAAAAGCTATTACATTTCTATCCTGCAATTGAACTTCACAAAAGTTGGGATTTACAAAAAGACTACCCTTTAACTATACAAAAGAGGGCTTTACATCACTACACAAAAGTATTTACCATTCTAAACTACTAATACTGCATAACATCATTCTCGTGTTTCTCATTCTCTAGAATCGACACAATATCCTGACTTATAGTATGTCGAGTTTGTCCTGACTCAATGGAATAACAAGCAATCTTTAGCTTGAAATCCTCATGACCACTGTCGTGGATATAAGACATCCGTGCTATTTTCTGGTCCCTTATCCCCAGTTCTCTATGAAGATCTACGGCCTCATTCTTATACTCCACGGCCTTATCCTTCATGAGCACCTTCTCATCATGCTCAATCTTGAAATCTGCTTTTACAGATTCCTTTGCCTCATGGACATCATTGATCTCCTCCCTCTGATTTTGCACAATAGTTCGCAGTTGCACATTGCGTCAAGCACCGCTAGATATAATGCCCTAATTGCATCCGGAGGTGTTAGCTCTAGTACAGGTACCATCGTATTAATCGATGTTACCTCCATATCTTCCTCCACATCGTTCATCATATCTAAATATAACGCCAATCCCATATCTCCCTCTGAATAGTCCTCCTCTGATATATCCTCCTCAAGCTCGGTCTGTTCTATGTTAATCACTGATACTGCCACTACTGGCACTGGTACACGCTCTATCCTTTTCACTGACTCTTCACTCACTACATGTATATCCCTATACATGTAGCTATCGATGGACATCTACAATAACACATAACATGTTGATTAGTAAATAATACACAATAATATAAGCACAAATTAAATTAAATTTTTTTAGGGTTAATTTCCATCTTTTAAATCTTTCGGTACTGAATTTCCTCAATACTTAATTAACTCATTCTACTAGAGTTCATTCACTTCTACTTCTCATCTACTTATGAGGTTATTAGCCTAAGGTTCTTCCCCCCTTAAGTTTTATAACCTAGTGCTTTGATACCACATGTGACGCCCCCAAATTCGGGTATCTTCCAACCCGACAGATGGTGCTACATGATACTACTAACTATACATTCATTGCATTGAAACAACAACACAATGAGTGTATTGACTACATTCTTATTACAATAATAATAAATCCTTTCCAAGGTTCTGTAATCGAATACATTCTTTATTGTTCATAAGTGTAATACATACAAACATACTAGTCTATTAGAGGATAACTAATTATGCATTTTAGGCTTGCCTTTATCTTTCTTAGAACCCTCAATTCGTTCGGCCTTAGCTGCAATTATATAATTCAAGCAAGAAGTAAGCATAACTAGCTCATCAAGTCTAGCAATGTATAATATAAATACCACGTCGAGAATCATATGATTATTCTTCAATAACTGAACAAATAGCTATGAAGAACTATGAAACATTGTATAGCACTTTTCTTTCTCATAAAACAATTCCGAAATACTTACAGGAACTTAGGAATTCTGAGTAGGTCAAAGACCACGAACATTCTCTTTTGTTTTCATTCATGAAAAAGGACAACCCGGCACTAAGACCGTAAGTCTGATATATCTTACAAGCACATCTAGGTGATCGGCCTATAGTACTCTATGTTCATCAACACTCATTCGTTAAACGTATTTACGTTTAAATTTTGGCAACCTCGCGTGCCCATCGAATAATCGATGTAAAATACATTTGTTTATTTATACTCAGGCTTACCCTGAATCCATACCAAACAATTGGCGTATGATAGCATTATCAATTCTATATTGAAAGACTTGTAAGTAAATCAATCAACTCTTCAGGATTAGTCTAGCCGAGTTAAATCTGGCATCGACCCTTTCTTCAAAACAATTCATGCGTCTCATAGCATGAATCACATAGAACTTGGCTAACACTAAGGTTAGACAAGCGTTAAGAAAACTTGCCTTCAAGTATCTTCTAATAAATATTCAACAGTTCTCAGTCTTTACAGTATCTACATGATATATTCACATAACACACTGTAATTAGCTACTAAACAATCTAATCACATTGTTTCTACCAACTTCTTTCTCTTCTATAATTTAATCGACTTTATTTCATGAATAAAATGCGTTCAAGTATTTATCCACCCTTACGGATTATTAACATTCATCATTTCATTACTAATAAACCACGTTCAATTCCTAACGTCATCACTATAGATGTGTCATAGGAATGGTCTTAACATGTACATTAAGTATATACACTAGCCCCATAATGGTCTTGCAACATTTGGGTTCAAAAACTGACTAAGTCTAACTTTTCCCCTGGCTCATCATTGCTTGTGGCCTACCTCATACCTATCATTATTTTTGCTATTTCAACTAACGATGAGATAACCACATGTCTCGGCGTTGCGGCGCGAGACTCCTATGCAAGAGTGACGCTGCAGCGCGACTCTGCAGTGTCCATGCTCTCGACTTGGCGCTCTGGCGCTGCAGCGTGAGTGATTAAGCTTTGGGTGAGCCTCAGATAGTTTTGACAATTTTCTTATTCTGTGAAATTCACGGGTTCATAACTAAATCGTTTTACGTCCGAATTGGCTCGTTCAAAAGCCATTAGCACACTAATCACTTACACTATGATTTCATTAGAAAATATTTCATTTTTGAATCTTTTAACACATAATTCACTGATTAGCTCATTATTGAGCGTTCGTTTAACGTTCGTGAGCATTCATAGCTCATTTCTTCGTTCTAAGTCAGAATTAGACGATTCTTGAGTCCACAACTCTCAAATACCCTATCTTACGTTATGCCATTGAAAACCATGGTTTTCACATTACACGTCAACTTTCGACTATTAATCCGAGATTTTTTTATTTTCAACATTTAACGACTAATTTCGTAAATTGCGCCATAACTTCGTTACTCGAGTTTTCTACGCCAAATCAAATGGAACTACTCCATTGATTCATCATTTACATCCTAACCAAACAAGATGCACATACCCTATGATGGTTTTCAATTTGTCCATCAACAACCAAATAAACGCTTTACGATTTTCTTTGATTTTAAAACTTACTTAACCGCTTACGATTACTAATCATACATGACTTATAATGATTTAATCCAGTATTATCAATCCTTATGACTCCGAAAGAGACATGCTCCACCAATTCATACTTCTCTACGAAAAAGAAATCGAAAAAGATCGAAGACTAACGTTTACAAAATATTACCTTTATTTTCTTCGCGTTCTTGATAAAGCTTGAATGTTTTGCTTAGAACTAACTTGATTACTTGTTATCACACTTTTCTTGCTCTCAAAATATGTTGGTTAATGTTTGTAAAACATTAAATGACCAACTCTAGCTTTCCTTTTATAGAAAAACCAAATGGAGGGTAAAATGGTCTTTGTGCCCCACCTCCTTACTATTCATTGTGTGGCCACCAAGTAACCACTTTACTTGGTTGCCAAGTGGCCGTCCCACATGCTCCATGGGTCTCCCCCATGGGATGCCCCATGGGTTTTACCCATCCGGTGACCCATCAGTTCAATTCGAGATTTATTTTCTTGGTTTGGGCCTTAACATTAATTCATATTGGGCCTAACTTGGGCTTGATTTCACAAAGCATTGGGCTTGCTATAATCCAAGTCCAATTGTATTCTACAAAATCCATAAACTCAAAGTCCATTAAGACTAATCGTATTCTATGCGTATAATTCATGTATCTCTTCGTATTTAGTTCGTACGATATTCATATTATACGTCGTAATAATATTCGTAATATACTCGTATAATATCTAGTATCATACTCGTATTCCTCACGTATAATAACCCTAATAGTTATACGTAGTCATTAAATTCTCGGAACTCACTTGTCCTAACCCTTAGGTTTTAAGTTCGCAGGCGAAAACTTCGTTTGCCATAACTTAAATATTGTTGGATATTCCATTACGTCTTAGAATCCTATCATTATGAGTTTCTCAGATATTCAAACTTAATCTCCGAGCAGAAACGGATGAATAGTGTTTTTACGGAAATTTCTCCGAAAATATTAATTTTCATCTTGAAAATTCAAAACAATTAATCCTAGCACATAGCCAGAATACTAACCACATCCGCACATTTTAGGTCATAGAACGACCTTCAAATAGCTTACTCACATAAATAATCAATTAAATTCATTTAATTCAAATAATCAAATAAAAATTTAATTCACATAAAGATTCGATTTTCTCGGGCGTTACATTGTTCACATGAGGATTATTGCCTTCCTGATGCACATTATCTTGGTTATTGATCATCGATGACTCAACTGTCTCATGTGCTCCATTTCTTATCTCAACATTTTCAGATGTCATTTTCAAATACTGCCACAAAACAAGGGTTAATTGACATGTCACATATTATCCCTACATTCTAACCGACTAATTAAATAACAAATAAACTTAGGTAGGTCATACTAGCGAATGATTTACCCGTCTCTCCCCTCCTAGTTCTAGCCTCAAATATCAGCCAAGGATCATATCCCAAAGCTTTGATACAAACTATGATGCCCCCAAAATAGGTATACATCACCCATTCCGAGTCGCTAAATACATGGTACAAAATTCAAATACAAACTTAATTTACACAATTATTAATTATCGTGCAGAATACGACAAAACATAAGTTGTGAGTTTTAATACAAATATTTCCTTCAAGACAATATCCAAACTCAAAATAAGTCCCCATTACAATTATTATCACACTATTTCATAGAATAGTGATGACTACTATAACAACCATCTCGGACCATCACTCCATTCTGACTAGTCCTAGCTATATTCTCATTTCCTGAAGAGAACAATGAAAGAAAAGGGTGAGCTCAACTAGCCCAGTAAAAAATATTATGACTAAGATAATGCGGAATAAATTATCGTTAGCCTTCAACAGTATAACAACTGATAAAATACAATAGACAACAAGTTTTAGATCAACAACTACAGCGGAAATTACAATCCATTAGAAAAGTCAAGTAGATCATGATATCTACTATCTTCTATGATTTAAAAGTTTATCATCAATTTTATCGCTGAGACTCAGCTTAATAAATAATCCACATCGCTGAATTATCTATGCACTACGGGCCAAGGATATTTATTAGTATCACATCCATGAATTATCCATGTACTACAGACCAAGGATATTCGTGTTATCAATAATGGTCATGATCATGTCAAACAACAATTCATCTTTGCACCCTTGGCCGAAGAGAACACGTGGTCATGATCATACCAACAACTGTCCATCAATGCACTACGGGACAATAAGGACTTTTACCACATCATTTGTAACATTACATGTCATGATTATACGGAATAATCCCTTGTCTTAATCATACCAATCAACAGTCCATCTATGCAGTACGGGCCAAGGATGACTTTTATCACAATATAAGCATGAGGATAATGACAATGATATAAGAATTCAATTAAATGAAATCAAGGATAAATATTAAAGACTTTAAATTTTTCTAGAGTTTAAAAATGTCCAAATTGTCAACATGGTACTGCTTTGTGGAGTAAAATTCAAGAATAATATTCACGTATCAAAAATAATTTGGACAGAAAAGAAATCAATTTTTATCATGAATAGTACCCTGAGTGAATAGTATCCCGTGAATAGTACTTCGTGAATACTACCCGTACGTATGAATAGTGTCGTACGTATGAATAGTTTCGTATAAATGAATAGTACCCCGACATTAAAAGTTTTAAAATTTAACAAGAATGTTCAGAAAAATATCATTGTGAAACGATACTAGATCAAACGCAAACTTCAAGGATATTCTACTAATTTCAAGGAGTATAGAAGAAATACTTAACGAAATGAGTGTAGAATTCGGAATTTGAAACGAAGTAATATTACTTATATACTACAGAGTATGGAAGAAAATTTTATTTCTTACGAATATTGAACACAAATAATATCACTTACGACTGTTGAACGAAAATAATATTTCTTACGAATATTGAACGAAGATAATATTCCTTACGAATATTGAACGAAAATAATATTCCTTACGAATATTGTGAAAGTAATATGCACACAAGCCAATCATGTTTGATGATAAAGCATATACTTTGTAACAATCTTATTCATTTATTAATAAAAAAGTATTAATTTATTAAAGGCTTTTAATTATCTACATGATCTTTGTTTTTATAATATGTGATAAAAGCCGTAGTTTTAAGCAATGCTTTTAGAATAATGATGATGATCATTCTAATGAGATCTAAATTCTTAGAAAGCTTAAAACTAAAATAATTCCCAATCATTGGATTACTAAATTGGGGATTAGTGAATCCGGATAGATTGGTACATACGTTGCTTGCTTTCATTGGATGAGGATGATTGATCTCATGATCATTTGTGTGGAACACTAAAGCAAGTATGTAGGTGCTTATTAGAGAATAAGTTCATTGAGCATTGGCTCACTAAGGAATACCTAATGGAGTTTTAAATGCGTGTCGATAGGAATTCTGTAGTGATAGTAGTCAAGTGATCCTTGGACTTGAGATCATCATAGTATCTTGTGTATGATGAGTTATACTTTGACTTATTCCTTAAGACCCTTAGGGTATATGAAAGGGTATGCTTGGGTATAATAAGTTGTACATGGAGATAATGTATGATCGATAAAGAATCTACCACTTATTAAAGAAGAGAAATGTCTATGTGATTCGATAAATGACAACCCGGTAGTCCTTGGCCAAAGCGAATAAAATTAGAAAGGAGTTTCTAATTTACATTATTTGAGTTGTGCATTTAAGAGTCGAAATACATATAATTAAATAAAATAAGACTTGTGATAATTTCATGTCTTATATTTAATTGGGACATTGTATGGTGGAAGGATTGAATTGTCTGGTAACTATTTACTCAAAGGTTCTTTAATGATTAATGTTGAAATCTATATTATCGAAAATTCGTTGATCGCATTAGGGGAGGCTTATCCTATTGTAGAATAAATATTATTTATTTAAATAAATTAATTGTTTAATTTATTTATTTAAATAAGATTAAAATTGTTCTAATTGATTTATTCACAATTAGGTTTAATATGGAGAACCTAAAGGGTCACACCATAAAAGGAAGAATAATTATTTAAGAAGTTAATGGCATAAACGTAATAATATGTTAAGTATATTTAATTTAATCTATGGTGATAGAATAAATTAAATAGCTTAATATTATTATTTAATATTTTAGAAATATTAAATATAAATTAATAAGAGGAGTCTTATTAATATTATTACAATTATTATTATTTTAATTTCTAAAAGAGTTTAGGAATTAATTTAATATAAGTACTCTCATTTATTCCTAATAGGATTAGGAGGAAAATTAATTAAAGGAGTTTAATTAATTATCCCTAATAAGATTAGAGCCCATTTAATTAAAAGAATTTAATTAAATAATACCTTATTTTAATAGAGTTACTTGATATCTTTATAAGAGGAGTCTTATAGCGAGATATTAAGAATACGTAATAATTCAACAGTTGGAGAGACGCCTTTTCTATAGAGATAGAAAACTAGGGTTGAGCAATACCCTTCTTCTTGAAAATTCTTTTTCCTTGGTGGATCACCTCTAGAGGCCAAACACTTGGGTGGCTAACGTTGATCAAAGGAAGGAACCACACCCAGTGAATTCAAGTTGAACGAGAAAGGATTTGGAGGTGAACTTGTACCTGAGGAAGCTCGATCTTCAAGGGTATGATTTTATTCTTTATCTTTTCGTTTAATTAATAATTGTGCATAAAGGGTGATCCGGGTATATGGTTTGTAAAAAAATTTTAAACTCTGATTTTACACGTTTCCGCTTATTTTTGCAATTTGATTGCGTTCTTGAATATTACAAACCTAACAGTGGCATCAGAGCCAAACCTTTATGTGAATTATTAATTGTTTTAATTTAACATCTATATTGATATGTGTTTAGAACAATTTAATTGGGCATAATTTCATTGTATAAAATTTATTAAAAAAAAAAAACGCGAAACTTTTTGAAAATCGGTAATGTACTAATTTTTTTTCTCTCTCGCTGCCAGTTGCTGTACCAATCTATGATATATGTACGACTTAATGTATTATATATATATATATATATATATATATATATATATATATATATATATACGTGATCATGCAAGGAAAGCACGAAAATCAAAAAAAAAACGTGCATGGCGCGGATCACGTGCTTCCTGAATCAACAATTAAAAGAATCCGGCAGGAGGTTAATATATAAAAGGGTACTACGGTTTTTTTATAAAAGATATACATATATTGGTTATTATATTATATATATAATAGTTATATATATATATATATATATATACTATATATATATATTATTCTTAATTATTTTATAATTAAAATAAAATGTTTATTTTAATTTTAAAATAAAAGTTTATTTTAATATTAAAATAAAAGGTTTATTTTAATTTTAAAATTAGAATTTCATGCTAACTAATTAGAGTTGGAATTGGATTCCATGATAACTAATTGGAGTTGAAATTAGATTATATTTTCCTTAAATAAAGGAGTTTATTTTGATATGAAATTAGATTTCATATTATTAAAAAAAAAAAGGTTTATTTGTGAATAGGAAAAAGAATCGGTCTTTCCTTAAATAAAAGGAGTTTATTTAGATATGAAATAAGATTTCATATTATTCAAAATAAAGGAGTTTATTTGTGAATAAGAAAGATAATCCGTGTTTCCTTTAATAATTTTTTTTATATATATGGAATTGGATTCCATAATTAATTAAAATAAAGGAGTTTATTTTGATTAAAATAAAATAGTTTATTTTATTCAAAATTGGATAAATTAAAATAAAATAGTTTTATTTTGATTTAAATTTGAATTAAAATAAAGGAGTTTATTTGATTCAAAAATAGATTTTATACTTAACTAAATTTGCCCATTAAATGATATCAATATATATATTAAATGTTTATTATTCATATGATGAATGTTATTTATTGATGCATATGATGATGTGTATGATAATAAATGGGATTGATTATGGACTATTGACCGATGTGATTGGATTTTATTTTAGTTGGATGCGTGAATGTATGAGTTTTATTAAATGGGGTCTGCTGCGTACCTCGTCTTCTCTAATTTTTCTTAATGTGAATTCTATCTCCTCCTATGTACTTCCCTTGACTCTCGATAAAAGTTTCTATTTATTTTAAATAGTTTTGTAATAGGAATAGTTAGAATTAATTTTGAAGAATTGGAGATCAAGGAACAAGGAGGCGCTGAAAGACCCGTTTGTAATGGAGCAGGGTTTAAATATAATAGTTATATTTAAATATTATTTCTTGCACCCCTAGGGTTTGACCTTTTGGTTCACTTGGTGGCTCTAGTGAACCAAACTAGAATAAAAGTCCATAATCAATCCGGGTAGAATATAGTATTCTATATGTGCATGCTTATACTATATATATTATATATTATGCAAACATGCTTCGCATGTTAATTAATATGTCGCGTATTTTATATATATATGTGCATGCGCGCTAAACAAGATGAGACAAATTAATAACAAACCCCTCAATTTTTATATTAAGTCCTAAGCGTTCAAAGATATTTAGAATATCGAACATCGCCTTCTAGCATGATAAAATTAATAGAGTATTAAATATTTAATATGAGTTTGTTGTGTCACCACAATGCAAGTATTAAGTATTTAAGATGTTAATTTATCACATTTGATACTTATAAAGAAAATTGAACAATATTGTTTTGTTGTGTCACCACAAGGATGATATTTTTCTTTTTTGAATATATGGAGTGCTAGGTCGGACTTAACTTGGATAATTTTGATTCGGATGTGCCACCACTTGATCAAAATAATTTAAGAGGCAAAAGAAAAGGAGTTGCATAGTTGATGTAATTGACAAAAGTTGTCTACCTATTTATTTATATATAGTTTGTTGTGTCACCACAAGGCTATATACATTTGAAATGGGATCCTTATTCTCACTGTGAGATCTTTAATTAGATTTTTTGCGAACTATATATATTGAGGTAATATAGTTTGAAGAAAATAGTGAGAGATGCCAATTTAAAACAAGACCTAATTTATTTTGGTAATTAATAAAAGAATGTATGTTAAAATGTTGTTAATTACAAATTCATTTATAGAATTTTACAATGTCTAAAATTACTATCACTGCGAAACATATTAGATGCTAAATTAACGTGAGGCCAAAATTAAGCGGATTGGTTAAGAAATTTGAGAATAGTTCTCATGTTTGAAAAGATATCTTATGTCCTTAATGTCGCCTATCCTCGCAATAGTTGCGCACAATGCCCTCGAGGAAGAGATTGCTACTTTTAGAAAGTGGCAAGATGATGCACGATTGGCTCAATGCATCATGCTCGCATCCATGAGTAACGAGCTTGGCGTCAAGATGAAACTATGGATGCTCTACTATATTCTGCACATCAAGTAGTTGATGGTGATGAAAGTAGGGCCCGATAGATATCGAGATATCTAAGGAGCTCTTAGATCTAAAATGGCCAATGGCACTATAGTATGCAGACAAAAGTTCTTAACATAATCAATTTGATTGATCAATTAGGACAACTGGTTTTGTCATGGATGGAGAGTTGAGCCGAGATTTGATCTTGCACTCACTCCGGACTCCTTTCACAATTGTTTGTGAATTTTTCATATGAACAAGCTAGATATCGACTTTGGCGATTTGCTTAACATGTTGAAAAATGATGAGAGTCACTTTCAACCAAGAAAGACCATGTCTTCTTGATAGGGCCAAAGGATCTTACGAAAGAAGAACGATTTAAAAAGAAGGTAAATATAAAGGCAAAAATAAAGGATAATAAGAACAAAAGCGTCACGGATAGCAAAGGAGCTTGCTTCCTTGCGCAATAAGCACGGACCTTTGGAAAGAAAAGCGCAAGAAGCATCTTTGAGAGGCTAACCAAAGAAGCTTAGTGAAGTTTTGGTTACAAATACAAATTTGTTCATGATTTAAAATAATTTTTCTTTAAGTCGAGGTTCTACTTGGGTATTGGATACTGACTTTGGTTATCATAAATATAGATTTATGAAGGACCAAGCGTAAGTAGAAAGTTAAACAAAAAGATAAGTAATCTATGTGGAAAATGAAGCAAAGGTTCTTGCATTAGCTATAGAAACTTATAGTTTAAGACTGCTTCACTGAGCAAATCTATTAAGTCGATAAGTTGTTATTGTATTCCAATTCTTGTTAGAAACATTATTTCCATTTTATTGTTGGACAATAAAATTTTTGGTAATATAATTAAGAACAATTGTTGTTCTATTTATAATAATAATGTTTAGATATAAACCGAAAAGATTACTTAATAGATTTTGTATACTTGACTTACGTGAAAATAATTTTGCAAATTGAACAAACTAGTATAAGAAAAGGAGATGATCATTCAAAGAGTTGAATGTGTGTATTTCTTTGAAATACAAGTGTGAATTATTTGAAAGGTTTAAAGAATTCAAAAGTGAAACAAATTGGCAAAGTATTAGGATTCTTTTGATCGAATCAAGGAAGGAATACTTGTGCAATACGTTTCTAGATCATCTCAAATGGTTTTCTCATAATGGACAAATCGACACTGTAATAATTGATTGATGTATCCGAATGAAAAATCGTACCTTGTTGAACATGAAGTGCGATCCATAATGATTTTACCGACATTCCGGTATCCTTCAGGAAGGGTCAGTGTCCTAGAAATGGGCTGCATATCTACGAAAAGGTAACCTCAAAATCCACCCAAGACTCCATAAAAGTTATGGATAGGGAGGATTCTAATCTTAAGTATGTTAAGATAAGGGGTTGTCAACTTATGTGAAAAAGGTTTCAAAGGATAAGCTTGGGACAAGATTTGAGATGTACAGATTTGTGGGACATCCTAAAGTAAGTTTAGGGTATATGTTCTATAATTCTACTTAGCAAAAGGTGTTTATTGTGAAACACGCTGCCTTCTAAGATAAATGTATTTATCATTGAAGGGGCTAGTGGGAGGATAATAGATCTTGAAGAGTTCAAGAACCACAAAATACTATAAGTCAAATAAGAGGAACCTGTAGATAGATCTATTTTACCACAACCGAATCGTAAATCTAGAATAGTACCGAAGATACCTAGGAGGTATGGATTCATCATGGATGATGATGATGAGGTACGCATCATAAAAGATGATGATCTAGAGTTACATACGATGAGGTAAGAGTTCTAGTGTGTACAAAAGGGTCAGTGGGAGCGTCGTGACATTCCTAGTATTATATGTTGATATACTACGGATAAGGAATGACATACTAATGCTACAATCAGTAAAGATAAAGTTGTCTAAACATTCCTCCACGAATGATTTGGGAAGAGTATCTTAATTGGGGATAAAATCTATATAGATAGATTTAAAAGGATGCTCAACTTAACCCAAGGAACGTATATTCATTTGATACTAAAGTCGTTTAGCATGGCAAACTCCAAGAGATGTCTCATGTCGATGAGCTATGGAGTGTATCTCTCTTAATAGTCCCCACAGACTGCTGAAAAAGAGAGGTCGCATGAGTTACAATCATGTATGCAATGAAATGTACGAGACACGATGTTGATCGATCATATTATGGAAGTTCACTATGAGTCGATGAAAAACATCTTAAAGTGCTTAACTTGGCACTAAGGATGTGATCATATTCATGGTGGGTCTAAATTAAAACTAGAGGGCTTAATGAGACTCAAGTTTTTCGAGACAGACCAAGATGACGAAAAATCCACTTTACGGAAAGCGTTATCTTGAGCAAGTGGTGCGTTGAATTGGAAAGGTTCCAAACAAAGAAAGAGTTCTTTGGTTTAGTGATAAAGACAAAGTATATAGTTATAAATGAAGTCGCAAGTTGATTGTTTAGATTAAAAGTTCATTACTGAACTAGGAATAGTTCTAAGTCTCATCTTGGATCTAAACATGTGTTGTGGCACTTTCATTTGATTATTAGAATCATTGAAAGATGGGAAATCACTATAGAGATGGTGGACTCTCAAGAACAACATTACATATCCATTAACTAAAGCTTATCCAAATGGCGGGATAATCGTCACTTAGAGAAGAAGAGTATAAGATATAATGGCGATTGGCTTTAGTGCAAGTGGGAGATTGAAAGTAATATGCACACAAGCCAATCATGTTTGATGATAAAGCATATACTTTGTAACAATCTTATTCATTTATTAATAAAAAAGTATTAATTTATTAAAGGCTTTTAATTATCTACATGATCTTTGTTTTATAATATGTGATAAACCCATAGTTTTAAGCAATGCTTTTAGAATAATGATGATGATCATTCTAATGAGATCTAAATTCTTAGAAAGCTTAAAACTAAAATAGTTTCCAATCATTGGATTACTAAATTGGGGATTAGTGAATCCGGATAGATTGGTACATCGTTAACTTCTTTCATTGGATGAGGATGATTGATCTCATGATCATTTGTGTGGAGACACTAAAGCAAGTATGTAGGTGCTTATTAGAGAATAAGTTCACCGAGCATTGGCTCGCTAAGGAATACCTAATGGAGTTTTAAATGCTGTCGATAGGAATTTCTGTAGTGATAGTAGTACAAGTGATCCTTGGACTTGAGATCATCATAGTATCTTGTGTATGATGAGTTGTACTTTGACTTATTCCTTAAGACCCTTAGGGTATATCAAAGGGTATGCTTGGGTATAATAAGTTGTACATGGAGATAATGTATGATAAATAAAGAATCTATCACTTATTAAAAAAGAGAAATGTCTATGTGATTCGATAAATGACAACCCGGTGAGTCCTTGGTTAAGGCAAAATAAAATTAGAAAGGAGTTTCTAATTTACATTATTTGAGTTGTGCATTTAAGAGTCGAAATACATATAATTAAATAAAATAAGACTTGTGGTAATTCCATGTCTTATATTTAATTGGGACATTGTATGGTGGAAGGATTGAATTGTGCGGTAACTATTTACTTAAAGGTTCTTTAATGATTAATGTTAAAATCTATATTATACGGAAAGTCGTTGATCGCTAGGGAGGCTTATCCCTATTGTAGAATAAATATTATTTATTTAAATAAATTAATTATTTAATTTATTTATTTAAATAAGATTAAATTATTCTAATTGATTTATTCACAACGGTTTAATATGGAGAACCTAAAGGGTCACATCATAAAAGGAAGAATAATTATTTAAGAAGTTAATGGCATAATCATAATAATATGTTAAGTATATTTAATTTAATCTATGGTGATAGAATAAATTAAATAGCTTAATATTATTATTTAATATTTTAGAAATATTAAATATAAATTAATAAGAGAGTCTTATTAATATTATTACAATTATTATTATTTTAATTTCTAAAAGAGTTTAGGAATTAATTTAATATAAGTACTCTCATTTATTCCTAATAGGATTAGGAGGGAAAATTAATTAAAGGAGTTTAATTAATTATCCCTAATAAGATTAGGGAGCCCATTTAATTAAAAGAATTTAATTAAATAATACCTTATTTTAATATGGTTACTTGATATCTTTATAAGAGGAGTCTTATAACAGATATTAAGAATACGTAATAATTCCATCAGTTGGGGGAGTACGCCTTTTCTATAGAGATAGAAAACTAGGGTTGAGCCAATACCCCTTCTTCTTGAAAATTCTTTTTCCTTGGTGGATCACCTCTAGAGGCCAAACACTTGGGTGGCTAACGTTGATCAAAGGAAGGAACCACACCCGGTGAATTCAAGTTGAGCGAGAAAGGATTTGGAGGTGAACTTGTACACGAGGAAGCTCGATCTTCAAGGGTATGATTTTATTCTTTATCTTTTGTTTAATTAATAATTGTGCATAAAGGGTGATCAAGGGTATATGGTTTGTAAAAAATTTTAAACTCTCGATTTTACGTTTTAAGCTTATTTTGCAATTTGATTGCGTTCTTGAATATTACAAACCTAACATATTGAATGAAAATAAAATTCCTTACGAATACAAAAAATAATATTGTAAGCAAATATGAAATAAATAATACCCCTTACCTCAAAAAGAAGAGCAATTCCAACTGGTATAGTGGATATATTGTTGAAGAAAACTTTCACTATTTTCTACACTCAAAGGTTCCTTAAACTCTAAAGAAATACGCTCAATATTATAGAAGAAGAATTCTCTGATTCTGGTGTGATTTTCTTTTCTAAACTGAGCATCCTATTTATAGGGGAATGGCTGGATACTATTTGAAATTTCTCACGAGTGAACAGAAGAAAAGTTTCACGGACAAATTCGTCGAATTTTTCTAATTTTATGTAGACAATATGCAAATACTATGCATAATAAAATATAATATATTTTATTTTCATAAAAAACAAAAATTATATATATATATATATATATACTTTATAACTTTCTACCGATTATTTTGAAAAATAGATAAGTGGGGGTCCATGCAATAAGCCAAATTTATTACAAATACTTTATAAAAATTCTCTATATTTATCTCAATTCACTTGGTTTCTCAAAATATATTTTGAATAATATACATCATTAATATTTTAATTCACAATATTAACAACCAGATCAGTCCCAGGAAAGAGGGGGCTTTTCGATAATGATTTCTCCCTATTGACGCGTAAATAGGTGACCAAACCCCTTTCCTCGACAGAACTTTATAGACATTGCCAATAATGCAAATAATAATATGAATAACTTTATCATCTCAATTATTACATTAATAATATAAAATATTGTGCAATAATTGAATCACTAACGTGAGATACAATGCAGCAATTATTGTGGCAATAATTGAATAAAATTGAGTGACTTCTCACGTAAGCATCATTAATCAATACCGTGTGCTACTATGCAACAACGTGTATTACTGTACTTTTATCACCGTGTATTTCAACAGTTAACGGTAAAACTTTCGCCGTTATTTTATAAAAAGATATTTATGTCGTTTTCTAACTCCGATAGTAAATTCCTTAGCGAGGTCCACCAATGATTGTGTCGTCGTACGAATATTCCTCGACCAAACGAATATTTTATGACAACTTGTATACTTTGTAAAATTTATAAATATTTCCCACAACTATAACATTATATCAAATCCACACCTTATTACTCAAAATAATATTTTGAGAAAATTAAATTTTTATTCATAAAAGCTGGGGTCTTATAGGAAATATAGTTTTCGATAACATAATCCCCCATTATAGGGTTGTTCATCTCAGTCTTTAACATTAGAATCCGCACCAAAGGAAGTTTGGTTTGAAATAGCTTCAAAGGAAATTTAGATTTTTAGAACGTTCATCAACTAAGTATAAGTTGAATCAATAAGGATTTGATAGTCATTCAAGAGTTCAATAACAATATCATCTCACACGATAGTACTTAAACAATGATAGAATACAATGATTCGCAATAGAATAAACATCATTTATCAAAGTAATGTTTTTGAAAGAATTAGAAAGCTTATTGAGAAACATAGACATTCGAACAACATAAGAAATCTCGTTGAATTATAAAGTAGAAAAGTTTAGGGAACTGTCCTCGTGCGTTCGTTACAAACTTAGTATTCACGCTATTCAAATATCCTATATATACCATTAGGATCACAATACCAATTAGTTATATTAACACTAACTTCATTGGTTTACTTCTCATTTTAGTCAAGTCTATAATGTTAACTTAAGATTTGATTATCCTAATCATTCACATGTCATGAATCTAAACTCTCTATTAACATATAACACAAGACTTATCATTTAAACGACATCTCCAATTCCCACAGACCTCGAGTTAGAAAATTTCGTAACTTATTAGTTCATAACTTATAACATCATCTTAGTGAGTAAAACCTGTTATTATGTCTTATAACATGTTTTAGGTTTCTCTACAATCATTAAAATAAGTTAGGTTAACATTCCCCAAGCTATATTGTTAACAATTTATTATTGGGTCTGACTGACCACTGGTGCGGTCGCGCCCAAAAGTAGCGCGACAATGCTCGGTTCCAGAATCAGTTTTCCAGAAAACGAACAACAGCCTCTGCTCTTTACAAAAACTCCTAGTTTCTCCACCCAAACTCCAAATTAACCAAACCCAAATGTTATACATTTAGCAAACACAACATAAAGCATAAAGAGAACCATTCTAACACCCCAACAACTTTTAACAAACCAAATTAAAGGTTCAAATCTCATGTTCATACTAGTTTTTCATATTTTGACATACTTAGCGAAATCATTCACCACAACTTTGATTTTCAACCATTTTGATCTGTTTAGATTGCATTGTTTTCGCATCTCAGAGTTCTACCACAAACAACCATCTTTAAGATTTCAAGCTTGGATTAACAACCAATTTTAGCCTCTAAACAGACTATAATTTGCATATTACAACCAAAACTCAAATTCCTCTTCTTTAACACATATAAACGAATTTGGTTACTTAAAATCCAATTATAGATGATACATAACAATTTAATTATACCCAAGAGCAAATATATCTAATTTTCAATAAATCATCATCAAAACTATTTACAGTGAAAAAACTTTGAGAAATAAAAACTAAGAACTTAGAGTTAGTTTATACCTTTTGATTCCTTCTTATATTAGCTAGATGATAAAGAAAGCTTGGTTAATCTTCTTCCTCTTTTGAATACTCAGAACTCCCTATTCTCAATTTTCACACTGAATCTCTCTTTCTCTATTTCTCTCAATTTTCTCTATTCTCAAACTTTGCAATTGAGCGTAACTAAGCTGATGAATGGGTTTATGTAAACTTAAGTTATCAGTTATCAACAACAAAGGCTCTCAATAATTATCAAATACAAAAGGTCTCAAGGCCTTGTTTGGCTAACCCAATAACCACCCCTTTTATTTATTTTAATAATTCCCTTATTATATGATACACATGTCACACTTAATTTAATTAAATTACTTAGCCAATATAATTATAATTTTATTTAACAAATCATTAATCCTCTAATTTAATTACTTAATTAAATTAGAATATTTTCATCACATTAGCATAATAAAATACGCATCAATTATAAAATCATCTCACATAATTTAATCAATATTATCACACTCAAATTAATTATTCCATAATAATTTTCATCAAATGATTATTTTATTTAATAAATATTCCAACTAAAATATTTACTTTATTCAATAAATATTTTTAATTATTTACAAAATTCACAATCATTAGAAGTTCTCCTCCAATTCTTTTCACGTTCTTCTTGAATTTACCGAGTTGGATTCCTTCGTTAGATGAACGTTAGCAACCCAAGTGATTGACCTCTAGAAGTGATCCACCAAGGGAAAACAAGTATTCAAGAAGATGAATGTTTGACAAAACCCTAGATTCTATCTCTATAGAATTATACGTACTCTCCCAACTCTTGGAATTAAGTGTGTAACCCTAACCCATAATAAGACTTCTCTTATTTATAAATATAAGCAACCCTCCTAAACCATTTAGGAATAGGATTTTATTTTAATTAATTAATTGTTTTTATTAATTAGGCTCTCAATCCAATTAGGAATAATGAGAGTATTTTTATTAATTAATTATCAAACTCGTTTAGGAATTAAACTAATAATAGTACTAGTAATAATAATAAGAATCCTCTTATTAATTCATATTTAATATTTCTAAAATATTAAATAATAAATATTAAGATATTTAATTTATTCTATCACCATAGATTAAATTAAATACACTTAACTTATTAATACAATTTTGTCATTTACTTCTTAAATAAATATTTTCTTTTATGATGTGACCTTTTTGGGTTCTCCATATTAAACCGGTTGTGAATAAATCAATTAGAACAATTCTAATATTATTTAAATAAATAAATTAAATTATTTTTTTTATTAAAATAAATAACATTTATTCTACAATAAGGGTAAGTCTGTGATGCCCAAAAATAGGTCTACACAACCCATTCTGAGTCGCCAAATACATGGTACAGAAAACAACTACAACTTCAATATTATAATTATCGTGCAAAATACGACAACACATATGCTATTAGTTTAAATACAAATATTGCCTTCTAGACAATATCCAAACTCAAATAAGTTCTCATTACAATTATTGATACACTATTGTACAAAATAGTGAGGACTGCTAAAATAACTGTCCTGAAATATCACTCCACACCCCGATTAATTCCCGTTATATTCTCGCATCTTGAGAAGAAAAATGGAACAAAAAGGAAAATGGTGAGCTCAACTAGCCCAGTAAAAAATATTATGACTAAGATAATGTAAAAAATATTATCGTTAGCCTTCAATAAATCAAATAAAATATAATGGACAACAAGTTTTAGATCAATTTTCATAGCGGAAATAATAATTCATTAGAAGAGTTAAGTAGAGAATGAAGTTTATTATCTTCTATGATTTAAAAGTCCATCATCAATATTTTATCCCTGTAATATCAATCATTATAAATCCTGAATCAAATATTCATCTTTGCACTACGGGCCAAAGATATTCTTTGCACTACAAAAAACTCTATTCACCGTTTAACGCTCGGGAGTTATTTTTGAACTTCAAAGAAATACGTAACGTTATAACATCAAGACGAGATGGATTATGTAATAATAATCTAAGTATGGAAAACACAATATTTCGCATGCGGACTTAATTTGGGAACGTTAGGTTTATTAAGCGTTAAGGAAAGAAAGTTGTAATCGTATGATGCGTATGCATTATACGAGGCAATGAACGTGAGTATAATACGACGTATTATACTATTGTGTATGGAGAATGAAATAACGTATATTACGAATTAGTATACGAGCTAGCATACGAGAATTATACGTGAGGTATTTATGTTAAGTTGTTTAATTAAAGGTAATGGACTTGTAGGATTATTAGCTTAATGGTAGAAGTATAATTAGTAAGTGATACTCAAGCCTAAGTGTTTGATATGTCATGAGTCCAAACTACTGTAGCATAAGCCCAATAAGAAATTAGCTAGATTAATTAAGTAAGCCCAATGAATTGGCTATGATCCATGGGGCAATCCAAGTGAGATGTGGGTAGACTTGACTTGATGGGCAAACATTTTGTGTGGTGACCAAGTGTGGTGATGGCCAAGTAATAGAAATGGCTAGCAAGTAGACTTGGTTGATAAGCAATGAATAATAAGGAGGTGTAATAAGGAGGTGATTAAAGGAGGTGGAATATCCAAATGACTAAGGTACCCTCACTTTGTCAAGCCTATAAATAGAGAGCTCATAATTCATTTATTGCTTGATCAAATTCCTTTCAACTTTCTCTTAGAAAGTAACTTAAGTGTTAGAGAGAATAAGCACTTTTAAGTCAAAGCTTCCTTTGTTAGATTTTCCAAGAAGAAGAAGTAATCTTCAAAGGTAATTGATTTTGTCTCTTCTATCACTATCATGGTAGGTTGATAAGAGAAGTGTAATCTAATGAACTTAGATGCTAAGAACATAAGGGAAGTGGATAAGCAATGGACTTAAGCCGAATAAGATGAATAAACAACTTGAACCTAAATAAGTTGATAAACTTGTACAAAACTTGCCATATGTTTGTCATATGATGTTAGTATGTGTTAGGTTTGTAATATTCATGAACGCAATCAAATTGCACAAAATAAGCGGAAACGTGTAAAATCAGAGTTTAAAATTTTACAAACCATATACCCGGATCATCCTTTATGCACAATTATTAATTAAACGAAAAGATATAAAAAATAAGAATCATACCCTTGAAGATTCGAGCTTCCTCAGGTACAAGTTCACCTCCAATACTTTTTGTGTTCAATTGAATCCACCGGGTTTGGTTCCTTCCTTTGATCAACGTTAGCCACCCAAGTGTTTGGCCTCTAGAGGTGATCCACCAAGGAAGAAGAAATATTCAAGA
Source organism: Panax quinquefolius (assembly GCA_020205615.1). Classification (NCBI taxonomy): domain Eukaryota; kingdom Viridiplantae; phylum Streptophyta; class Magnoliopsida; order Apiales; family Araliaceae; genus Panax; species Panax quinquefolius. Next base: position 42,119,539 of record CM035165.1, read on the forward strand.
AGAAGGGTGGTTGGTTAAACCCTAGTTTTTTATCTCTATAGAAAAAGGACGTACTGTCCAGCTATTGGAATTGCGTCGTTGTGATATCTGATATAAGACTCTCCTTGTAAAGATATCAGGTAACCCTATTTAATTAAAAATAAGGTATTATTTATTTAATTAAACTCTTTTAATTAAATGGGCTCCATAATCTTATTAGGGATAATTAATTAAACTCCTTTAACTAATTTTCCCTCCTAATCATATTAGGAATAAATGAGATTACTAATATTAAATTAATTCCTAAACTCTTTTAGAAATTAAAATAATAATAATTGTAATAATATTAATAAGACTCCTCTTATTAATTTATATTTAATATTTCTAAAATATTAAATAATAAATATTAAGCTATTTAATTTATTCTATCACCATAGATTAAATTATATATACTTAACATATTATTACGATTATGTCATTAACTTCTTAAATAATTATTCTTCCTTTTATGGTGTGACCTTTAGGTTCTCCATATTAAACCGGTTGTGAATAAATCAATTAGAACAATTTTAATCTTATTTAAATAAATAAATTAAATAATTAATTTATTTAAATAAATAATATTTATTCTACAATAGGGATAAGCCTCCCTAGCGATCAATGACTTTCCAGATAATATAGATTTCAACATTAATCATAAAAGAACCTTTGAGTAAATAGTTACCGTACAATACAATCCTTCCACCATACAATGTCCCAATTAAATATAAGACATGGAATTACCGTCAAGTCTTAATTTATTTAATTATATGTATTTCGCAACACCAAATAATGCAAATTAGAAACTCCTTTCTAATTTCATTCATTACGCCAAGGACTCTTTGGGTTGTCATTTATCGAATCACATAGGACATTTCTCTTCTTTTACTAGAAGTGATAGATTCTTTATTTATCATACATTATCTCCATGTACAACTTATTATACCCAAGCATACCCTTTGATATACCCTAAGGGTCTTACGGAATAAGTCAAAGTATAACTTATCATACATAATATATTATGATGATCTCAAGTCCAAGGATCACTTGTACTACTATCACTACAGGAATTCCTATTGACAGGCAAGTAAAACTCCATTAGGTATGCCTTAGCTAGCCACGTTCAGTGAACTTATTCTCTAATAAGCACCTACATACTTGCTTTAGTGTCTCCACACAAATGATCATGAGATCAATCATCCTCATCCAATGAGCAAGCAACATATGTACCAATCAATTCGGATTCACTAATCCCCAATTTAGTAATCCAACGATTGGGAACTATTTTGGTTTTAAGCTTTCTAAGAATTTAGATCTCATTAGAATGATCATCATCATTATTCTAAAAGCATTGCTTAAAACTATAGGTTTATCACATATTATAAAACAACATCATGTAGATAATTAAAAGCCTTTAATAAATTAATACTTTTTATTAATAAATGAATAAGATTGTTACAAAGTATATGCTTTATCATAAAAAATGATTGGCTTGTGTGCATACTACTTTCAATATGTTCATTATGGTATGAGAACATTAATTATTGGACTTAAGTTCGTAATAAGTCATAAGCATGAGCATTGGAGTTCATAAGTTAAATAAGTCATTGACTTGTGAGAATAAGTCAAAACCTACTTTGATAATAAGTTGGTGTAGTAAGTAACTTGAAATGTCTATATGTTGAGGTTTCGTCGGAATTCACACGATTGGACGATAATCGTCGAATTTGTGAAATTCTCGAAATGGAAGTTGTATTTTATGTTTGAAGTCGTAAACGCTGGTTTTCAATGGAGACAAGTCATATTTGGAATTATAGAGTTGCGGACTCGAAAATGGTCGGATTCCGATTTAGAATGAAGATACGAGCGTAGAACGTTCACAAACGCTTATCGTTTTTGTTAAAATAGATTAATAGGTGAAATTTTAGCAAACGAAGTAACATAGATAAATTCTTGCATGAACACATAGAGTACGTAATTTGTGAACCGTAGACTCTTGAACGAGCCAATTCGGACTTATAACAAAGAAGTTACGAGTCCGGGAATCTCATCTTTTGAAAAATCTTTCAAACATTTCTGTGGCATAGAGTCCGCGCCGCGGCGCGACTCCAAGCCATTTAGCCGGAGCCGCAATGCCAAAGGGAGCCTCAGCCCCTGCAAACTCGCCATGATGTGACACATAACAAAAGAGACTCATGCGTGCAGCTTTGAGTCCCAGGGTTTTTGAGCAATAAGAGAGGCGCAGCCATGATGCAGTACCAAAAGTTATATCCAAAATGCAAGCCAAATTGACCTCATGACCTAGATAAAGAAAAAGGTTTACATGTTGAACATGAATGGTAATGAATGAACACTTAATCAAGGATCTTAATGAAATATGGTTAAGACATAATTAAGCCTTAAGTATGAACACTTAGGGTTAAGTTAAGACAGTTACTTATGAACATAAGAATGATATAACGTAAAGCCGGAACCAATAATAACAAATCTAATACGTATTTAGATTGAGAAGAAGGGTAAGATTCTTTAGGAACCAAGTATGATCATTCATGACCTAATGCTCTATGTTATGTTATCATCTACTGTAGAGACTTAAGGACCTAAAGTGCACGTGTTATAAACAGTACCAGACGCTAAAGGCAAGTACTCTAACCCTTGTTCCAGTTCGATCGGGACAAGTCTTTGTGATTTATGTATTCTTCACATGAGTTAATGTTTGAGGAAGTCAAAGCCAAATCTTTCGGCTAGACGTATGCTATGTTATTCTATCAAGTGTTGATAAGGATATACCAAACTAATATTGTTGTGGTTTTCAAAAGTAGACTGAGTATGCTAAAATGTTTTGTCATCAAACGACAGGCACGTGAGGTTGCCATAACTTAATTGTATACACGTTTAATGAATGTAGTGTTGACCAACATAGAGTACTATAGGCTGATCACCTAGACGTGCTCGTAAGTTATGACAGACTTACGGACTTAGTGTCGGGACGTCTTTTTTTAAAGTACTTATGATATGCTTACGGTCTTGAACCGGAATTGATGTTTTACTGTGTGGTGAAATGTTTTGAATGAAAAGAAGTGCTATTTTGAATTGTCAATAGTACTTCATAGCTATTGTTCAGTTATTGAAGATATACTATTCCTATGTTTCAAGTATGCTATTTTCCTAAGAATTGTTGTACTTGCTGAGCTAGTTAGGCTCATTCTTGCTTGAACCATATGAATGCAGCTAAGACCAAACGGACCGATGGATCTGGCAAGGATAAAGGGAAGGCGAAGGCAAACTCGTAGATTACATATGTAATAGTATAGGTTTTGGTAAGAATAATATTTGATATTATGACAAAGACAAATGTATTGGTTGTAAAGAACCTGGGGAATGTAAATATTCTTTTTTTATATATAAGACATATCCATTCTTTTGAGGCTTTTCAATTGAATGTTTATGTGAACTATAGCACCATGTAGCACCATCTCTCGGGTTGGAAGATACCCTGATTTGGGGGCATCACAAAAATCATACTTCGTGAATAGTACTCGTGAATAGTACCGTATTCATGAATAGTGCCATATACGTGAATAGTGTCGTATACGTGAATAGTAACCTCGACATGAAAAAGTAAAAATTTTATAATAAAATTCACACCAATATTTTGTTATAATGATATTAAAAGAAATAACATCATTTACAAAGAAAATAACATCCTTTACCTCAAAAGAATAGTAATTCTGACTGAAACATCGGATATAATGCTGAAGAAAACATGCACTGCTTATCAACTCTCAAAGTATCTAAATACTCACAAAAATACACACAATATTATAGAGAAAGAAACTTCTGATTCTGGTGTAATTTTCAATTCTAACTAATAACCCTATTTATAGGAAATTCTTAGCACACCAAGATTGACAAAATCCCTACGGTTGCTTCTACGCACCCTTCTTTGAAAAATTAGCACACCACTTTTGAAATAATTCTCAGCACATTTTACACCAACAAAGGACAAGAGTGGGGCCTACCCATTCTAGAAAATCTCCACAAAAATATTTTAAATTTAAACAATATTCAGAAACTTCAATAATTCATAATAAATAGCCCTTTTATTAGAAAAATATGAACCTTATTTCTATTCCATATAAAATTTAATTCTTTACAACTTTGTAGAAGAAAGTTTTTTCAAATTCTAAACGAAAAGTGACCGAAATCCATATACGGATGATTTTTAACACTTTTATTTCGATAAAATACTGATAAAATACCTCAGCATTAATTCCTTCATTTATATCCACATAAAATAAATATTTTCTAATCATATAAATCAATAATTAATTATTCACAAATAATATTACAGAATCACAATAATGACAACCAGGTCATTCCTTGGAAAGAGGGGGATTTCTGATAATGATTTCTCCATACTGGCGCGTAATTAGGTGACCAAACCCTTTTCCTAGATAGAACATTCTTATACATTACCAATAATGCTATCTAATAATATTATTCAAATAATATGAATTATTAATTTGGTAATGGAAAATACTATGCAGTGACAATTATTGAATCAATAAAATAAAATATTGAACAATAATTACTATAACAATTATTGAGTAGTACCTTCTTACGTAAGAAACAATAATCCAAAAATAATGTGCAATACCGTGTGCTACTGTGCAACCACGCGTATTACTGTACTTTACCCACCGGGTATTCCAACAGTTTTAACGGTAACCGTTACGCCGTTATTATTAAAAAGAACTCATTCGTGTCATTTTATTTATCTGACAGTTTTTCGTTATGGGGCTCACAAATAGCTGCACTGTCGTACGGATATTTTCCGACAGCAAGAATATTCCACGACTAAATGAATTTCCCCGACAACAATGAATATTTTATAACCACTTGCTTATTTAAAATATTTCTGCATTTTACCTATAACTAACCACATTAATCAAATCAACCGCTTACTATTTTAAAATAATGAATAGAGGAAATTCAATTTTATTTATAAAAAGTTGGGCTCTTACAACCTCCCCTCCTTATTTAATTTCGTCCTCGAAATTGACGTACGTACCTGGTGTTTCAAAAAGTTGAGGATACCTCGCTTTCATTTCTGATTCCAACTCCCAGGTCATTTTCTCAATAGCATGGTTCCTCCACAAAACTTTAACTTATGGTATAACCTTTGTGCGTATGACATGCTCCTTCTTATCAAAGATCTTGACATGTACCTCCTCGTACGTTAAATCTTCGGCTATCTCATCTGGTTCTAACTCAATAATATGGTTTGGGTCTTTCACATATTTACGAAGCACAGATATGTGAAAAAATATTATGAACACGAAACATGCTTGGAGGTAATGTGAGTCTATAGGCTAGGCCACTTTTCCGACTCGGTCAAGAATCTCAAATGGACCAACATATCGTGGATTTAGCTTTCCTCTCTTCCCGAATCTTGTAACTCCCTTCCATGGAGCGACACGTAATAATACATGATCCCCAATATTAAATTCCATGTCCTTTCGATAAAGATCCGCATAACTCTTTTGTCGATCCTATTCCATTTGTATACGTTGTCGGATCATTTGGATCTTCTCTGTAGTCATACGTACCAATTCTGGTCCCAACAATGTTGCTTCACCCACCTCATCCCAACATACTGGAGAGCGACACTTTCTTCCATACAATGCTTTGAATGGAACCACACCTATACTTGCCTGATAACTGTTGTTGTAGGAGAATTCCACCAATGGTAAGTACTTATCCCAACTCCCTTTGAAGTCTAGAACATAAAGTTTCAATAGATCTTCAAGAGTTTGAATAGTCCTTTCCGATTGCCCGTCCGTTTGAGGATGATATGCCGAACTGAATCGTAAATCCGTGCCCATAGCTTTCTACAAACTAACCTAACATCGTGAAGTAAATCTTAGGTCTCGATCAGAAACTATGGATACTGGCATACCATGCAATCTCACAATCTCATTTATATACATACGAGCAAGGTGTTCAAGTAAATAAGTCTCCCATATTGGCAAGAAATGTGCAGACTTGGTTAATCTATCAACAATAACCCAAATCGCATCTATGCCTTGATAAACCTTGGGAAGACCCGTAATGAAAACCATGGTACTGTATTCCCACTTCCATTTCAGAATCTCAAGTGTTTGCAATAGACCATTTGGCACTTGATGCTCCGACTTTACACGTTGACAAGTTAAACACCTCGAGTAAACTCCACAATCTCTCTCTTCATAGTGCTCCCACCAAAATGTATGTCGAAGATCATGCTACATTTTGGTACTCCCAAGATTGATTGCAAATGGTTTGTTGTGTGCCTCCGTCATGATTCTATGCTTCAAGTCAGAATTGTTAGGAATGCAAAGTCCAGAGTTGACTCGAAGTATTCCTTCTTCATCGATTCTTACTTCTGGAATAACACCTTCTTGTACTTTCTTCTTCATACGCATCAACTCTGGGTTTGTGGCTTGAGCTTTATCGATTAAAGTCGGTTCTACTCGTATATTTGATATCATCACGTGGGTACTTGGATCCTTTAACTCTATGTCCATTCTTTGTAAGTCGTATAAAATGGGTCTTTGTGTTAATAACATCGCATTCGTACCCGCATAAGATCTTCTACTCAATGCATCAGCTACCACATTTATTTTTCCAGGATGATATTAAATGGTATGGTCGTAATCTTTCAACATCTCGAGCCAACGTCATTGCTGCATGTTGAGTTCCTTTTGGGTGAAGAAATATTTGAGGCTTTTATGATCCATATAAATTTCCATTTTCTCCCCATATAGGTAGTGTCTCCAGATCTTCAACGCGAAAACGACTGCTACCAACTCTAGATCATGAGTTGGATAATTCCTCTCATATTCTTTGAGTTGTCGCGAGGCATAGACTATGACTTTCTCATGTTGCATGAGAACACATCCTAACCCTTTGCCCGAAGCATCGCTATAGATAACAAATCTATCCAAACCAGATGGTATTGTCAGAACAGGTGTCGAAATGAGTCTCCTCTTGAGGTCTTGGAAACTCTTCTCACATTCCTCGCTCAATACAAATTTTGTATTTTTCTGAGTCAGCTGAGTTAACTATGAAGCCCCCAAAATTAGGTATACATCACCCATCTTGAGTCGCCAGATACATGATACAGAATTAAAATACAACTTAATAATACAACTGTCGTGTACAATACGGCAAAACATAAACTGTGAGTTTGAATACAAATATTGTCTACTAGAGAGTATACAAACTCAAAAGGAGTCCTCATTACAATTATTATCACACTATTTCACAGAATAGTGAGGACTACTAATGCACCATCTAGGACCATCACTCCGTTCCCCGACTCGTTCTAGCTATATTCTCATTTCACGAGAGAGAAACGGTGAAAAGAAAGGGTGAGCTCAACTAGCCCAGTAAGAAATATTATGACTAAGATAATGCAGAATAAATTATCATTAGCCTTAAACAGTGTTAAACTGATACAATATAACAAACATCAAGTTTAACTGTAGCGGAACAAGAAATCCATTAAAAGAATCAAGTAGAGAATAAAATCTACTATCTTTTCTGATTTAAAAGGTTTTTCATCACTTTTATCGCTGGGACTTAGCTTAATAAATAATCCACATCATCGAATCACCGCTGCACTACGGTCAAGGATATTCTTTAGTATCAGAACCACAATTATCCATGCACTACGGGCCAAGAATATTTGTGTATTCATTAATGGTCATGATCATGCCAACAACTGTTCATCAATGCACTACGGGCCAATGAGGACTTTTACCACATCATTTGTAAAATTACGGTCATGATTACACCGAATAATCCCTGGTCATAATCATACCAAGTCCATCTATGCACTACAGGCCACATATGACTTTCAAAAAATATAAATATGAGGATGATGACAATGATATAAGAATTCAATAAAAAAAGTTCAAGAATTAATTTGTCCAAGAACCAATAACGTCCAAATTGTCAACATGATACTGCATTGTAGAGTAAAATTCAAGAATGCTCAGAAAAGTATTTCCATGAAAAGATACTGGATGAAGCGCAATTATCAAGGATATTCCACTAATTTCATGGAGTATAGAAGTCAAAACTTTAACCAACTGAGTATAATAAAGAATGGAATAACAAAAGAAATCACCATGCCTGCGGTACTTCGCATAGACATGTTATTCTAACAGAATACTAAATAACAGAACCATGTCAGGCGAAATTCACACCGACAGGATGTTCCAACAGAATAATAAAGAATGGAATAACAACAAAAATCACCATGCATGCGGTACTTCGCATAGACATGTTATTCCAACAGAATACTAATAAGGACAGAATCAGGTCCAACGTAAAATGCACAGACAGGATATTCCAACAAAATAATAATAAAGACGGAACCAGGTCTGGCGTAAAACGCATAGACAAGATATTTCAACAGAATAATGAAGACAGAATCAGGTCCGGCGTAAAACGCACAGACACGATATTCTAACAGAATAGTAAAGACGGAATAATAGAAGAATGTCACCAAGTATAGGGTATCCCGCGTATATAAGTTATTCCAACAGAATAATAAAAAATGGAATAACATAAGTTCTCATCATGAATACAAAAGAATAACACCCCTTACGAGTACAACAAATAATATTCCCTACCTTAAGAAATAGAGTACTGGATATATAAGTAGTGAAGTAGCAGAATACTTTCTTCTTTCTCTCTATAGTTTATCTCTCAAGAGTTTATGTGAATTCGTAAGAAAATAATGAAGGAATGAGCTTCTATTTATAGAAAAATGGACTGCATAGTAACTAACTCATGAACGGTCCAGATTGATTTACTTTAATCTGGCGGTCCATATTTAAAACAAAATCTTTTAAATAAAATATAAAATATTCTATTTATAATATAATAAAATGAATAACTTTATAAAAGATTTTACTATGCAAACATTATGCAGACACTATGCAACACTATGCATAATAGAATATAATATATTCTATTTATAGTCTAATAAAACAGATAACTTTATAAAAGTATTACGTGTTATATAAAAAAATTTACTATGCAAAAACACTATCACGAGACAATATATACAACACTATGCATAATAGAATATAATATATTCTATTTATAGAATAACTTTATAAAAGTATTCTGTTTTATATAAAAAGATTTTTTGTATTATTACATTAATAATACCAACAAAACTGAGTCACTTATCACGTAAGCTTCAATAATTAATCTGGTATTGCTCTTATGCGACCACGCGTATTCTTGTATTTTTTAACCTTTGGGTGTTTCAACAGTTAACGGTAAAACTTCCGCCGTTATTTTCATAAAGTATTTTTGTCATTTTCTCAATCCGACAATAATTCCGTTGTGGGGTCCACCAATGATTATGTCGTTGTACGAATATTCCATATTAAAACGAATATTCCCCGACCAATCGAATATTATATAACAACTTTGGTACTTTGCAAAATTTATAAATATTACCCACAACTATAACATTATATCAATTTCACTCCATAATATTCAAAAATAATATTTATAGAAAATTCATCTTTATTCAAAAAGTTGGGGTTTTACAATCTCCCCTTCTTATGAAATTTCGCCCTCGAAATTAGGGTACGTACTTGGTATATTGAAGAGGTAAGGATACCTTGATTTCATTTAAGATTCTAACTCCCAAGTCATTTCCTCAACATTGTGGTTTCTCCACAAAACTTTGACTTGAGGTATAACCTTGGAGGTAGAATATGTTCCTTCTTATCCAAGATTTGAACGGGAACCTCTTCATATATCAAATCTTCTGCTATTTCGTCCGGTTCTAACTCAATAATGTGGTTCGAGTCTTCCACATATTTACGTAACATGGATATGTGAAAAACGTTATGAACACGAGACATACTTGGCGGTAAAGCGAGTGTATAGGCCACAATTCCTACTCGATCAAGGATTAAAATGGGTAGATGAATCGAGGATTGAGCTTTCCTCTCTTCCAAATCTCGTAACTCCTTTCCATGGAGCAACACGTAACAACACATGATCTCCTATATCGAATTCCACATCCTTTCGATGGAAGATCAAGATAACTCTTTTGTCGATCTTGTGAGATTTTTTATCGTTGTCGGATCGTTTGAATCTTTTTTCGTATTCATACGTAACAACTCGGTCCCAACAACGTTGCTTCACCCACCTCATCCCAACATCTTTGGAAGCGACACTTTCTTCGTATAGCGCGCTCGAATGGAGCCATGCGATACTTGCTTGATAAGCTGTTGTTGTAGGAAAACTCCACCAATGTTAAGAACTTGTCCCAACTTCCCTTGAAGTCAAGGACACAGAGTCTTAATAGATCTTCAAGAGTTTGAATCGTCCTCTCTGACTATCCGTCCATCTGAGGATGATATGCCGAGCTAAATCATAAATCTGTGCCCATAGCTTTTTGCAAACTAACCCAAAATCTTGAAGTGAATCTTCGGTCTCGATCAGAAACTATGGATACTAGCATATACCATGCAATCTTATAGCCTCCTTTATGTACATAAGAGCAAGACGTTCAAGTGTATAAGTTTCTCGTATCGGTAAGAAATGAGCAGACTTGGTCAATCTATCAACAATGACCCAAATCGCATATATGCCTTGAGAAACTTGGGGAAGACCGGTAACGAAATCCATGGTAATGTGCTCCCACTTCCAATCTAGAATTTCAAGTGGTTGCAATGTACCTTTTGTTACTTGATGCTCCGCCTTGACTCGTTGACACGTTAGACACCTTGAGATAAACAACGCTATCTCTCTCTTTATATTGCTCTTCCAAAATATATGACGAATATCATGATACATTTTGGTACTCCCAGGATGGATTGCAAACGGTGTGTTATGCGCCTCCATCATGATTTTATACTTTAAATCAGGGTCGTTAGGAACACAAAGTCTGGAGTTGACTCGAAGTATTCCTTCTTCATCGATTCTTACTTCCGGTATAGCACCTTCTTGTACTTTCTTCCTTATACGCATCTGCTCTAGAGTGCAGCAGCGAAGCGACTTTAACTTTATCAATTAAAGTTAAATTACTACTCGTATATTCGCCATCATCACATGGGTCCACAGAGTCTTTAACTTTATCTCCATCCTTTGTAAGTCACACTGAAATGGGCCTTTGCGTTGACAATATCGCATTCGCACTTGCATATGATCTTCTACTTTCGATAAATATCGGCTACCACGTTCACTTTTCGGGGATGGTATTGGATGGTATAATCATAATCTTTCAGCAGATTCAAGCCAGCGTCGTTGTCTCATGTTGAGTTCTTTTGAGTGAAGAAATATTTGAGGCTTTTATGATCCAGTAAAGATCTCCACTTTCTCCCCATACAAGTAATGCCTCCAAATCTTTAGTGCGAAGACAACAATTTATCAACTCTAGATCATGTGTAGGATAATTCCTCTCATATTCTTTGAGTTGTATTAAGTGAGGCATAGGCTATGACTTTCCCATGTTGCATGAGAACACATCCTAACCCTTTGTCAGAAGCATCATTGTAGATGACAAATCCCTCCGAACCGGATGGTATTGTCGAGCAGTCTTTGAAATGAGTCTTCTCTTGAGTTCTTGAAAACTCTTCTCACATTCCTCGCTCCAATGGAACTTTATATCTTTTCGAGTCGAAATTTGAGTTAGTGGAGTAGCGATTCGAGAAAACACTTCTACGAATCTCCGATAATAACCGGCTAAGTAAGAGAAAGCTACGTACTTCGATCCATCGATTTTGGTTGCTCGACTTTGAATAGCTTCAATCTTTGTTGGGTCAATAGATATTCTATGACTTGATACCACGTGCCTAAGGAATGCTACTTCCTCAAGCCAGAACTCGCATTTCTTCAACTTGGCATAAAGCTTATATTCACGAAGCTTTTGGAGTATCAGCCTCAAGTGTTGCTCATGATCTTTACGGGTTTTGGAATATATGAGGATGTTATCAATAAAGACGACCACAAAGTGATCCAAATATTCCTTGAATACTCGGTTCATCATGTCCATGATGGCAGCAGGAGCATTAGTCAATCCAAAGGACATGACTAGGAATTCATAATGCCCGTATCAAGTTCTGAAAGCCGTCTTTGGAATGTCATCGGTTCTAATCTCAATTGGTGATATCCGGAACGAAGATCAATCTTTGAAAAGAATTTGGCTTCTTGCAACTGGTCAAATAGGTCATCAATACGTGGCAATGGAATTTTTATTTTGATGGTGACATGATTCAATTCGATAATCAATTCAAAGTCGCATACTCCCATCTTTTCTTTTCACGAATAGAGCAGGAGCACCCCAAGGAGAAGTACTAGGGCGAATGAAAGCGATGTCTAACAATTCACGTAGTTGGTCTTTAACTCTTGAAGTTGATAGGAGCCATTCGATATGGGGCTTTGGAAATAGGTTTTGTACCGGGTTCAAGGTCGATAAAAATTCAATTTCACACTCACTGGGGTAGGCGGGAAGTTCTTGAGGGAATACATCGGGAAATTCATTAACAATAGAAATATCGTTCAAAAGCGGCGTATTTTTGTTTAGATCCGTGACATGAGCTAAGAAAGCTTGACATCCGCTTTTCAATAAAACGAATAGCTTTATGGCTTGAGATAGCGATGATTGATTTTAATGGTTTGGTGGCTTGAATTCGCATATGATTCGTTAGGAATATGAATGCTAACAATATTCTGAAAATAATGAATTTTTTTTGCATGATGAGTAGTTAACCAATCAATCCTAGAATTATGTCAAATCAAGTATTTTTAATGAAATAAGATCGACAAGTAATGTGAAGTCTTGATTTGAACCAAACAAGACTTATAAATAGTGGATGTAATGAAGGTTTCTCCCAACGGAGTTTCTACAGATAAGTCAAAGTCTAATTTCTCCGGAGTCAACTTTAATCTTTGAGCGCAAATAGGAGACATAAAAGAATGGATAGAACCGGTATCAAATAAGGTATAGACTTCGCTAGAGTGTATGATAAGCTTACCCATGATGACCTCATTCGGGTTCCTTGCTTTCTTGGAGGTCGCAACAAATGCTCTCCCTTGCACTACCGGCTTTGACTTTACTGGGACGGCCTTTGGTGCCTCCATCATGGCTGAACTTGTCTTCGGTGAACGACAAAATAGGGCTAAGTGACCTTCTCTTCCACAATTATAGCATGATTTGGACGACATCATGCAGTTTGGACTGATGTGTCCCTCCCCTCCGCATTTGAAGCATATGATAGGTGGTCGTTCTCCTTCCTTAACAACGGGTGCTGACGTTCTTCCATCATTGTTGAATCTCCTTTTCTTGAAATGTCCATTTTTATTGTCTTGGCCAAGATTACCACCGAAGTGGTTACCATTTCTGGCATGTTGATTCCTCCACGATTGTTGTCACCATTTCGATGGTGATACCTTTGGTATTTTTATCTTTTAATTTGCTTTCTCTTGGTTGCGTTGACTCGTTCTGGCGCTCCAATAAGCGAGCCCTATTTACAACATCTCGAGTACAAACACGGTTTATGAGAAATAAGATATTGACGTATCTCTGGGTTTCAAACCTCTTAAAAACATTCGCGTCATTCGCTCCTCATTATCGACCAAATGGGATGCAACCAGGGATAACTCATAAATTTAGCCTCGTATTGCGACACGATCATATTTTTTGTTCCAATTTGATAAACTCCACTTCTTTCATGTGACGAATACTCTCGGGAAAGTACTTGTCATTGAATAGCTCTTGGAACTTCTCCCAAGACATCTTGAATGCGTCGTCCAGTTAGTACGCTTTTCTGATTCCCACCAAGAATGTCGCCTCTTCACGCAAACATGAAGGTGGCGAAGGAACCTTTACTCCTTGGAGCATCCCAAGACATCAAATATCTTGGTGATCTGCTTTATTCATGCTTCCGCCTTAAGTGGTTTCGGCTCTCCAATAAACTCCGGTGGTCCCAGCTCCACATATTAATAATCGAGGATAATGTGCATCAGAAGGCGACAATCCTCATGCAAACAACAACACACGGACCAAATGATGAATGATGGATTGTTCAGAGGCTTTATGCAATTCATGCAACATCAAAGTAGAGCGGCTATTTGTATCGAAATGTAGGTTAGAACACTGGAAACTCTCGAACGATCACCGCTAAACAGTTCAAGGAGCTGGGACCACCGGAGTTTATTGGAGAGCCAAAACCACTTAAGGCAGAAGCATGGATAAAGCAGTTCACCAAGATATTTGATGTCTTGGGATGCTCCAAGGAGCAAAAGGTTCCCTTCGCCACCTTCACGTCAGCTCAAGAGCAGACATTAATGGGAATCAGAAATATACCCAAACCGACGACTCAAGATGTCTTGGGAGAAGTTCCAAGAGCTATTCAATGACAAGTACTTTCCCGAGAGTATTCGTCACACGAAAGAAGTGGAGTTTATCAAATTGGAACAAAACAATACGACCGGTTTAATTAATTACGAGGCTAAATTTATGAGTTATCCCGGTTTGCTTCCCATTTGGTCCATAATGAGGAGCGAATGACGCTAATGTTTTTAAGAGGTTTGAAACCGAGATACGCCAATATCTTATTTTCATAAACCGTGGTTTGTACTCGATGTTGTAAATAGGGCTCAGTATTTGGAGCGCGGTAACGAGTCAACGCAACCAAGAGAAAGCAGCCGACAGCATGAAAATACTAGTGGTATCAATCATCGAAACGATGACAACAAACGTGGAGGGAATCAACATGCTAGAAATGGTAACCACTTCGGTGGTAATCATGGCCAAGACAGTAAAAATGGACATTTTAAGAAAAGGAGATTCAACAATGATGGAAGGACGTTAGTACCAGCACCCGTTGTTAAGGAAGGAGAACGACCACCTATCATATGCTTCAAATGCGGAGGGGAGGGACACATCAGTCCAAACTGCATGATGTCGTCCAAATCATGCTATAATTGTGGAAGAGAAGGTCACTTAGCCCTATTTTGTCGCTCATCAAGACAAGTTCAAAGCCATGATGGAGGCAATTAAAGGTCCGCCCCAGAAAAGTCAAAAGCCAGAAGGCAAAGGAGAGCGTTTGTTGTGACCTCCCAGAAAGCAAGGAACCCGAATGAGGTCATCACGAGTAAGATTATCATAAACTCTAGCGCTCAACGATTAAATTTGACTCCGGAGAAATTAGACTATGACTTATCTGTAGAAACTCCGTTGGGAGAAACCTTAATTACATCCACTATTTATAAGTCTTGTTTGGTTCAAATCGGTACCCTCACATTACCTGTCGATCTTATTTCATTATAAATACTTGCATTTGACGTAATTCTAGGAATTGATTGGTTAACTACTCATTATGCAAAAATTGATTATTTTCGTAAGATTGTTAGCTTTCATATTCCTAACCAATCTGTTATGCGAATTCAAGCCACCATACCATTAAAATCAATCACTGTCATCTCAAGCCATAAAGCTATTCGTTTATTGAAAAACGGATGTCAAGCTTTCTTAGCTCATGTCACGGATCTAAACAAAAATACGTCATATTTCAATGATATTTCTATTGTTAATGAATTTCCTGACGTATTCCCTGAAGAACTTCCTGGCCTACCCCCAGAGCGTGAAATTAAATTTTGCATCGACCTTGAACTTGGTACAAAACCTATTTCCAAAGCCCCATATCGAATGGCTCCTATTGAACTTCTGGAGTTAAAGACCCAACTACAGGAATTATTAGACATCGATTTCATTCATCCTAGTACTTCTCCTTGGGGTGCTCCTGTTCTATTCGTGCAAAAAGAAAGATGGGAGTATGCGACTTTGTATTGATTATCGGCAATTGAATCATGTCACCATCAAAAATAGGTACCCATTGCCACGTATTGATGACCTGTTTGACCAGTTGCAAGGAACCAAATTCTTTTCAAAGATTGATCTTTGTTCTGGATATCACCAATTGAAGATTAGAACCGATGACATTCAAAAGACGGCTTTCAGAACTCAGTATGGGCATTATAAATTACTAGTCATGTCCTTTGGATTGACTAATGCTCCTGCTGCCTTCATGGATATGATGAACCGAGTATTCAAGGAATATTTGGATCACTTTGTGGTCGTCTTTATTGATGACATCCTCATATATTCCAAAACCTGTGAAGATCATGAGCAACACTTGAGGCTGATACTCCAAAAGCTTTGTGAATATAAGCTTTATGCCAAGTTGAAGAAATACGAGTTCTGGCTTAAGGAAGTAGCATTCCTTGGGCATGTGGTATCAAGTCATGGAATATCTGTTGATCCAGCAAAGATTGAAGCTATTCAAAGCTGGGAGCAACCTAAATCAAATGATCAAGCACGTAGCTTTCTCGGCTTAGCTGGTTATTATCGGAGATTCGTAGAAGGGTTTTCTCGAATCGCTATTCCACTACCTCAGCTGACTCGGAAAGATACAAAGTTCGGTTGGAGCGAGGAATGTGAGAAGAGTTTTCAAGAACTCAAGAGGAGACTCATTTCAAAGACTTTGTTACGACAATACCATCCGGTTCGGAGGGATTTGTCATCTATGATGATGCTTCTGCAAAAGGGTTAGGATGTGTTCTCATGCAACATGGGAAAGTCATAGCCTATGCCTCATGACAACTCAAAGAATATGAGAGGAATTATCCTACTCATGATCTAGAGTTGGCAGTTGTTGTCTTCGCACTAAAGATTTGGAGGCATTACTTGTATGGGGAGAAAGTGGAGATCTTTATGGATCATAAAAGCCTCAAATATTTCTTCACTCAAAAGGAACTTAACATACGACAACAACGTTTGCTTGAACTGTTGAAAGATTATGATCATACCATCCAATACCATCCTGGAAAAGCGAATGTGGTAGCTGACGCATTGAGTAGAAGATCATATGCAAGTGCGAATGCGATATTGTCAACACAAAGGCCCATTTTGTGTGACTTGCAAAGGATGGAGATAGAGTTAAAGACTCTAGGGACCCATGTGATGATGGCAAATATACGAGTAGAACCAACTTTAATTGATAAAGTTAAAGCTGCTCAAGCTACAGACCTGGAGCTGATGCGTATGAGGAAGAAAGTGAAAGAAGGTGCTATGCCGGAAGCAAGAATCGATGAAGAAGGAATACTTGAGTCAACTCTGCACTTTGTGTTCCTAACGACCTCGATTTAAAGTATAAAATCATAATGGAGGCGCATAACACACCGCTTGCAATCCATCTCAGGAGTACCAAATGTGTCATGATATTCGCCATACATTTTGGTGGAGCAATATGAAAGAGAGAGATATATTTGTTTATCTCAAGGTGTCTAACGTGTCAACGAAGTCAAGGCGAGTATCAAGTACCAAAAGGTCCATTGCAACCACTTGAAATTCCAGAATGGAAGTGGGAACACATTACCATGGATTTCAAGTTATCGGGCCTTCCCAAAGTTTCTCAAGGCATAGATGCGATTTGGGTCATTGTTGATAGATTGACCAAGTCCGCTCATTTCTTCGATCACGAGAAACTTATACACTTGAACATCTTGCTCAGATATATACATAAACGAGTTTGTAAGATTGCATGGTATGCCAGTATCCATAGTTTCTGATCGAGACCCAAGATTCACTTCAAGATTTTGGGTTAGTTTGCAAAAAGCTATGGGCACGGATTTACGATTTAGCTTGGCATATCATCCTCAGACGGACGGGCAGTCAGAGAGGACGATTCAAACTCTTGAAGATCTATTAAGACTCTGTGTCCTTGACTTCAAGGGAAGTTGGGACAAGTTCTTACCATTGGTGGAGTTATCCTACAACAACAGTTATCAAGCAAGTATTGGCATGGCTCCATTCGAAGCGTTGTATGGAAGAAAGTGTCGTTCTCCAGTATGCTGGGATGAGGTGGGTGAAGCAACGTTGTTGGGACTGGAGTTGGTACGTATGACTATGAAAAAGATTCAAACGATCCGACAACGTATAAAAACCTCACAAGATCGACAAAAGAGTTATGCTGATCTTGATCGAAAGGACGTGGAATTCGATATAGGAGATCATGTGTTGTTACGTGTTGCTCCATGGAAAGGAGTTACGAGATTTGGAAAGAGAGGAAAGCTCAATCCTCGATTCATCGGTCCATTTTAATCCTTGATCGAGTAGGAACTGGCCTATAGACTCGCTTTTCATCGCCAAGTATGTCTCGTGTTCACGACGCTTTTCACATATCCATGTTACGTAAATATGTGGAAGACCCGAACCACATTATTGAGTTAGAACCGGACGAAATAGCGAAAGATTTGACGTATGAAGAGGTTCCTGTTCAAATCTTGGATAAGAAGGAACATATTCTACGCTCCAAGTTTATACATCAAGTCAAAGTTTTGTGGAGAAACCACGATATTGAGGAAATGACTTGGGAGTTAGAATCTGAAATGAAATCAAGGTATCCTTACCTCTTCAATATACCAGGTACGTACCCTAATTTCGAGGGAGAAATTTCATAAGAGAAGGGGAGATTGTAAAACCCCAACTTTTTGAATAACGATGAATTTTCTATAAATATTATTTTTGAATATTATGGAGTGAAATTGATATAATGTTATAGTTGTGGGTAATATTTATAAATTTTTCAAAGTACGCAAGTTGTTATATAATATTCGATTGGTCGGTGAATATTCGTTTTAACAGGGAATATTCGTACAACGGCACAATCATTGGTGGATCCCACAACGGAATTATTGTCGGATTAAAAAAACGGCAAAAATACTTTATGAAAATAACGGCGGAAGTTTTACCGTTAACTGTTGAAACACCCGGTGTTAAAAGTACAGTAATACGCGTGGTTGCATAGTAGCACACGATATTAATTATTGATGCTTACGTGATAACTCACTTAGTTTTGTTGGTATTATTAATGTAATAATACAGAAAATCTTTTTATATAAAACAGAATACTTTTATAAAGTTATTCTATAAATAGAATATATTATATTCTATTATGCATAGTGTTATATAGTTATTCCAGATAGTGTTTTGCATAGTAAAATATTTTTATATAAAATGTAATACTTTTATAAAGTTATCTGTTTTATTAGACTATAAATAGAATATATTATATTCTATTATGCATAGTGTTGCATAGTTTCTGTATAGTGTTTGCATAGTAAAATATTTTATAAAGTTATCCGTTTTATTAGATTATAAATAGAATATATTATATTTTATTTAAAAGATTTTGCTTTAAATATGGACCGTCGATTAAAGTAAATCAATCTGGACCGTTCATGAGTCAGGTTATTATGCAAATCCATTTTTCTATAAATAAGCTCATTCCTTAATTATTTTCTTATTTAATTCAATGAAACTAGAGAGATAAACTATAGAGAGAAAGAAGAAAGTATTCGCTACTTCACTACTTATATATCCAAAGACACTTCTTCTTAAGGTAGGGAATATTATTTGTTGTACTCGTAAGGGGTGTTATTCTTTTGTATTCTTGAAGAGAACTTGTGTTATTCCATTTTTTATTATTCGTTGAATAACTCAGATACGCAAGCTAACCTATATTTGGTGACATTCTTCTATTATTCCGCCTTTACTATTCTCGTTGAATATCCTGCATACATGCTTTTACGCCGTAGACCTAATTCCGCCTTTATTATTCTCATTGGAATATCTTGTCTGGTATGCATTTTACGGGATTGGTTTAAATCCTTATTATTATTCTGTTTGAATATCCACGCTCATGCGTTTCTGTAGGACCTAATTCCGTCTTTATTAGTATTCTATTGGAATAACCTGTCTATGTGTAGTACCGCATGCATGGTGACTTCTGTTGTTATTCCATTCTTTATTATTCATTGGAACATCGCTTGCGGTCTTAATTTCACCGACTTTCGTTCCGTTATTTAGTATTTTGTTGGAATAACCTATCTATGCGAAGTATTGCATGCATGATGATTTCTTTTGTTATTCCATTCTTTATTATACTGAGTTGGTTAAAATTTTGACTTCTATACTCCATGAAATTAGTGGAATATCCTTGATAATTACGCTTCATCCAGTATCTTTTCATGGAAATATTCTTCTGAGCATTCTTGAATTTTACTCTACAAGGCAGTATCATGTTGACAGTTTGGACGTTATTGGTTTTTGGGCAAATTAATTCTTGAACTTGTTTTATTGAATTCTTATATCATTGTCATCATCCTCATATTTATATTTTTGAAAGTCATCCGTATTCAGTAGTATGTAGAATGACTTGGTACGATTATGACTGTGGATTATTTGTAATCATGACCGTAATCTTACAAATGATGTGGTAAAAGTCCTCATTGGCCCGTAATGCATTGATGGACAGTTGTTGGCATGATCATGACCATTAATGAATACACAAATATTCTTGGTCCGTAGTGCATGGATAATTGTGGTCGTGATACTAAAGAATATCCTCGTCAGAAAAGTGTGGGGTGATTCAATGATGTGGATTATTTATTGTCGAGTCCCCAAATGATAAAAGTGATGAAAAATCTTTTAAATCATAAAAGATAATAGATTTTATTCTCTACTTGACTCTTTTATTGGATTGCTTGTTCCGCTGCAGTTAAACTTGATGTTTGTTATATTGTATTAGTTTAACACTGTTTAAGGCTAATGATAATTTATTATGCATTATCTTAGTCATAATATTTCTTACTGGGCTAGTTAAGCTCGCCCTTTCTTTCACTGTTCTCTTCAGGAAATGAGAATATAGCTGGAACGAGTCGGGGAACGGAGTGATGGTCCTAGATGGTGCATTAGTAGTCCTCACTATTCTATGAAATAGTGTGATAATAATTGTAATGAGGACTCATTTTGAGTTTGTATACTCTCTAGTAGACAATATTTGTATTCAAACTCACAGTTTATGTTTTGTCGTATTGTATTTTTATAAATCAGTTGTATTATTAAGTTGTATTTGAATTCTGTACCATGTATCTGGCGACTCAAGATGGGTGATGTATACCTAATTTTGGGGGCGTCACACGACGCCTGTAATATGAAACGACAAGTGGTTCGACGCCTGTAATGTGAAATGACAATTGGTTCGACGCCTGTAAAGTGAAACGATAATTGGTTCGACGTCTGGTAAAGGCAAGTACTATTGGCGAAAGTGACTCTTAGATGATGACATATGGGCCCCATAGAATAAACCAAACTTACAACAAACGTCTCATAATAGACTTCTTATTTATATCAAAGATTGAATAAATAATACCACAAATCATTTTATCTTTAATATACACATTTTTAATCTTCCAACAATTATTCATCATTAATATTATAACTCACAATATTTAACAACTAGGTCATTCCCAGGAAAGAGGGGGCTTTCCGATAAGGATTTCTCCCTATTGGCGCGCAATTAGCTGACAAAACCTCTCCTCGACAGAACTTTCTAGATATCGTCAATATTGCAAATAATAATATGAATAACTTTGTCGTCTCAATTATTGATTTAATAATATAAATATTATGCAGATGATACTGTGATAATAATTGAATCAATAATATGAGATAATATGAAGCAATTACTGTAGCAATAATTGAATATAACTTAGTGGCTTCTTACGTAAGCATCAATAATCAATACCGTGTGCTACTATGCAACCACGCGTATTACTGTACTTTTACCACCGGGTATTTCAATAGTTAAAGGTAAAACTTTCGCCGTTATTTTTATAAAAAGATATTTCTGTTGTTTTCTAACTCCGACAATAATTCTGTTATGGGGGTCCACCAATGATTGTGCCATCGTACGAATATTCTCCGATAAAATGAATATTTTATAACAACTTGTTTACTTTGCAAAATTTATAAATATTACCCACAACTATAACATTATATCAAATCCACACCATAATATTCAAAATGATATTTAGAGAAAATTATTCTTTATTCATAAAATTTGGGGTCTTACACATATAGCTTGTTATCACGAAGCTTTTTAAGTACCAGCTTCAAATGGTGCTCATGATCTTCACGGCTTTTGAAATAGATGAGGATGTCATCAATAAAGACAACCACAAAATGATCCAAATATTCCTTGAATACTCAATTAATCATATCCATGAAGGCCGCAGGAGCATTAGTCAATTCAAAAGACATGAGTAGGAATTCATAATGTCCGTACCGAGTATGGAAAGCAGTCTTTGGAATGTCATCAGTTTTAATCTTTAACTGATGATATCTGGAATGAAGATCGATTTTTGAGAAGAATTTAGCACCTTGCAACTGGTCAAACAGGTCATTAATGCGAGGTAGTGGGTACCTATTTTTGATGGTGACATGGTTCAACTCCCGATAGTCAATGCAAAGTCGCATACTCCCATCTTTTTTCTTTACGAATAAAATAGAAGCACCCCAATGAGATGTACTAGGACGAATGAAACCAATATCTAACAACTCTTGTAGTTGGTTTTTTAACTCCTGAAGATCAATAGGAGCCATTCGATATGGGGTTTTAGAAATGGGTTTTGTACCGGGTTTAAGGTCAATACAAAATTCGATATCACGCTCTAGGGGTAGGCTAGGAAGTTATTCAAGAAATACGTCAGGAAATTCATTAACAATAGAAATTTATTCAAATCTAACATATTTTTGTTCAAGTCCATGACATGGGCTAAGAAAGCTTAACATCTGTTTTTGAATAAACGAATGGCTTTATGGCTTGATATGACATTGATTGACTTTAGTGGTTTGGTTGATTGAATTGGCATAACAGGTTGGTTAGGAATATGAAAACTAACAACCTTACGAAAATAATCAATTTTGGCATGATGAGTAGTTAACCAATCAATCCCTAAAATCACATCAAATGCAAGTATTTTCAAAGAAATAAGATCGACAGGTAATGTGATGGTCCTAACTTGAATCAAACAAGATTTATAAACCGTGGATGTAATGAAAGTTTCTCCTAATGGAGTTGCAACAGATAAGGCAAAGTCTAATTTCTCAGGGGTCAAGTTCAAACATTGAGCACAAGCAGGAGAAATAAAAGAATGGGTAGAACCGGTATCTAATAAGGTATAAACTTCGCAAGAGTTTATGATTAGCTTACCCATGATAGCTTCGTTCGGTTCCTCGCTTTTTAGAAAGTTATGAAAAACGCTTTCACTTGAACCACTGATTTTGACTTGTCTGGGACAGCCTTTGGTGTCATCATACCACTAGAATTTACTTTCACTACATGGCATATTCCACCCTCAACTGCTAAATCGTACTCCTATTCCATGATCTGAATCATTAATCTTCGATCCATATCGAATTGGGGTTGACCGCAATGTTTAGGGTAATTCAAAACTCGATGTTGGGATCTCCTAATTGCTGTCCAAAAAGAGAAATTTATATCATCTATTTTAGCCTTCTTGTATAGCCTTCTTGGATCAGACTTCTCTTTCCACAATATCAACGCGTCGTGCGGCTATTACCCATGCATCCTTCATTCTCACTCGTTCAGTTGTTTCTTCTTTTAGCTGATCCTTGACATTTGAATTCTCAGATTCCAGCTTTATTATCTTATACTCTGCCAAAGAGTGCTTCTGTTCAAGCATCACATATCGGGTAACACAAGCTTGAATTGTTGCATCCTTTTGCTCCACGACCGTCTGCCGTTCTTCGGCCTGCTCTTCTAACTCATTACTACGAATTTGCAGTTCTATATTTCGATCATAAAGTTCTCCTAATAAATCTTCCTCAGGTTCCTCTTCTTCCTCACTCTCAGCTGCTACCTCTATGACTAGCTCGGGTGCAACTATTAATTCTTCACTCACCACGTGGATATCTCTAATTTCTTCTTCACCTGACATCCTACAATCAAGTTTAATAACTTAATTAGTACTCCCCAATAAAATCTTTGTTATAATAAAATATTAAACTCCAATATTTATTCTTTAAATGAATCTCCTCGATTCATTACTTAAACTCTATATGAGTTCATATCTTGACTTTCAGATGTCATTTTCAAATACTGTCACAAAACAAGGGTTAATTAAAAAAATTAACATGCCACATATTATCCATATATTCTAACCGACCAAACAAATAAGCCTAGGTAGGACACACTAACGAAGGATTTACTCGTCTATCCCCTCCTATTTCTATTCCCCGATCTTCGCCAGAGACCATATCCCTAAGCTCTGATACCAACTGTGATGCCCCCAAAATAGGTCCACACAACCCATTCTGAGTCGCCAAATACATGGTACAGAAAAAAACTACAACTTCATTATTACAATTGTCATGCAAAATATGACAACATATATGCTGTGAGTTTAAATACAACTATTGTCTTCTAGATAATATCCAAACTCAAATAAGTCCTCAATACAATTATTGATACACTATTTTACAAAATAGTGAGGACTGCTAAAACAACTGCCCTGAAACATCACTCCACACCCCGACTAGTTCCCGCTATATTCTCGTCTCCTGAGAAGAAAAATGGAACAAAAAGGGAAAGGGTGAGCTCAACTAGCCCATTAAAGAATATTATGACTAAGATAATGTAGAACAAATTATCGTTAGCCTTCAATAAGTCAGATAAAATATAATGGACAACAAGTTTTAGATCAATATTCGCAGCGGAAATAACAATTCATTAGAAGAGTTAAGTAGAGAATGAAGTCTACTGTCTTCTATGATTTAAAAGTCCATCATCAATATTTTATCCGTGTAACATCAATCAATATACATCCTGAATCAAATATTCATCTTTGCACTACGAGCCAAAGATATTCATTTGTATCATTAGTTGGTCATGTTGATCTCAACACCTGTCCATCTTTGCACTACGGGCCAAAGATATTCATCAAGTAATCATTCATCTTTGCACTACATGCCAAAGATATTCAGTTATATCACCATTTAGGACTAAGGATGATGAAAATATTTTTAAGAAAATGAATCCAGTGAGATAAAAGGACAAAGATTAGGGATTTGTAGTTTAGTTTATCCAAGTTCAAAAATACTCAATAATAATCAATTGTGGAGCAAAATTTAAGAATGAAGATCAAAACATGGTTACAATCAAAGATAGTTACCATAATAGACAACTTGGACAAAGACAAGAAAATTTAATTTTTTTTTTCTATGAATAGTGTCGTATTCGTGAATAGTGCCATATACGTGAATAGTAACCCCGACACAAAACGGTAGAAATTCCATAAGAAAAATCATACTTCGTGAATAGTACCCATGAATAGTGTTGTATACGTGAATAGTAACCTCGACATGAAAAGGTAAAAATTTCATAATAAAATTCATACCAATATTTCGGTATAATGATATTAAAAGAAATAACATCATTTACGAAGAAAATAACATCCTTTACCTCAAAAGAATAGTACTTTTGACTGAAATATCGGATATAATGCTGAAGAAAACTTGTACTGCTTATGAACTCTCAAAGTATCTAAATAGTCACAAAAATATGCTCGATATTATAGAGAACGAAACTTCTGATTCTGGTGTGATTTTCAATTCTAACTAAGCACCCTATTTATAGGAAATGCTTAGCACACCAGGATTGACAAAATTCCTACGGTGGCTTCTACGCACCCATCTTTGAAAAATGAGCACACCACTTTTGAAAGAATTCTCAGCACATTTTACACCAACAAAGGACAAGAGTGGGGCCCACCCATTCTAGAAAATCTCCAGCAAAATATTTTAAATTTAAACAATATTCAAAAACTTCAATAATTCATAATAGATATCCCTTTTATCAAAAAAATATGAACCTTATGTCCATTCCATATACAATTTAATTCTCTACAACTTTGTAGAAGAAAGTTTTTTCAAATTCTAAACGGAAAGTGATCGAAATCCATATGTAAAGACCCCAAACTCGGGTACTTGAAACACGAATTCGGTTCTTCACGATACCATTTCTATGAGCGAAATAATACTAATAATAATAACAATAATATAAATATCAAACTTAACTTACATTTATCACAATCTAATCCCAATTACGCAACCTTTACTATAATTCTTTACATGATATATAATACATATCATTGTCTATATATTGTCTAACTATTACAAAAGATACCATTAAACATGTTCTGTTTGCTTTCCTTTTCACTTGTTCTTGTCCGAACCTTCGAGTTGTTCATGCCTAGCTGAAAACATTTAAATTTAAGTAAGGGTGAGCATTTGGGTGCCCAGTAAGTAATAACAATTAGAAATATAAGTAGCTGAAAGAAATAAATGTTTTCTTTGTACATCACTTCTACAACGAATTTATAGTTGTGAAGTAAACTGAACCGATAATAATAACATAACAATTCTATCTCCAAATTTTGAAACTACATATTGACTATATATGAGGTTTAGTTGACATACTATGAACATTGTTTTTAGTTTTCGATAAGGTTTAGCAGAACTTCATCTACAATCCGTTATAACTTATGGGCGCGAGGGTGATCATCCCAATGAGACCTGTATTGATCAATACTACATTGCTAGAACGATATTATCGTTCATATCCTTTGTCCGCCTTAGCGCATAAAATTTTTCCCGTGATTGGGATGTTCATACTTAGTCTGGAATCCGAACCAAAACAATTTGATTAGATACAAAAAGGTTTTTAACTTATTCAATGATATTTCAAAATGTGTGTGTCTAAGTGATCAAATAGACTTTATATATATATATATATATATATATATATATATATATATATATATATATATATATATATATATATATATCAACATGTGATTAAATACAATGATTATCCAAGTGGGGACCTTTGGTATAACCATATATAGAAATTAATGAATGTAATATATATCCGAATTATCATATACTAACTTGTTGATAAACAAGTGATTAAGATTTTATAACATTAAAACGCTTTTAAACTAATTTATTTAATATAATTATTAAATAACTTTAATATCATTAATAATAATTAATTAATGAAATTTACCTTTAAATATTAAAAGTTATATTTTATAACTTAAAATATTTTTAAACTATTTATTTTCATTTAAAATGATTTTTCTAATATTAAAATCATTTTTAAACTAATTTATTTAATATAATTATTAAATAAATTTAATATCATTAATATTAAAATATTAATATTTTTCATGACAAAATATCAAAAGTTATATTTATAACTTAAAATACTTTTATAACCTTTAAATCATTTTTCTATAATTTTAAATCTTTAATTCTATTTTTCATAATTTATTTAATATATTAAATAAATAACTTAATTATCATTAATATTAATTAATTAATGAAATTTATCACAAAATATTAAAAGATATCAAAATAACTTAAATTATTTTCTTATACCATAATATAATTTTAAATGATTTTTTCATGTATTAAAATCATTTTTAAATAATTTATTTAATAATATAATTAAATAAATTAAATAATCTTAATATTTCAAAATATTAAATTTTTATGAAATATATTCAAAATAATTAAAAACTAATATTCAAATTTTAAAATAATTTTTAAAACTGATTTTATAATTTTTAACAATTTATTCTTATTTTTAATGCATTTTTTCGGAATTTAGGAAATTAAATTAAAAGAAACCGTCGCTATAGCTTTTAGCTACACTTTCTGTCGCTGTTGGTGTTCTTGAGCTCAAGAACACTGACAGCCGGCCTTAACAAGGGGTCAACTTTGACAAACTTTAAATCTTAATCCAATCATGTTCTGGGATATCCTTAACCATGACCGTGTAGTCATTACACAACACAACAACTAGCAATCAACATCTAGGCCCTACTACGAAAACACAAAGAGGTCTGGGATTGTAAACATGCTGTCAGACATTCATCTGGGTTTTCTAAGCCTAGACAGTTTCGAGTTTACACATTCAAGCTCACTTTAATCTATGTTCTGGTCTTGGTCCAGGTGGTTTAATGCTTCAAAGTTATAGTCCATGTATGATAGAATATTTACAAAGTAACATATTAGATTAACAACAACAAAATCATAATTTATGAGCCGGTCAAAGGCTATCAGAGAGCTTGCTCATAGACTTTTCTGGAAATTCCAGAAATACAAAAACAGTACAAGTGGCCTACTTTGACCGCTTTCCACGATTGATATGTTGATTGTTTATGGGATCTTAAGACATGAATCTATAGTCCATATTACCAGTTACAACATGTACCAAACAAAAAGATTATAGAACTTAAAACCTGACAGATCCGGACTTACAAAGTTCTTATCAGACACTGGAAAATGCTTTCTGGGTTACCCATAATTCATCCGGTCATGCCCGGTCAACGGGTTTTGACCGTTTATAAAATGAAATCCAGACCTCATCAAAACTTTTTTTGAGTTTTAGAACAAAGAACATACTACATACTACAAGTAACAACCTTCAAACAACAACAATACATAACATGCTAAGATTTACAGGTTCTGACATTCGTTGTCAGACTAGAAAAAATTAAATTCCTTGATTTTGAAAAACTTAAATTTTGAGCACTTTGATGTTATGGATATGGGATATAACAACCCAGATCACTAAATAACATCTTATTACACAACATTAAACAACAAACAACAAAATCTAACATCAGATCAAAGGATTTTCAAATTCTAGGGTGTATACCTTTTCTAAGCTTTAATTTTGATTCTGACCTCCCGATTTGTTAATGGTATTCGTGGGGCTTGATTGGGGACTGATCTACCAAGTAAGTTTCGTAGGTTTTAGGTGGAGAGAGTTTAGTTGAGTGTTTGTAAGAAAAAATTGTGCAAATGCTCACTTTTCTCTCTCCAATTCAATTTATATCATTTGGGTGCAATGAATGGGCTGATAAAAGGGCTGATTGCTGGCATTAGAGAGCACATGGGGTGGTTGGTTTAGGTCACCAACTAAAGCATTAGCTAATTTGACAAGTTATTCCCAATTATATAATAAGGGCATAATAGTCTTTTGGTTCACAAATTTAATGACACTTTGATCTTTTGGCAAACCCATAGGCATTGACCCTTAGGGTTTAACCCTAAGGTTTTCCAACAATTGCATTCTAGAATTATATTTTAGGGTTTGTTAAAAAAAATTTAAATAAATTTTAGTTTTTAAAATTTGTAAATTAGGGTTTCTTAATTAGATTAGATTTCTAATTATCTAAACTTGAAAATTAAATTAAGAATTTACTAATTATAATTAACCTCGCTAATTTAGCAATTAGGGCACCAATTAGCAAATTAGGGTTACTAATTTACAAATTATAGTTTCTAGCTAATTAGGGTTTTGAAAATTAGGGTTCTCCCTAATTAGGGTTAATATCTATCACACCAATCATGAATTACATTAACATCATTACCAATAAATCTTGAACTCTAATTTGAGTTTCAAGTTAGGGTTTAACAATAACTTAGGATTTTCTAAATATTAATAAGGGTTTCTAAAAATTAATATTTTAAATATTAATTAGGGTTTACCTAATCAATATAAAATTATATAATACATAACATGCATGCACCATATAACACAGTTATTGTAAGACTCAAATTTTTTTTTAAATAAAAAGGAATTTCCTTTATTTATTATTTTGAAATAGTAAGGGTTGATTTGATTAATGTGGATAGTTAAGGGTTAAAATATAAATATTTCAAAATAAGCAAGTGGTTATAAAATATTCATTTTTATTCGGGGAATATTCGTTTGGTCGTGGAATATTAGATCGCTTGTGGGAATATTTAAATGCCATAAAATGCACCGTGTGTGGGCCCCATAACTGAAAGCGATTGGATGAGGAAAACGACAAATATAAGTTGTTTAAAAAATAATGGCGTAATTGTTACCAGATTAATCATCGTTGGAATACCCGGTGGTTAAAACACACTAATACGCGTTGTTGAATAAAGACACTGCAGTATTGCATCAATTATTGATTCTTACGTAAGAAGGCACTACTCAATAATTGTTACTGAAGAATTCTTTGTTCAATAGTTTATTTTATTGATTCAATAATTCTTTGCGTTGGTATTTTATATTATTCATTGCTTCAATAATTGTCATCGCACAAGATTTCCCATTATCGATCAATAATTCATATTATTTGAATAATATTATTAGATAACATTATTGGCAATGTCTAGAAAGTTACATCTAAGGAGAGGTTTGGTCACCTAATGCTGCGCCAAGAAGGAGAGATCCTTATTGGAAAGCCCCCTCTTCCGGGAACAAACTGGTTGTATAAATGTGATTTCGTAATATTATTTGTGAATAATTAATTATTGATTCATATGATAAGGAAATATTTATTTTATATGAATATAAATGATGGATTTATTTATGTGGTTATTAATGAAGGAATTAATCTTTGAGATGTTTTATTTGTATTTTGCCGGATTGGAGGTATTAAAAGATCAAATTGGTGTTATTACGACTTTTATTGTGTGAGTTATAATATTTAATCCGATAGTTGGATCGTTGTAATTTTTGGATATGTTATACATATATAAGTTGAGTATATGTCCACAAATTTTGAACCGTTAAAAATGAGCGATAATTTATTATGAATTTTAAGAGGTGTCGATTGTAAATTAGGTTATAAATGATTTTGGTGAAAAATTCTAGAATTGGTGGGCCCCACTTTTGGTTGGTGAGAAATGTGCTCAATTGAATTTTCAAATGTGGTAGGTGGGAATAGTACAGGTGTAAAGCCATCGGGTTGCTTGAGTTAAGTCTGCCTTCTGCGTGCTAACATTTTCCTATAAATATAGGCTAAGTTAGAATTGAAAATCACACCGTAAACAAAGTTTTTCTCTTTCTCTATATTATCGAGCGTATTTTGTGAGTATTTAGATACTTGAGAGAGAGTCTTTGTCAAGACAAGTTTCATTCAAAGATCACTTCCGAGCCTTTCCTTCCAAGTAATCGATTCTTTGAGGTAAGGGATATTATTTTTTTCAGTAATGATATTATTTCTTCAATATCATTATCTTTGAAATATTAGTTGGAACTTTTATCAAATTTGGAACTTTTTCATGTGGGGTTACTATTCATGAGTTACTATTCACGAAGTTACTATTCATGAGTTACTATTCACGAAGTTACTATTCACGAGTACTATTCATGAAGCGTGAAGATGTTTTTGTGGAATTTCTATCTTTTGGTGTCTGAGTTCTTATTCACGATATATACTATTGACTATTCACGATATATGATACACTATTCATCGAAAAATAAAATTTCTTCTTTTCGTCAAAATATCTATTCGGATACTAGCTTTGATTGTATCCATGTTTTGATTATTCTTGAATTTTACACCACTATGATTATTTTTGAGGTATTGTTGGACATGGATAAAACAAAATACTAATCCTTAATCCTTAATCCTTGTCATTTTGTTTCCTTTGGATTCGTTCTTTAAAAATATTTTCATCATCCTCTACCTTAAATGATGATATTATTGAATATCTTTGGTTCTGTAGTGAAAAAGATGAACAGTGTTTAAATGACATATAACCGATCGATGAATATCTTTGGCCTTTAGTGCAAAAGATGAACAGTGTTGAGATGAACATGACCGATTGATGAATATCTTTGGCTCAGTAGTGCAAAGATGAATATTTGATTTGAGATGAATATTGATTGATGTTACAGGATAAAATATTGATGATGGACCGTTAAATTCATAGATTATAGTAGATTTCATTCTCTACGTAACTCTTCTATGAATTATTATTTCAACCGCGAATATTGATCGAAACTTGTTGTCTATCAGATTCTATCGATTTTTCCTGTTGGAGACTAACGATAATTTGTTGTATATTATCTTAGTCATAGTATTCTTTTTCGAGCTAGTTGAGCTCACCCTTTTCCTTGTTGTTCCATTTTTCTTCTCGGGAGGCGAGAATGTAGCGAAGTACTAGTCGGGGTATGGAATGAAGGTTCTAGAAAGAGTTGTTTAGTAGTCCTCACCATTTTGTAAAATAATGTATCAATAATTATGATGGGGATTTATTTGCGTGTGGATATTGTCTAGAAGACAATATTATATTTAAACTCATTAAGATATATTGTCGTATTTCACACGACATTTGTATTATTGAAGTTGTAGTTTGCTTCTTGTACCATGTATTTGGCGACTCGAGAATGGGTGTTGTGTATATACTATTTTGGGGGCGCCACGCTTGGTATCGAGCTTAGGATATGATCTCTGGCGGAGATCGGGGAATAGAACTAGGTGGGGAGACGAGTAAAACCTTCGCTAGTGTGTCCTACCTAAGCTTATTTGTTGGTTGGTCATAATATAGGGGTATTATGTGATTTGTTAATTTATTTAATTAACCCTTGTTTTATGATAGTTTTTAAGAATGGTCATTTGAGAACGTTAACAATGGAGTGAATGAGATCGTGGAGACACCTCTAATCGCCAACCGTGATAATGTGATGTCAAAGAAGAAGGAATTAGAGATATCCATGTGGTGAGTGAAGAATTGATAGTTGCTTTTGAGAGATAGTCGCAGAGGTAACTTGGTGAGAGTGAGGAAGAAGAGGAAGAAGAGGTACCTGAAGAGAGTTTATTAGAAGTATTTTATGATCAAAATGTAGAATTGCAAAATTGTATTCATGAGTTAGAAGAGCAGGCTGAAGAATTGCAGGCAGTCGTGGAGCAAAAGGATGCAACGATTCAAGCTTGTGTTACCCGATATGTGATGCTTGAATGAAGCACTCTTTCGCGCGAGTATAAGATGATAAAGTCGAATCGAAATGAAAGAAGAAATAACTGAACGAGTGAGAATGAGTGGTGCATAAGTAAAAGCCGCACGACGCGTTGATATTATGGAAAGAGATGTCCAATTTAAAAAGAGAAGATTTAACGATGACGGGAAGACATCGGCAGCAGCATCAGCACCATCAACAAATTCTAGGGGAAGAGAACGATTGCCAGTTAGATGCTACAGATGTGGAGAGGAGGGACATATAAGGTCAAACTGTTCAAAGCCTTCCAAGGTATGCTATAATTGTGGAAAAGAAGGACATATCGCTCGAGATTGTACGATATCGAAACCCAGTCCAGCGAGAATGGTGACTCAAAAGGATGTCCCAGAAAAGTCAAAGTCAACGGTTCTTGGAAGAGCGTTTGTCGTGACCAATCAAAATGCGAGAGAACCCGAACGGTTAGCACGGGTTAGTTAATTATAAATTCTTGCGAAGTATATACCTTACTAGATATTGGTTCTACCCATTCTTTTATCTCTCTTACTTGCGCTCAACGTTTGAACTTGACTACGGAGAAATTAAACTTTGACCTATCTGTGGAGACTCCATTAGGAGAAACTTTCATTACATCCGTTGTTTAAAAATCTTGCTTGATTCAAGTTGGCACTATCACATTACCGTTAACCTTATTTCTATAGAGATATTTGCTTTTGATGTGATTTTTAGGTTAACTACTCTTCATGCCATATTGATTGCTTTTGTAAGGTTGTTAGTTTTCATATTCCTAAGCAACCTGTTATTCGAATTCAAGCAATCAAACAATTGTAGTCAAACATTTTCATATCAAGCCATGAAGTTATTTGTTTATTACGGATGTCAAGTTTTCTTAGTCCATGTTATGGATTTGAATAAAGATACGCCGATTTGAATAATATTCCTGTTGTTATTGATTTTTCCTGACGTATTTCCTGAAGAATTTCTTGGTTTACTCCCAAAACCTGATATTAAATATTGTATCGACTTTGAACCCGGTACAAAACTCATTTCTAAAATCTCATATCGAATGGCTCCTATTGAACTTCAGGAGTTAAAATTCAACTATAGAATTTGGTACCTGAGCCTTTATCTGGTGACTTCCTTTGTGGAATTTACCTAAGCCAGACTCTCTATAGGGGACGTCATATTCGTGCGATAGTAAACTGATAGGTGTCATTGTGACGTGCTATCCAAGATTGGGATATGAGTCACAGTTGAGAGCAACCTAAGTCAGTAATCGAAATACGTAGCTTTTTAGGCTTAGTTGGTTATTATCGGAGATTCGTTGAAGGATATTCTCGAATCGCTATTCCATTATCGCAAATTGACTCAGAGAGATACAAAATTCGAATGGAGCAAGGAATGTGGGAAGAGCTTCGAAGAACTCAAGAGGAGACTCATTTCAGCACATGTTCTGACCATGCCATCCTGGAAAAGCGAACGTGGTAGCTGACGTGTTGAGTAGAAAATCGTATACAAGTACGAGTACGATATTGTCAAAGACTAATTTCGTATAATTTACAAATAATAGAGATGGAGATGAAAACTCTAGGTACCCACGTGATGATATACGAGTATAATCGACTTTAATCGATAAAGTTAAAGTCGCTTTCAAGCCACCAATCGGAAATGATGCGTATGAAGAAGAAAGTACAAGAAGGAGCTATTCCTAGGGCGAGAATTGATGAAGAAGGAATACTTGAGTCCACTCTAGACTTTGTGTTCCTAACGACTCGATTTGAAGTACAAGATTATGATGGAGGCACACAATACACCATTTGCAATCCATCTCGGAAGTACTAAAATGTATCGTGATCTTCGACATACATTTTGGTGGAACAATATGAGAGAGAGATTGCAAAGTTTATCTCGATGTGTTTAACTTGCCAAACGTAAAAGGCGGAGCATCTAGTACCTAAGGGTCCGTTGCAACCACTTGAGATTCGAAATGGAAGTGGGAACATATTACCATGGATTTCGTTACGGGTCTTCCTACGGTTTCTCAAGGCATCAATGCTATTTGGGTTATTGTTGATAGATTAACCAAATCTGCTCATTTCTTGCCGATACGGGAGACTTATTCACTTGAACGTCTTGCTAGTATGTACGTGAATGAGATTGTGAGGTTGCATGGCATGCCTGTATCCATAGTTTCGGATCGTGACCCAAGATTCACTTCAAGATTTTGGGTTAGCTTGCAAAAAGCTATGGGCACGGATTTGCGATTTAGTTCGGCATACCATCCCCAAACGGACGGACAATCAGAGAGGACTATTCAAACTCTTGAAGATATATTAAGACTCTGTGTCCTAGACTTCAAGGGTAGTTGGGATAAGTATTTACCATTGGTGGAATTCTCCTACAACAACAGTTATCAGGCAAGTATAGGTGTGGCTCCATTCGAAGCATTATATGGACGAAAATGTCGTTCTCCAATATGTTGGGATGAGGTGGGTGAAGCAACATTGTTGGGACCCGAGTTAGTACGTATGACTACCGAAAAGATCCAAATGATTCGACAACGATACAAACCAAGACAAGATCGACAAAAGAGTTATGCGGATCTTCATCGAAAGGACGTGGAATTTAGTGTAGGGGATCATGTATTATTGCGAGTTGCTCCATGGAAGGGAGTTACAAGATTTAGGAAGAGAGGAAAGCTCAATCCACGATTTATTGGTCCATTTCAAATTCTTGACCGAAAGTAGAAATGTAGCCTATAGACTTGCGTTACCTCCAAGTATGTCTCGTGTTCATAATGTGTTTCACATATCCGTACTTCAGTAAATATGTGAAAGACCGAACAACGTTATAGAGTTAGAGAACCGACGAGATAGCCAAGACTTAACATATGAGGAGGTACTGCCAAGATTTTGGATAGGAAGGAGCATGTCCTACGCCAAGAAAGGTCATACCACAAGTTAAAGTTTTGTGGAGGAATCATGCTATAGAGGAAATGACACAGGAATTGGAAACGGAAATGAAAGCGAGGTATCCTCACCTTTTCAAACACCAGTATCGCACGCCAATTTCGAGGACTAAATTTCATAAGGAGGGAGGTTGTAAGACCCAAGTTTTTTTTTAAATAAAAAGGAATTTCCTTTATTTATTATTTTGAAATAGTAAGGGTTGATTTGATTAATGTGGATAGTTAGGGGTTAATCACGCAAATATTTCAAAATAAGCAAGTGGTTATAAAATATTCATTTTTGTCTGAAATATTCGTTTGGTCGTGGAATATTCATACTGTCGGGGAATATTCGCATTTATTTGCGCAAGCAAAATAATGTGGGCCCCATAACGGAAAAGCGATTGGATGAGGAAAACGACAAATATAAGTTGTTTAAAAATAACGGCGTAATTGTTACAAGTTAATATCTTGTTGGAATACCGGTGGTTAAAACGCACTAATACGCGTTGTTCAACAAAAGAAGACACGCAGTATTGCATCAATTATTGATTCTTACGTAAGAAGGCACTACTCAATAATTGTTACGGTAATTAATCGCTCAATAGTTTATTTTATTGATTCAATAATTGTTGCGTTGGTATTTTATATTATTCATTGCTTCAATAATTGTCACGCACAAATTTCCCATTATCGATCAATAATTCATATTATTTGAATAATATTATTAGATAACATTATTGGCAATGTCTAGAAAGTTACGCTTCTAAGGAGAGGTTTGGTCACCTAATTGCGCGCCCAAGAAGGAGAGATCATTATCGAAAGCCCCTCTTTCCGGGAAAAATGGTTCGTCATTATAAATGTGATTCGTAATATTATTTGTGAATAATTAATTATTGATTCATATGATAAGGAAATATTTATTTTATATGAATATAAATGATGGATTTATTTATGTGGTTATTAATGAAGGAATTAATGTTGAGATGTTTTATTTGTATTTTGTCGGATTGGAGGTATTAAAAGATCAAATTGGTGTTATTACAGCTTTATTGTGTGAGTTATAATATTTAATCCGACCGTTGGATCGTTGTAATTTTTGGATATGTTCTACATATATAAGTTGAGTATATGTCCACAAATTTTGAACCGTTAAAAATGAGCGTATAATTTATTATGAATTTTAAGAGGTGACTGATTCAGAAATTAGGTTATAAATGATTTTGGTGGAAAATTCTAGAATTGGTGGGCCCCACTTTTGGTTGGTGAGAAATGTGCTCAATTGAATTTTCAAATGTGGTGGGTGGGAATAGTAGGCGAGTAAAGCCATCAAAGTTGCGAGTTAAGTCTCGCTTTGCGTGCTAACATTTTCCTATAAATAGAGGGCTAAGTTAGAATTGAAAATCACACCAGAAACAAAGTTTTCTCTCTTTCTCTCTCTATATTATTGAGCGTATTTTGTGAGTATTTAGATACTTTGAGAGTTTCTTTGTCAAGATACAAGTTTCATTCAAAGATCACTCCGACCTTTCCTTAGAAATAATCGATTCTTTGAGGTAAGGGATATTATTTTTTCAGAATGATATTATTTCTTCAATATCATTATCTTTGAAATATTGGTTGGAACTTTTTATCAAATTTGGAACTTTTTCATATCAGGTTACTATTCATGAGTTACTATTCACGAGTTACTATTCATGTGTTACTATTCACGAGTTACTATTCACGAGTACTATTCATGAAGCGTGAAGATGTTTTTGTGGAATTTCTATCTTTTGGTGTGTGAGTTACTTATTCACGATACTGCCAAGACTATTCACGATATCTGGCACTATTCACCGAAAAATAAAATTTCTTCTTTTCGTTCAAAATATCTATTTTGGATACTAGCTTTGATTGTATCCATGTTTTGATTATTCTTGAATTTTACACCACTATGATTATTTTTGAGGTATTGTTGGACATGGATAAAAAACAAAGTACGAATCCTTAATCCTTAATCCTTGTCATTTTGTTTCACTTTGGATTCGTTCTCTTAAAAATATTTTCATCATCCTCGTCTTAAATGATGATATTATTGAATATCTTTAATTCGTAGTGCAGCAAAGATGAATAGGTGTTTAAATGAACATGAATGATCGATGAATATCTTTGGCCTTTAGTGCAAAGATGAAGCAGTGTTGAGATGAACATGACCGATTGATGAATATCTTTGGCACTGTAGTGCAAAGATGAATATTTGATTTGAGATGAATATTGATTGATGTTACAGGATAAAATATTGATGATGGACCGTTAAATTCATAGATTATAGTAGATTTCATTCTCTACGTAACTCTTCTATGAATTATTATTTCATCACTGCGAATATTGATCTCGAAACTTGTTGTCTATTGTATTCTATCGATTTTTCCTGTTGGAGACTAACGATAATTTGTTGTATATTATCTTAGTCATAGTATTCTTTATCGGGCTAGTTGAGCTCACCCTTTTCCTTGTTGTTCCATTTTTTCTTCTCGGGAGGCGAAGAATGTAGCAGTACTAGTCTGGGTATGGAATGAAGGTTCTAGAGAGAGTTGTTTAGTAGTCCTCACCATTTTGTAAAATAATGTATCAATAATTATGATGGGGATTTATTTGCGTGTGGATATTGTCTAGAAGACAATATTATATTTAAACTCACAAGATATATTGTCGTATTTCACACGACATTTGTATTATTGAAGTTGTAGTTTGCTTCTTGTACCATGTATTTGGCGACTCAGAATGGGTGTTGTGTATACCTATTTTGGGGGCGTCACAGTTATATAATAGTGTCGAACTCAACCTGAGTTTTAAATTAGGATTTCCATTTAGCAATTAGCTAATTATTATTTAAGGTTTCTAATTTAAGAAATTAGGGTTTTAATTTACAATTAGGGTTTTCTCTTGATTATTAATAATTATAATTATCATGAATCACATAACATATTGACTTAACAAATTTTAAAGTCTCATTTGACTTTGAAATTAGTGTTTGTCACTAAAATTAGGGTTTTGCAGGTTTATACTAAAACTGCTCCCCAGCCTAACCTTACACACCTAGCATACATATTTATAACACTGAAATATAATTAATATTATTTTATTATCCTCTTTCCTTATTCCAAATCTAGAATTAGGGTTTGGATTCCATATCCGATTTAATATTCATATACGCCATTATCAAGTTAAAATATTTAACTTAATTAATCTGAAATAAATTTATATTATAAAATATTTATTATAATAATTCTAATAGTCGTTTCACATATTAATAAAAACATTTCTGCTATAAAAGTAATTATTAAAAGAATAAACATTATAATAGTCAATAATTCTAAAATAAAATTATTTGTAACCAATCATGTAATAAATATATTTTTATTTCTTACATAATTACATACACACATTATCTTGTACAAATCCTCATCCTTAAAATAAAAAAAAAAATTATACGCAAAATTTCCTATTTAATTATATAGAAAATATCAGGTTCTTACATTCACCGTCCCTTATAAAGATTCCGTCCCTGGAATCACCGTTTTAAAACCTATCGAATTGATCTTTAACTATTCAGCATAAAGCTTATCTATCTACTTATACGGAAAATTGAGTTCTATTAGAAATCAATTTTGCTCCTTCAAAATAATTTATAAAATAATTTTACTATATATAAGAAAATAAAATTGATTTGAGTAATACCTGGAGTTGCATCCCCGGCTGCTACAGTTTCTTGAACGGTTATGTTGAAGACGCTTGCAGTTGATTTCGTTGGTTTGATTTGTTGATGTTGGTCCCGTTGTCGCCAATGTCCTGCTGCATTTTCCCGTATTCACATTACTTGCCTCCTTTCTCCTTCTTGGACAGTCTTCCACCTTATACTCCATTGATTCACACTTAAAACACAGACTTTCTCTTTATCTCCTTTCCTTTTTACCGTATAGGTGACAAAACTATCTTTTGCCCCTTCGTTACCCTAGCTATCACTAACGTTGCTACAGGTCTGTTGATCCACTAAATCCTGGCAGTACGAACGTCTTGAAATCTTTGACGTTTGTCGTTCGATTATCTGGTTGATCTTCCCGCGACTGGTATTTCGTTCTGCATAGCTTTATCGTCCATATTCGCAAAATTCTATATCGGGTCTGGTTGTCTTCCAGCTTTGTTGACAGGTTCTTCTGTCCGTGTATTTCATTTTTTTCTCCTTGGCGGCATTATCACAATTTATTCTTTATTCTTAGCCTTATCGTATATGTATAACACAAAACTTTCTATTCAATAATCATGTACTCAAAATATTAGATTTTGAAAATTTGGTTTTCTGCATTACCCAGTACTCATATAATTAACCACTATCTTTATACCAACTTATTTCATTAATCCCATATAACTTCATACTCATATCACTTGACATACCATAGCACATATTGCTTTAATCATCCGCTATCCCTTTGTGACTCAAAAGTCGGGAATCGCTGCCACAACTTATATAAAAGTTAAAAATATTACCTTATACAAACATACCTATCATATACTTAACATAGAATCATACCACCTATTCAAGTAATACTAGTACTACTTATTTCTTACGCCTCCACTAAGGATCAATTGCTTAGTAATCTGTCTATTCCCATTATCCTAAATAATCGATTCACACCTAACTACACCTAGTTCGTACAACTTACCATACATTATGAGTTTAAGAACTCACCACAAACATATGAGTTTAAGAACTCGACATTGACCATATATTATTTAACTATACTTTACCTATCAGTCATACTATCGTTTCAAGGTCCAGTACTACACTTTTCAAAATAACCACCTCTTTTAGGTAACTTTCAATGTGAGCCTCTATTTCAGCTATTGGCTTTGATATTGGCTCGGTTATGGAGATCGGCTCCTTCTTTACAATCTAAGGGTATTCTAATTATTTTCTATCTGACATCTACTGTAATACCCGGTAAAAAATAATAATAATAATAATAATGATAATAATAAATAAAGTAAATAGCATTTAAATCTATGTTTTAAATAGAATAATTGGGCTTGTCTTTTATTTGGGTCAATTTGATAATAATGTTTGTGGGCTATAACAATAAGTGATGAGAAAATATTAATCTTATAAATTTGGGCTTTAAAACTAATTAAGTTCAATGTTATAAATCCTATTAGGACAAGGATGATTAATTATATATATGACTCAAACCTAATTGTATTGGATTCCATCTATTATGAAGTGAAGAGAAAGGCTTATCAGAGTAGAAAATAGAAAAGAAAAAATTCTCCCAACCAAGGTAATACCATTATTTTTATTATTGGGTATTTTTTTAGTTATTTTATGATCGGATCTTGCAAGCTTAATTAATTTGATTGTTTATTGTTATAAGTCATGCCCGGAGGAATCTCAATTAAAACTAGCAAATAAATAAAGTATAAATTAGATTAGCTTGTTTGGAACATGGAGTTAAATTTCAAAGTATTGTTCTATATATTATATTGTGGTATCATGTTAGAATTTTTTTTATATATTAGAACGGAGTTGAGAATTATGATTAAGTTTGTAATTATTTAGAATTTGTTTCATGATATCGGTTTATGAGTATTTCTTTGAAAATGAGGTAGAATAAATATAAGTACATAGTTAGTACAATGGTATTAAAAAGAAAATATATGGAGTGTAATAATAATAATAATAATAATAATAATGATTTGATTGCATCCGGGTAGTATGTGAAATGAATGGCATCGGTGTGCCTTTAAAAAAAAAAACGCCTTACTTAATAAAATATGTCATGAATAGTAATTGTTTTATTAGACTTATGGATATTTAGACTTCTTTTGGAAATTACAGAGTGCACAATAGGTGCATGCCTATTATATGGATACATATATATTAATTTGTAGTCTCCACGATCACATGTTCTTAATAGTGCAATTTTCATGTTTATTGTTAAAAAATAAAAAAATTAATAATTACGTATATAGTATTGCAAAATATTATGTTATACAAAATCTAAATGAATAAATAAAATATTTTGAAATTATAGAGATTATTATTATAATAATAATAAAATGAATTTATCGATGGGTTAAAGATGAAAGAATATTTTTTTATAAGTGTACTTATATTTATTATTATTTTGTTTAGTTAGTTCGAACGAAAAAGCGATGATTAAAGGCATATTAAATAGATTATGAATTACTTTGGAATTATTAGTTTGGATTATTTTTAATTTGAGGTGAATATGTTTAGGTTGCGAATAACGATTTGTATTTGATATCGTTGGCATTTGAGGTAAGATTTTGTGGAGTGTGCCATAAATGGTTTGGAAGTATCGCACGGATTAGTACTCTTTCAAATGACATTCTTGTTAAATTTGATTTGTTCGTTTTGTCCCTTATTTGAAATTACATTATTATTTCACATAATTATTTCTTGTGAAATTCATATATTTGTTTCATTTGGAGTTGACACCTTGGACTCGTATTTGTACTCTTTGAATTAGGATATCATGTTTAGTATTTATTTTTAATAATTGTAGAGCGATACATGTTGCTACCTTCTTTTGAGACTTTGTGACTAGAATTTGATTTGGTTCAACATGTACATATAGAACCCTTTTGTAAATATTATGTCGCATGTGTTGTGACATTGTATTTTTGTTAGAATATACCGTAGGGTATACCGAGCTATAACCACCGTGGGGTACCGCATGAGCATGTCGTCTTGGCACGAGAGGTACGACACTCAAATGTGCAAGGTGTGATTAGTCCACTGGCGTCTCCGTTTGGGGCTCCGGAGGTAGTGGGCCATTTGGTGTTTTGTTGTGGAGGCGTATGGGTTAACCCTAGTTTTCTGCTCATGGATTGGTGATGTTGTGCCAAACACACCTATCCTATTTGCATACATTTGGATTCGCGATCCAATGTGTGATTCACTGTGTGGCATCATTTGACCGCTGTGTGACATTGTTTTGATTTGCCTGTGGCATTATTTTGACTTGCTCGTGTGGCAAGATAAATTTTTGGCTTACTCGGTATGAAATAACTCATTCGTTTATTTGACTATTATTTTATCGATTAGTTTTGTTTGTTTTTGTTCGGTTCAAGTCATCGAGTTAGTTACTTGATTCGCTATTTCTTTATTCTTTTATTGGTTTCGTCAATTATGTTGATTCATATATATTCCATTCAGATCCTTGGATATTATATTTTGTTCGTACTTGCACTTGAGGCTTGTTTGGTAATTTGTCTCAACTGCTTTGAGTATATCGATTGTATATCTTTTCAGATATCTCAGATCCGTCTTTGGGCAATTGGCTCATCTTCAGTGTTTTTCTTCCAAGCGAGTTTCAGAGGGGTGATTCGAGGCTAGTGTGATGAGAGTTTTGGCTTTGACCAGTTAGGTTGATTCAAATTTTAAGTTTTGATTATTTTGACTCAGTTTAGAGAATTGTACTCGTTACTTTATTGATGGATCACCACTATTAATATTTTGAGGTTGTTAGTGCTTTGTTTATTTATTTTGAGGTTTGTTGTGCTTTGCACGTGACCTCCCTTTCCTTTTCGGGAAGGGGGTGTTACATCTACACACCTAAGTTATCCTGATTATCAACTAATATATACACACAACAAATAATAGTTTTATATAAGTTATCTTTTATTTTGTTTGAAGATGAACTAGTTCAATTCATCTCCTTTTTAAACTCTATATGAGTTAATTGTATTTTCAACGTTTCCCTCTGTTCCAAGGTTATAGCCAAAGGTCTAACCCACCAAAGGTTTTTAACCCTAAGCTCTGATACCAACTTGTAAAGACCCCAAAATCGGTTACTTGAAACCCGAACTCGGTTCTTCACGATACCATTTCTATGAGCGGAATAATACTAATAATAATAACAATAATATAAATATCAAACTTAACTTACATTGATCAGAGTCTAATCCTAATTACGCAACCTTTACTATAATTCTTTACATGATATAAAATACATATCATTGTCTATATATTGTCTAACTATTACAAAAGATACCATTAAACATGTTCTGTTTGCTTTCCTTTCACTTGTTCTTATCTAAACCTACGAGTTGTTCATGCCAAGCTGAAAACATTTAAATTTAAGCAAGGGTGAGCATTTGGGTGCCCAGCAAGTAATAACAATTAGAAATATAAGTAGCTGAAAGAAATAAATATTTTCTTTGTACATCACTTCTACAACGAATTTATAGTTGTGAAGTAAACTGAACCGATAATAATAACATAACGATTCTATCTCCAAATTTTGAAACTACATATTGACTATATATGA
Source organism: Panax quinquefolius (assembly GCA_020205615.1). NCBI lineage: Eukaryota > Viridiplantae > Streptophyta > Magnoliopsida > Apiales > Araliaceae > Panax > Panax quinquefolius. Next base: position 42,163,578 of record CM035165.1, read on the forward strand.
GGTTTAGTTGATATACTATGAACATTGTTTTTAGTTTTCGATAAGGTTTAGCAGAACTTCATCTGCAAACCGTCATAACTTACGGGCGCGAGGGTGATCATCCCAATGAGACCTGTATTGATCAATACTACATTGCTAGAACGATATTATCGTTCATATCCTTTGTCCGCCTTAGCGCATAAAAATTTTTTCCGTGATTGGGATGTTCATACTTAGTCTGGAATCCGAACCAAAACAATTTGATTGGATACAAAAATGTTTTTAACTTATTCAACGATATTTCAAAATTTGTGTCTAGCTGATCAAATAGCAAATAGCTTAGACGGCTTATATATATATATATATATATATATATATATATATATATATATATATATATATATATATACATTAAAAAGGATCTTAAGCTCACCCTTATTAACTTTAGCTCCTCCTTCGCTTTTTTAAAAAAAATAACTAATAAAAAATGTATAATAATTTTTGGAATTGAAAGTTTTTTAAAAAAAGTGTTTTGGGTGTGATTTAGTACATATAACAAAACAAATGTTATCAGTTATGTTTTTTATAAAAAAAAAATGCGAGGTGAGCTCGGGGTGAGCTCAATAGTAGGTGAGCCTAAGAAATGGATCAGATATATATATATATATATATATATATATATATATATATATCAACATGTAATTAAATACAATGATTATCCAAGTGGGGACACTGGTATAACCATATATAGAAATTAATCTAATGTAATATATATCCGAATTATCATATACTAACATGTTGATAAACAATGATCGGATATATAATATATCACAATAGGGTTAATAATATAGCATAATAATAATATAATTTCAAACTTCTTACTCATGTCCATTGATAAAGAAATGCAAAGGTAAGATACTTGCACGATGCTACCGCTGCTGATTCAGAACTTAGTTTTATCTTTATATAACACCTATCAGTAATAAGATCATTTGATCGATTAGAACAACATACTATATAGCACTGCTTATTGCAGTCAACACATAACCTAATCATATTGTCACATATATTCCACAACCATTGAATCACAAATAAACATATATACAATCAAAATATCTAAGTCCGGATCAATTTCTGAAACATGTCGGTGTACCGACGGCTTTATCGGGTAATTATCAAGTCTAAGACTCTTTATCGAAGTTCAATATCTATTTAGACTATTTAGGTAACAGTCATATTATTCTTAAATAACTTATAATAATTTTTAAATATTTATTATAATTTATCATGAATTTCCAAATACCGGAATCATTATTAAATGATTTAAATATTAAACAATTCCATTATCATCATTAATATTTAATTAATATTAAACTATTAATGAAACCATTGCCAAAATGTTAAAGTTATTTATAATAACTCAAAATACTTTTAAAGTATTAATATTACACTAAAATGATTTTTAAAAGAATTAAAATTATTTTTAAATAATTATCATTAATATTAAAGTATTAATGTATTATTTATCAAAATATTAAAACTCCTTAATCATAACTTAAAATATTTTTAATTCATTTATATCCTTTTAAATTATTTTTAAATAAAACCATTTTTAAACAATTTATTTAATATAATTATTAAATAAATCTAATATCATTTAATATTAAATTATTAATAAAATTTTCCTTTAAATATCAAAAGTTATAATTTATAACTTAAAATATCTTTAAACACTTTATTTTCATTTTAAATGATTTTTATAATATTAAAATCATTTTTAAACTAATTTATTTAATATAATTATTAAATAACTTTAATATCATTAATAATAATTAATTAATAAAATTTACCTTTAAATATTAAAGGTTATATTTTATAACTTAAAATATTTTTAAACTATTTATTTTATTTAAAATGATTTTTCTAATATTAAAATCATTTTTAAACTAATTTATTTAATATAATTATTAAATAAATTTAATATCATTTAATATTAAAATATTAATATTTTTCATGACAAAATATCAAAAGTTATATTTATAACTTAAAATACTTTTATAACCTTTAAATCATTTTTCTATAATTTTAAATCATTAATTCTATTTTTCATAATTTATTTAATATATTAAATAAATAACTTAATTATCATTAATATTAATTAATTAATTTAATTTATCACAAAATATTAAAAGTTATCAAAATAACTTAAAATATTTTCTTATACCATAATATAATTTTAAATGATTTTTTCATGTATTAAAATTATTTTTAAATAATTTATTTAATATTATAATTAAATAAATTAAAAACTTTTAATATTCCAAAAATATTAAATATTTGTGAAATATATTCAAAATAATTAAAACTAATTTTTGGATTTTAAAATAATTTTTAAAACCGATTTTATAATTTTAGGAATTTATTCTTATTTTTAAAGCATTTTTTGAAATTTTGGAAATTAAATTAAAAAAGAAATCGTCGTTGTAGCCTTTAGCGACGCTTTTTACATCGTTGATTGTTGGTGGTGTTCTTGAGCTCAAGAACACCGACAAATTACTATTTTAATAAGGGGTTAACTTTGACTTTAAATCTTAATCCAAACATGTTCTGGGATATCCTTAACCATGACCGTGTAGTCATTACACAACACTACAACTAGCAATCAACATCTAGGCCCTACTACGAAAACACAAAGAGATCTGGGATTGTAAACATGCTGTCAGACATTCATCTGGGTTTTCGGGCCCATAGATTCGAAGTTTACACATTCAAGCTCACTTTAATCTATGTTCTGGTCTTGGTCCAGGTGGTTTAATGCTTCAAAGTTATAGTCCATGTATGATAGAATATTTACAAAGTAACATATTAGATTAACAACAACAAAATCATAATTTTAGCTTTGTCAAAGACCTGCCGAGAGCTTGTTTCATAGACTTTTCTCGAAATTCGAGAAATCAAAAAAATAATCTGAGTGGCCTACTTTGACCGCTTTCCACGATTGATATGTTGATTGTTTATGGGATCTTAAGACATGAATCTATAGTCCATATTACCAGTTACAACATGTACCAAACAAAAAGATTAAAGAACTTAAAACCTGACAGATCCGAACTTACAAAGTTCTTATCAGACACTGGAAAACGCTTTCTGGGTTACCCATAATTCATCCGGTCATGCCCGGTTAACGGGTTTTGATCGTTTATAAAATGAAATCCAGACCTCATCAAAACTTTTTTTGAGTTTTAGAACAAAGATCATACTACATACTACAAGTAACAACCTTCAAACAACAACAATACATAACATGCTAAGATTTACAAGGTCTGACATTCGTTGTCAGACAACAAAAAATTAAATTCCCAAATTTTGAAAAACTTAAATTTCGAGCACTTTGATGTTATGGATCTGGGATATAACAACCCAGATCACTAAATAACATCTTATTACACAACATTAAACAACAAAATCTAACATCAGATCAAATGATTTTCAAATTCTAGGGTTTATATCTTTTCTAAGCTTTGATTTTGATTCGGACCTCCTGATTTGTTAATGGTATTCGTGGGGCTTGATTGGGGATTGATCTAGCAAGTAAGTTTCGTAGGTTTTGGGTGGAAAGAGTTTAGTTGAGTGTTTGTAAGAAAAAATTGTGCAAATGCTCACTTTTTCTCTCTCAATTCTATTTATATCATTTGGGTGTAATGAATTCAACGATAAAAGGGTGATGATTCTTTGGCATTAGAGAAAGACATGGGGTGGTTAGTTTAGGTCACCAACTAAAGCATTAGCTAATTGACAAGTTATCCTCAATTATACAATAAGGGCATAATAGTCTTTTGGTTCACAAATTTAATGACACTTTGGTCTTTTGGCAAACCCTTAGGGTTTAACCCTAAGGTTTTCCAACAATTGCATTCTAGAAGTACATTTTAGGGTTTGTAAAAAAAATTTAAATAAATTTTAGTTTCTAAAATTTGTAAATTAGGGTTTCTTAATTAGATTAGATTTCTAATTATCTAAACTTCAAAATTAAATTAGGAATTTACTAATTATAATTAACCTCGCTAATTTAGCAATTAGGGCACCAATTAGCAAATTAGGGTTACTAATTTACAAATTAGAGTTTCTAGCTAATTAGGGTTTTGAAAATTAGGGTTCTCCCTAATTAGGGTTAATATCTATCACACCAATCATAAATCACATTAACATCATTACCAATAAATCTTGAACTCTAATTTGAGTTTCAAATTAGGGTTTAATAATAACTTAGGATTTTCTAAATATTAATAAGGGTTTCTAAAAATTAATATTTCTAAATATTAATTAGGGTTTAGCTAATCAATATAAAATTATATAATACATAACATGCATGCACCATATAACACAGTTATATAACAGTGTCGAACTCAACCTAAGTTTTAAATTAGGGTTTCCATTTAGCAATTAGCTAATTATTATTTAAGGTTTCTAATTTAAGAAATTAGGGTTTTAATTTACAATTAGGGTTTCTCTTGATTATTAATAATTATAATTATCATGAATCACATAACATATTGACTTAACAGATTTTAAAGTCTCATTTGACTTTGAAATTAGTGTTTGTCAGTAAAATTAGGGTTTTTCAGGTTTATACTAAAACTGCTCCCCAACTTAACCTTACACACCTAGCATACATATTTATAACACTGAAATATAATTAATATTTTTTTATTATCCTCTTTCCTTATTCCAAATCCAGAATTAGGGTTTGGATTCCATATCCGATTTAATATTCATATACGCCATTATCAAGTTAAAATAATTAACTTAATTTATCTGAAATAAATTCATATAATAAAATATTTATTGTAATAATTCTAATAGTCATTTCACATATTAATAAAAACATTTCTACTATAAAAGTAATTATTAAAAGAATAAACTTTATAATAGTCAATAATTTAAAATAAAATTATTGTAAACATTCATGTAATAAATATATTTTTATTTATTACATAATTACATACACAAATTATCTTGTACAAATCATCATCCTTAAAATAAAAAAAAATTATACGCAAAATTTCCTATTTAATTATATAGAAAATATCGGGTTGTTACACCACATACGGATGATTTTCAACACCTCACCTATATTCCGACAAAAAACTGATAAAATACCTCAGCATTAATTCCTTCATTTATATTCACATAAAATAAATATTTCCTTATCATATATATTAATAATTAATTATTCACAAATAATATTACAGAATCACAATAATGACAACCAGGTCGTTCCCTGGAAAGAGGGATATTTCCGATAAGGATTTCTCCTTATTGGCGCGCAATTAAGTGACCAAACCCCTTTTCTAGATAAAACTTCCTTAGACATTACCAATAATGCTATCTAATAATATTATTCAAATAATATGAATTATTAATCTAATAATGGGAAATATTGTGCAGTGACAATTATTAAATCAATAAAATAAAATATTAAACAATAATTATTGTAACAATTATTGAGTAGTGCCTTCTTACGTAAGAATCAATAATCCAAAAAATTTATGCAATACCGTGTGCTATCTTTGTGCAACCACGCCAGACATCGCATTTTTACCGTAATATTCCGTATTTTTAAGTGTAAGTTATAAATATTTATTGGATGTGTTTATTATTGAATAAATAATTATTCAATTTGATTGAGTTGTTTTAGTTAATTATTTATTTGTTAAATAGTTAATGTGTTATGTGGATTGATTTATGTGATTAAGTGAATTATTTAATTAATTGTTATTAAATAAAGTATGACAAATAGCTATGTTATAAAAGTTATTAAAATAAATTAAAGTCATTTTAATTTAGTTTTGCCAAACAAGGTGTAAGTATATTAATCCTTTATTTTATAAATGGTTTGCCAAACAAAGCCCTATGGCCTTTGGATTTTTGAAATTTAAATTGTTTATAAGATAAACTAAATAAATAATATATATATATATATATATATTTATAAGTGGTACGTTATATATTTTATAACCGATGTTAGTATTGATTAAGCTTATTATGGTCATGTCAGTTTTATGTTACGCGTATTGGTTATCAGTTGAGTTACGTTGTTAGTAGTCTAGATTATTACTGAGAAAAGAAAGAAAGGCTAGAGAGAGTTTTGAGAAAAAGAAAGAAGTCCAGAGTATTGAGAGAGTTTGAGAGAAAAACCTGATTTTCAAAGCAAGTCCGTTAACAAAGATTCGTAAGCAAACAAAAAGGTGGGTTTCTCTAACCTTAATATGTGACAACCCCAAAACAGGTCCATTCCATCCAACCTATTCTGAGTCGCCAAATACATGGTACAGAAAATAATTAAAACTTTATTACAACAATTGTCGTGCAAAATACAAAAACACATATGCTGTGAGTTTGGATACAAATATATACCAACTGTGACTCTCATCCCAACCTTGGATAGCACGTCACAATGACACCATACATAAAGGTATAGTCAAAAATTGTTTTAGAAATTAGAATCTTTGGGAAGTGCTCAAGGAAACCTTCGTCATACATGGGAGGCCGTGCGTCTAGGTTATGATAGATATCATATGGCCACGTAATTATCCTTGGTCAACCTAATAGACCCCCAAAAAAAAACGAGAAGATTACTATCATATTCTTCCCAATGGTGAGTCTTCTCTTGACATATCATTATCTCCATCGCCTCTAAATGAGAATTATACTTCAAACAAACACCAAGATTATATAGGTAGTGCTCAGAATATATACTCAAAGAAGTGGATGAGCACAACCTCGTCTTTATGATGACACGAGGTTGTATGTCATTAGACATCTTGTATGATAGTGGCAAAACACCCTTCCAACGTTGGGTTCGCTTTCACCCTAGTTGATTCACCAAATATAACTACTAAATGATGACCACCGCTCTATTCCCTCGTTATTCCCCGTCAACCCACCCTATACACTCTTATTACCTAAAAGGAATTGTGAAGCAAAAAGGGTGAGCACAACTAGCTCAAGAAAGAATATCACGACTAAAGATAATTAAATTATCAATAGCCTTCATCAATAATAAATCGTAGATTTAGAACATATGGTAGATGATAAAATTTCAACCATAGTTGCAATGAACGAAAGCAATCCATTAGAAGAGTCAAATAGACTATAAAGTCTATTATCTTCTCCATGTTAAAATCCACCAACAATGTTTTATCCTCGTAACATCAATCAACAATTTCGTCCACAATCATATGAATAACTCATAATCATAATTGTAGTTCTAAATTCTCTTCTCATCCAGTGACTAAGATAATTTTCATCACCTATCTTTACCGAAACATCAAAGATCATGGTTACACCAAATCACATTTCCTCGCTCATAATCATACTAATAACTTCATCTTTCAGACTACTACCAAAGATATTCATTTGTATCACCAGTTGGTCATGTTCATCTCAACACCTGCTCATCTTTGCACCATCGCCAAAGATATTCAACAACATGTCATCTTTGACTACGGCCAAAGATATTCATCAACAATTCATCTTTGCACTATAAAGCCAAAGATATTCCTCAACAGCTCATATTTGCACCACAGCCAAATATATTCATCAACAGTTCATATTTGCAACTATAAAAGCCAAATATATTATTATCTCAAAGAAATATATAATCATTTCGTAATTTATATAAACAATAATTATAACCATGTTGATCATTTCACCTTGCAGACTTAAGCTAAAGATATTCAATTATAAATTCAATGGTCACGATCATACCAACCAACAATTCAACTTTGCAGACATCGCCAAAGAGAACCCATAGTCATGATCATACCAAAAAATCTACCCATCTTTACACTCAAGTCAAAGAAAAATATCATCATTAGGGTTATAAAATGTTATATATGATAATAAAAAATAATATGATCAACATACGTTTTAATCTCAAGAGTAATATTCATAAATCAACTATAATTTGGTCAGAAAAAGAAACCAATTTTGTCATGAATAATAACTCGTGAATAATAACCCACGAATATTAACTTCGTGAATAGTAACTCATGAATAGTAACTCGTGAATAGTAACTCATGAATAGTAAACCCGACACAAAAAGGTAGAAATTCCACAATAAAATCCATACCAATATTTCTAAGATAATGATATTGAAATAAAATTTCTTAAACTTATAAACAATTTATTTTAATTGTTTACACTTTACTAAATAATGCATTTAATCATTCTAAAATGCCAAACTCATAAGATTTCATCACCAATAACCAAAACCCTCATCAAAAATCAGATATAACTCATGTATGATTCTCAAGCCATAAAATCATATTTTCCATTTTTTTACTTCACATAACATATTTAATTCATTTACTCATAACTAGTCCATTTTCATGAAAAATACCAAATCAGTTCCAAAATATTTTTTTTTGGGATTTAGCGTAATATAGTCCCATATTGAAATATATATTTTCTCGTAATTTTTAAAATTCATTTACTATTTTTCATACTACCAAAACCGCTTTAATATTTAGACATTTATCATAAATTGTACTTTTATCCAAAAATTTGAAATTCACAGAGTACAATGATATTATATAGATATACTTCCAATAAAAATTTCATCAATTTTGGAGTTAACCACAAGGAGTTATTAGTTGTTACTTTTAAAATAGTTTTTTCTCGTAAAATTCATAACTCTTAATCTATACATCCAAAAATCACCATTTTGGACACAATCAATAAAACTCATCAAAATATCATTTCAAATTTTTCAGAATTTTCTCAAGGTCGAAAGAAGTACGAACTGAAAAACATAATAACCCTTAAAATCCGTTACCTCAAAATAACGGTAAGATTTCGATCGAATATCAGATAGAAAGCCGAAGGAAACTTCTACTAAATAGCAACTCTCAAAGTATCTAAATACTCTAAAAAATATGCTTGATAATATAGAGAGAAAGAAAACTTATTTCTGGTGTGATTTTCAATTCTAACATAAGCACCTATTTATAGGAAAATGCTAGAACGCCAAAGGAGACTAAATTAATAAAATAATATTATTCTTATAACAATTGTCACGCACGCCATGACCAAGCTCAGCACTCCAACTTTGAACAAATAATTTCAGCACATTTTTTTCTACACCAACCAAAGTGGGTCCCACCCATAAATTAATAAAAATCATTTTATTTTTTGAAACTTCAGTAATTCATAATAAATAGTCTTTTTATCAGAAAAATTCGAAACTCACATATTTTCATAGGAAATTTAATTTCTACAACTTTGTAGAAGAAAGTTTTTCCAAATTTCAATAAAAAATATCCAAATCCACAAACGGATGATTTTAATACCTCTACAACCGACAAAAATATCGATAAAACACCTCAAAGATTAATTCCTTCATTTTTATCCACATAAAAATAAATATATCCATCATTTATATCCACATAAAATAAATATTTTCTTATCATATAAATCAATAATTAATTATTCACAAATAATATTACGTAATCACAATTATGACAACCAAAGCCGTTTCTCAGAAAGGGGCTTTCAATAAGAATTTCTCCTTCATCGGCGCGCGCAATTAGGTGACCAAACCTCTCCTTGATGTAACTTTCTAGACATTGCCAATAATGCTATCTAATAATATTATTCAAATAATATGAATTATTGATTTGATAATGGGAAATATCAGCAAAATGATAATTATTAAAACAACAATAATATAAAATATCAACGCAACAATTATTGAATCAATAAAATAAAATATTGAATAAAGAATTATCGTAATAATTATTGAGTAGTGCCTTCTTCACGTAAGAATCAATAATTCAAAAAATATCTGCAATACCGCGTGCTATCGCGTGCAATAACGCAGACATCAGATTTTAACCACCGGGTATTCCAACAAAGTGTTAATCAGAATAACTACGCCGTTATTTATAAAAACTCATTTTTTGTCATTTTCTTCATCCGACAGCTTATCCATTATGGGGCCCACTAAATGGTCGCTACCGCCGCATTTAATATTCCCCTACGTAAAGAATATTCCACGACCAAACTAATATTCTCCCGACAACAATGAATATTTTATAACCACTTGTGTATTTTGAAAAAAAAAATTCATATATCACCCTTAACTTTAAACTTTTATCAATTTAACCATTTCTTGAATAGTTATTATAAGAAAAATTGAATACTTTTATTTCATAAAATTCGGGGTCTTACAATCTCCCCTCCTTATGAAATTTCGTCCCTGAAATTTACGTACCTGGTATTTCGAAAAGTTGAGAATACTTTGCTTTCATTTCAGATTTTATCTCCTGGGTCATCATGATTTCTCCATTGCTCATCTTCCGTGATAACTTCATTTGGGTTCTTCACTTGTTGGGAAGTCATGACAACCGTTATCCTCGAACTACTTTGGCTTTGACTTATCAGGGGCAAGATTTCGTCGTCATCACTACCGTTTGAATATACTTTTCTATAGGACATATTCCTCCCTCAATCGCTTCATCATTTTACTCTCGATTCATGATCTCGAATCATCAATCTTCGATCCATATCGAATTAGGTTGACCGCTATGTATGCATGTGGTAATTCAAAACTCGATGTTGGGTTCTCCCAATTGCTTTCCAAAAAGAGAAATTCATATCATCTATTTTAGCCTTCTTAGATCGGACATCTCTTTCCACAATATCCACGTGTCGTGCGGCTTTTGCCCATGCATCACTTATTCTCACACTGCTTAGCTTTTTTCTTCTTTCATTTCAGATTCCATCTTTATCATCTTATACTCGCCAAAGAATGTTTCTGCTCAAGCATCACATATCGGGTAACACAAGCTTTGAATTGTTGCATCCTTTTGCTCCACACCATCATCGTCATTCTTCAAATTTCGCTCTTCTAACTCATGAATACGATTTTGCAATTCTACATTTTGATCATATAATACCTCTAATAAATTCTCCTCGTGTACCTCTTCTTTCTTCCTCACTCTCAATTGTTACCTCTCTGCGACCATCTAAAAGTAACTATCAATTCTTCACTCACCACATGGATTTCTAATTCCTTCTTCGCCTCGATATCACATTATCCTCGGTAGGTGATTAGAGGTATCCCTACGGCCTCATTCACTCCATTGTTAACATTCTCAAGCAGCCCATTCTCAAATCGCCATAAAACAAGGGTTAATTAAACAAATTAACATATCACATAATATCCCGATATTATGACCGACCAACAAATAAGCTTAGGTAGAGACATTAGTGAAGGATTTACTCATCTCTCCTCCTAGTTATATTCCCGATCTCCGCCAGAGACCATATCCCTAAGCTCGATACCAAACTGTGACAACCCAAAAACAGTCCATTCCATCCAACCTATTCTCGAGTCGCCAAATACATGGTATGTAGAAAACAATTAGAACTTTATTACAACAATTGTCGTGTAAAAAATACAACAACACATATGTCGTGAGTTTTGATACAAATATATACCAACCGTGACTCTCATCCCAACCTGGATAAGACGTCACAATGACACCTTACATAAAGGTATAGTCAAAAACTGTTTTAGAAATTAGAATCTTTGGGAAGTGCTCAAGGAAACCTTCGCATACATGGGAGGCCATGCGTCTAGGTTATGATAGATATCATATGGCCCAAGTAATTATCCTCGTCAACCTAATAGACCCCTAAAGAAAACGAGAAGATTACTATCATATTCTTCCCAATGGTGAGTCTTCTCTCGACATATCATTATCTCCACTGCCTCTAAATGAGAATTATACTTCAAACAAACACCAAGATTATATAGGTAGTGCTCAGAATATACTCAAGAAGTGGATGAGCACAACCTCTCTCTTATGATGACACGAGGTTGTATGTCATTAGACATCTTGTATGATAGTGGCAAAACACCCTTCCAACGTTGGGTTTGTCTCACCCTAGTTGATTCACCAAATATAACTACTACTAAATGATGACCACCGCTCTATTCCCTCGTTATTCCCCTCATACCCCCCAAACCTACACTCTTATTACCTAAAAGGAATTGTGAAGAAATGAAGGGTGAGCACAACTAGCTCAAGAAAGAATATCATGACTAAAGATAATTAAATTATCAATAGCCTTCATCAATAATAAATCGTAGATTTAGAACATATGGTAGATGATAAAAATTTCAACCATAGTTGCAAATGAACGAAAGCAATCCATTAGAAGAGTCAAATAGACTATAAAGTCTATTATCTTCTCCATGTTAAAAATCCACCAACAATGTTTTATCCTCGTAACATCAATCAACAATTTCGTCCACAATCATATGAATAACTCATAATCATAATTGTAGTTCTAAATTTCTCTTCTCATCCAGACGAAGATAATTTTCATCACCTATCTTTACCCGAAACATCAAAGATCATGGTTACACCAAATCACATTTCGCTCATAATCATACTAATAACTTCATCTTTGCAGACTACGACCAAATATATTCATTTGTATCACCAGGTTGGTCATGTTCATCTCAACACTGTTCATCTTTGCACTCATCGCCAAAGATATTCAACAACATGTCATCTTCAGACTACGGCCAAAGATATTCATCAACAATTCATCTTTGCACTATAAGCCAAAGATATTCCTCAACAGTTCATATTTTCACCACAGCCAAATATATTCATCATCAGTTCATATTTGCACTACTGTGCCAAATATATTATTATCTCAAAGAAATATATAATCATTTCAGAATTTATATAAACAATAATTATAACCATGTTGATCATTTCACCTTTGCACTTAAGCTAAAGATATTCAATTATAAATTCAATGGTCACGATCATACCAGTCAACAATTTAAATTTGCATTACTGGCCAAAGAGAACCCATAGTCATGATCATACCAAAAATCTACCCATCTTTACACTCAAGTCAAAGAAAAATATCATCATTAGGGTTATAAAAATGTTATATATGATAATAAAAATAATATGATCAACATACAGTTTTAATCTCAAGAGTAATATTCATAAATCAACTATAATTTGGTCAGAAAAAGAAACCAATTTTGTCATGAATAATAACTCGTGAATAATAACCCAATAATAGTAATTTCGTGAATAGTAACTCATGAATAGTAACTCGTGAATAGTAACTCATGAATAGTAAACCCGACACACAAAAAGGTAGAAATTTACAATAAAATCCATACCAATATTTTTAGTATAATGATATTGAAATAAAATTTCTTAAACTTATAAACAATTTATTTTAATTGTTTACACTTTACTAAATAATGCATTTAATCATTCTAAAATGTCAAACTCATAAGATTTCATCACCAATAACCAAAACCCTCATCAAAAAATCAGATATAACTCATGTATGATTCTCAAGCCATAAAATCATATTTTCCAATTTTCTTAATTCACATAACATATTTAATTCATTTACTCATAACTAGTCTATTTTCATGAAAAATACCAAATCAGTTTCAAAAATATTTCTTTTTCGGGATTTAGCAGAATATAGTCCCATATTGAAATATATATTTTCTTTAATTTTTAAAATTCATTTACTATTTTTTATATGGCCAAAACCGCATTGAATATTTAGACATTTATCATAAATTGTACTTTTATCCAAAAATTTGAAATTCACAGAGAGTAACTCGATATTATATAGATATACTTCCAATAAAAATTTCATATATTTTGGAGTTAACCACAAGGAGTTATAAGCGGTTACTTTTAAAATAGTCTTTTCTCGTAAAATTCATAACTCTTAATCTATACATCCACAAATCACCATTTTTGGACACAATTAATAAAACTCATCAAAATATCATTTCAAATTTTTCCAGAATTTTCTGAAGGTCGAAAGAAGTACGAACTGAAAAACATAATAACCCTTAAAATCCGTTACCTCAAAATAACTAAAGATTTTAATCGGAATATCGGGAGAAAGTCAAGGAAACTTCTACTAAATAGCAACTCTCAAAGTATCTAAATACACTAAAAAATATGCTTGATAATATAGAGAGAAAGAAAACTTGATTTTTCTAACAGTGTGATTTTCAATTCTAACATAAAAACACCTATTTATAGGAAAATGCTAGAACGCCTAAAAATGAGACTAAATTAATAAAATAATATTATTCTTATAATAACAATTGTCACGCACACTTTGAACAAAGACTCAAGCTTTCAAGACTCCATTTGTGAACAAACGATAGATGATTTAGATGTGACTTTAGTTACTTATTCTTTGGTGTTCTCATTTTAGGTGATATTTGTTTAAAAAACAAGTGAAAAAGGTTCTTATTTTCGATGGACTGTTAAGAGTCACCAATTGGTTTTTTAAATGGTTGTACCAACACAACCGAGAAAAGGTTTGCACATTGACCCAGTGATGTGACTTGGTTGGTGAAACCGAGATTCATTAGGGTCCGGGGACTTGGTTATACGGAGGGAAGGTGTTAGGCACCCCCCGACATCCGTGTTACCACGGTGACCGCCTCTTTTCAAGAAACTATTATCTGCATGTGTGTATGTGTGGGTCAATTTGCTATTATTTGGAAGTAGTACGAGGCCTCGTTCGCACCTATATACACAGGGTTTGAATTTATGTAAAAATTCAATTTTAACCAAGATATGGCAGTGATGTTTTATAAAAGAGGTTTTTCAAACCCTGATGCTCAATAGTAATTGAGACCTTTTACACTCCTATTTTATTAAGTGTTCGACTTGATTGATTTTTTATTTTACAGATGCGAGGCATTTGTATGAAAATAATGTACAAAATAATGTCGACTTCTTCATGGGTATAAGAACCATCTGAGGAAATTCAGACATCGCAGAATAATTTACAAGCTGCTTACAGCTGAAAATGTCCATCACGGGAATCGAATCTAGATCCAATAGGATGAATCTGTGATCACATGATTCCTTGGCGCACATGATACCATAATTTGTATGAAAGTAGTAAGCAGGTATATATATAAAAGCTGTAAATATATATATACAGACAGGATCACCAACCACGAAGCACCTCCATGCGGGATCAGAAATGTAAATAAAGCTGTAAAAGCTATCAACTGCCACGGAGGAAACTCCAGGCGGGACGAAACGTAAATAAAGCTGTAAATACGGTCAACCGCCATGAAGGAAACTCCGGGTAGGACAAAATGTAAATAAAGCTATAAATATGGTGAACCGCCACGCAGGAAACTCCAGGCGGGACGAAATATAAATAAAGTTGTAAAAGCGATCAACTGCCACGAAGGAAACTCCTGGTAGGACGAATATATATATATATATATATATATATATATATATATATATATATATAAGCGAGTAAACGCACCGGATGTGAAATCCAGGCTCATCGAACAGAGTTCGACAATAGTTCATATATATAAGTATATATATATATATAAAAACGAGTAAACGCTCCGGATGTAAAATCCAGGCTCATCGAATGTAGTCCGACATACGTTAATATATATAAATATATATATTAAAGTAGTAAATGCACAAGACAAAGTTCTAGGCTCATCGAACAAAGTTCGACACACATTCATATATATATATATATATATATATATATATATATATATATATATATATATATATATATATATATATATATAGAAAAGCAAATAAACGCACTGCATCAAGTCTAGGCTCAATTGAGGCATAACTCGATAATGTTAGTCAATATATATATATATATATATATATATATATATATATATATATATATATATATATATACAAGTTGAAACAAAACCATGGACCAAAGTGCAGGCAAATCGCGCATAAACACGACTCTCAACGTGAAGAAGGGTGTGTGCAGAGATGAAGAGAAAGACTCTATAGTGTGTGAGAAGGCTTATAGTTGACTGCCAAAGAAGACTTCTATATCTTTAGAGTGGGTAAACACTGGCTTTTGTAGGTACAAAAGAGGCTACATGTGAGCTCACAGGTGTTTAAAATGAGAAAGTACACTGCATGGGGTGAGTGCAGAGCAAATTGGGCAGGGCTTCCTCGCCATTTTCTCTTACAAAATGGCCACCCCAAGCCCTCTATTTATAGAAGGTGGAGTGCAGGGTGTACTGCTGGGCTCACCATGTAGTGTCTGCAGAGCAGGCAACCGGGTGGGCGCGGGTTTCTCGGGTCGGGTCGTCTCGTAGTACGTCTACTCGAACACTGTAATGTCCGCTCGAACTTTCAGAAGTGCAATCCAGGCATCCGATTGAGGTATACAGGACCTATTTCGGACCGCCGTTGTCGAGAGTTGTACAATGGCATGGGATTAGAGTTTGTACGAAGTCATTGAAGATGGGACGATGCCCTCCGGTCTTCAAGCTCTAACTTTTATCCGTTACCCCGCACAATAGTCACTCAGGATTGGTTAGTCTTGTGGGACATCGTTGTGTAGAGATGTTGAAATGACATGGCATAGCATCGTATTGGCGAGATGACAATGTTGCCCCTCACCGGTGTTATCGCCGGTTTGGGCTGATAAAGCAGATGTTGCTCAAAGCTTCACTGAGATTAGACTACTACATTTGTTGAAGGTCCTCATTTTCATCTTTGAGGTGGGCCTGTCCTCCCAGTGTTATCGCCGGGTTGGTACAGTGTATCTCATTATGAACGCCGAGATTGAAGCTAGTTGCATTTGAAACAAGCATTTCTGGGGTTGTCGCCGAAACTGCATTTCTTGGGGTTATCACCAAGGTTGGTGGCTATTCCCATGGTTGGGACTGAGACTGGATACCTCGGGGTTATCTTCGAGATTAATCGGTCTTCTCCGGTGTGTGTTCCGGTATTGGATCTGCACGCCTCGGGGTTATATCCGAGGTTGGATTGGTTACTCCCAGTGTGTGTTTCGGGGTTGATGCTTATTTTTCGATAGTATCCGGTATGGATATGGATTGTCTTTCAGGGTTCCCTCTTAAAAGACGAATCTGTCCTCCTGCAATGATAGTGACAGTAGTACAGAAAATTTCGAGTGTCTAAAGATGCCCCTCTTTATCATACTCATGCATGGCGATGCATGGGTAGGATAAAGAATCCTAGACACTTGAAATGCAACAAGATAAACATGATGCAAATGTATGATGCATGTGTACGGGGTTGTAGCCCAACATGCTGGGGATGATTGTTGGCTCCCTGTTGCTTCAACTGGGGATTTGGCAATGATGACCAGATTTGATGCGTAATCCGAATATGCTAGGATGTTGATGTTGGAGTTATCACCAAATTCCTGTGTTCTTGGTAACGACTTGATCCTGAAGATGTACCTCTTATATGTAAGAGATCTGTCAGGATAAAGCTTGATCTGTTTGAGGATGTGTATAACATATTCCATCATCTATCCTCTTTGATGACGTTGACCTTTTCCTGGTTGGTATCTCCAGAATATGTCAAGATTCTGCTGGATTTACTGCCAACAGCAAATGCTGTCAGGGATGCCTGACCTTCGCTGACGTGTACTTCACCGACAAGTGAATCAACGGCTGAAAAATCTTGTGGGATATACTGTCAAGGATGCTTGACCTTCGCTGACGTGTGAACCAACGGAGCATTCTATGGGTATATTGTCAAGGTTGTTTGATCTCCACTGTCGTGTAGATCAACGAAACATTGCGTTGTGACCCCCGCCGGGGATCCGTTGGGGAATATGAGAAATCTAGCATGAAATCCTCAAATAGCTCTAGAGCTCTGATAGGTTTAATCGCTATCGGCTGAGATAACGTCAAGGCTGCTTGACCTTCGTTGATATGTGTGTCAACGGTTTGAATATATGTTGTAATCCCCTGCCGAGGCTCCACGTTGCAACCCCCATCGGGGATATACGTTGTAACCCCCGTCGGGGATTCACGTTGAGATCATCGCTGATGTGTTTAGCAGCGGCTGGTCATCAGATGGTTTCCGATGCTCTGTTGGGTTTGCTTCCAACGATTATCATGATGTCAAGGCTGCTTGACCTTCGCTGATTTGTGTGTCAACGGATGAGCATGCGTTGTAACCCCCGCCGGGGACTTATGTTGTAACCCTCGTTGGGGATTCATTTAGGGTAATGACCCGGAGTTGGCGGCATCAGACCTGTACAAGGTATTGCCGGATGTGATTTGTGACAAATGAGATCATTGGCAGGGTATAGCTCATATTTGGGTGACTACCAATGAGTGATGTATAGACTCAAAGTTTCATCTGAGAAGACCAGGATTGTATGCGGTTTTGCTCAATCATGTGGCATTTTTATTCCCAATTTGACCTTTCTAGTCCGTAAGAACTGCGTTGTAACTCAAAGTGGACCGAGCCGGAGGGGTGGGGCCCACATAGGGGTGCCGCAAGTGTACCTACTGCAGCCGTAGATGAGCCTGCGGCCAATCGTGGATGATAAAATCCAACAGGTTGGTCTCACAAGTCATTTTCAACTCGTCGTGCGAAGAGAAATTCGTGAGCCTCCTTCAGATCTGCTGAGTTCGGGCTATTTTTTGCAAATTTTTTCACTGTACAAGTGTTCTACACTATCCTGGTAACGTATGCATGTATTTTTTTCTAGTTTTTATCCGCTGGATTTTGAGTTATCGCATGAACTGCCTCTAAACACATAGTAGTGATTATGTATGCACAAATAACTTGCTAAAAAATATTCAACACAATAAATGTTAGTATTAAACCATGCTGAACATAATGATGTGAAAAAATTTGACTTTTGAGACAGTCAAATTAGCACTTTTTTCTGCTATTTTTTGTCCTATTTGAGGTCCAATGAGCAAAGGTAGAAAGGCAAAGTACTCCTGATATTGAGGTTAACCTTATGCATGTATGATTTTGATTTTTAATGCATATATTATGTATATGACTTTGGGACAGGTGTGCTACTGAATGGCCACCTAGACATGCCTATGTGCATGTGGATAGTCCTATTTTCAAAGGGGACTATGGCAAAAAATTTCCAAATAGGCATTGGGTAGTCATGCTTTTTAACTCTATTGTATGTTAAAGTAAATTCATGCATGCATATAGTCATAAAATGCATTTTAGAAAGCTCCAGGTAAGGAAATACCACACCCTTTCTGAGGTGATTTGGAGACTTGTTGTCCAGATATTATGGATTCGGATCAGCCGAGCAGTTCCCGTAGGACCACTTCTGGTATACGGCGGAGGGCTTCTGAAGTGCCTCGTCCTCGTTCCATCAGACAGCCTCGTCGATTGGTGGGGGCCGTGATTCGTCCAGTCCATGCAGACATGCCAGACATTGAGGACGTGGATGCAGATATTTCGATTGAGGATCCTGCTCCTGCTGCACATGTTCCTCGTAGGAAGCTACCTTGTATTCAGGTGGCTAACCCAGAGCTTCTGTGTGATTTGAGCAGACATCCATCGATGTACTTGCATGCTAACGAGGTATGATGTTAGATATTGATCTTCCTTCTTTCCTATTAATGAGGAGCAAAGGGTTTTAATGTTGATATGCATTTCATGCAGGTTCCTGGTTTTACACAGCCTCGAGGGAACTGGTTTAGCATTCACTCCATGTACCAGGCACTTCATCCTGACTATAGAGCTGTAGTGCATGACTGGGGATTTGGGGCATTCTTCTCCATCCTTCCCCGTCGTTGTCCCTGGGGTTACCTCAGGGCATTGTCTGAGCGATGGTTTCATCAGACTTTATCACTCCATCTGTTGGATTGTGAGGTGATGATGACGTCGATGGATTGGTGATTTATCACAAGTATGGAGTTTGGAGGGGAGCCAGTGCCTTGCATGGAGAATATTACCCCTACTGTCCGTTTAGCTCTTTTGAGCGTAGATGCTATGAGCGGGCTTTTGAGTGAGCCCATGTTTGATGATGTTAGAATCAGGGATCACATTTTGCGGTGATTATTCCTGATGATCATTAGTGTGACGCCCCCAAAATAGGTATACATCACCCATCTTGAGTCGCCAAATACATGGTACAGAATTCAAATACAAACTTAAATATACAACATGAGTTGTGAGTTTTAATACAAATATTGTCATCTAGACAATATCCACACTCAATGGAGTCCTCATTACATTTATTATTACACTATTTCACAGAATAGTGAGGACTACTAATGCACCATCTAGAACCATCACTCTGTTCCCCGACTAGTCCCAGCTACGTTCTCATTTCTGAAGAGAACAATGAAAGAAAGGGTGAGCTCAACTAGCCCAAGAAGAAATATTATGACTAAGATAATGAAGAATAAATTATCATTAGCCTTAAAACAAATGTTAAAGCGATACAATATAACAAACATCAAGTTTAACTGCAGCGGAATAAGCAATCCATTAGAAGAGTCAAGTAGAGAATAAAATCTACTATCTTCTATGATTTAAAAGGTTTTTCATGACTTTTATCGCTGAGACTCAGCTTAATAAATAATCCACATCATTAAATCATCCCTGCACTACAGGCCAAGGATATTCTTTAGTATCACGACCACAAATTATCCATGCACTACGGCTAAAGATAATCATGTTTTCATCAACGGTCCTGATCATGCCATAAAATAATTCATCTTTGCACTACGACCAAAGAGAATCTATAGCCATAATAATACCAAAAACTGTCCATCAATGCACTACGGGCCAATGATGACTTTTTCCACATCATTTGTAACATTACGGTTATGATTATACCGAATAATCCCTGATCATAATCATACCAAGTCCATCTATGCACTACAGACCACAGATGACTTTCAAAAAAATAAACATGAGGATGATGACAATGATATAAGAATTCAATAAAACAAGTTCAAGAATTAATTTATCTAGGAACTGATAACGTCCAAATTGTCAACATGATAGTGCTTTGTAGAGTAAAATTCAAGAATGCTCAGAAGAATATTTCCATGAAAAGATACTGGATGAAGCGCAAATATCAAGGATATTCCACTAATTTCATGGAGTATAGAAGTGAAAACTTTAACCAACTAAGTATAATAAAGAATGGAATAACAAAAGAAATCACCATGCATGTGGTACTTCGCATAGACAGGTTATTCCAACAAAATAATAATAACGGAACCGTGTCAAAGTAAATGAAAGAATTGAGGATATTCCAATGTAATAATAAATAACGGAATTCGGTCCGCGTAAAACGCATGGATGTAATATTCCAATGTAATAATAAATAACGGAATCGGGTCCCATGTAAAACGCACAGACAAGATATTCCAACAGAATAATAACGAATGGAATAACAGAAGAATTTCACCAAGTATAGGGTATCCCGCGTATAGAGGTTATTCCAACAGAATAATAAAGAATGGAATAAGATAAGAATTTCACCATGTATGCAGTACTTTGCATAGATAGGTTATTCCAACATAATAATAAAGAATGGAATAACAGAAGAATTTCACCAAGTATAGGGTATCCCAGTATATACAAAGTTATTCCAATGTAATAATAAAGAATGGAATAATGTAAGAATTTCACCATGTATGCGGATTTTGCATATTCAAAGTTATTCCAACATAATAATAAAGAATGGAATAATAAGAAGAATTTCACCAAGTATAGGGTATCCTGTATATCTGAGTTATTCCAACAGAATAATAAAGAATGGAATAACAGAAGTTCTCTTCACGAATAAGAAAGAAAGAATACCCCTTACGAGTACAACAAATAATATCCCTTACCTTTGAAAGAAGAGTATTCCAACTGGTAGGGCAAGGATATACTCGAAGAAAACTTGCACTACGCTCAAAGCTTTCTTAAAACTCTAAAGAAATACGCTCAAGATTATAGAAGAAGAATTCTCTCTTTAGAGTTTCAGTGAATTCGTAAGAAATAATGAAGGAATGAGCTTCTATTTATAGAAGAATGGACTACATAATAACTAATTCATGAATGGTCCAGATTGATTTACTTTAATCTGACGATCGATATTTAAAGAAAAATCTTTTAAATAAAATATAATATATTATATTTATAATCTAATAAAACGAATAACTTTATAAAAATATTCTGTTTTATATAAAAAGATTTTACTATGCAAAACACTATGCAGATATTTATGCAACATTATACATAATAAAATATAATATATTCTATTTATAGAATAACTTTATACAAGTATTCATTTTTATATAAAAGATTTTACTATGCAAAACACTATGCAAACACTGTGCAACATTATGTATAATAGAATATAATATATTTTATTTATAGAATAACTTTATAAAAGTATTCTGTTTTATTACATTAATAATACCAATAAAACAAAATTGAGTGTCTTATCACATAAGCATCAATAATCAATACCGTGTGCTACTATGCAACCACGCGTATTACTGTACTTTTACTACCGAGTAGTTCAACAGTATTAATGGTAAAACTTCCGCCGTTCTTTTTAATAAAATATTTTTGTCGTTTTCTCATTCCGACACTAATTTCGTTGCGGGATCCACCAATGATTGTGCCGTTGCACAAATATTCCCTGATAAAACAAATATTCCCCGACCAATCGAATATAATATGACAACTTGCATACTTTGCAAACTTTATAAATACTACCCACAACTATAACATTATATTAAATCCACACCATAATATAAAAAAAATATTTCGAGAAAATAAAATCTTTATTCATAAAATCTAGGGTCTCACAATCTACCCTCCTTATGGAATTTCGCCCTCAAAATTTACGTACGTACCTGGTATGCCGAAGAGGTGAGGATACCTTGACTTCATTTTAGATTCTAATTATTGAGGTATAACCTTTGAGCGTCGAATATGATCCTTCTTATCCAAGATATTAACATGTATCTCCTCATACGTTAAATCATCCGATATCTCGTCCGGTTCTAAATTAATAATGTGGTTCGGGTCGTCCCCATATTTAGGTAACGTCGATACGTTAAAAACGTTATGAACACGCGACATACTTGGCGGTAAAACGAGTCTATAAGCCACAGTTCCTACTTTATCGAGGATTTCAAATGGGCCAATTAAATCGATGGTTGAGATTTCCTCACTTCGTTGATTCTTGCTTCTAGAATAACACCATCTTGAACCTTCTTCTTCACATTCATCAGGTCTAAGTATGTAGCTTGAACGGCTTTAACTTTATCGATTAAAGTCGATTCTAATCGTATATTCGTTATCTTCACGTGGGATCGTATATTCACACTTGTAACCGCATACAATCTTCTACTCAACGCGTTAGCTACCACGTTCACACTTCCATGATGATATTGCATGGTATGATCGTAATCTTCAATAGCTCGAGTCAACGTCTTTGGCGCATGTTACGTTCATTTTAGTTGAAGAAATATTTGAGGGTTTAAGAAATGGGTTTTGTACTGGGGTCAATACAAAATTCGATTTCACGCTCTAGGGGTAGGCTAAGAAGTCTTCAAGAATATGTCAGGAAATTTATTAACAATAGAATTATCATTCAAAATTGTGACCCTCATCCAAGTCTTAGATAGCACATGTAATGAAGGTTTTTCCTAACGGAGTTTCAACCTATAAGTCAAAGTCTAACTTCTCCGGAGTTAAATTTAAACGTTGATTGCAAGCAAGAGAGATAAAAGAATGGGTAGAACCGGTATCTATAGGTATAGACTTCGCAAGAATTTATAATTAACTAACCCGTGCTAACTTCGTTCGGGTCACTCGCTTTTTTTGAGAAGTCACGTAAAATGCTCTTCATGAAACCATCGAATTTGTTTTGTCCGTATCCGCCTTTGGTACCACATCCTAGCTGGACTTGACCTCACTATACGACAAAATAGATCTAAATGACCTTCTCTTCTTGAAATTTCCACTTCTATTATCTTGGCCACGATTATCACCGAAGTGGTTACCATTCTTGGCATGATAATTTCCCCCACGATGGTTATCATTGTTCCGATGGCCGTTGTCACCGGTATGATTATTATCGTGTTGTTGGTCGTTACCTTTTGGTTGAGCTGACTCAACGGTCTCATGTGCTTCATTGCTTATCTCAACATTTTTATATGCCATTTTCAAACATTGTCACAAAACAAGGGTTAATTAACATATCACATATTATCTCTATACTCTGACCGACCAATTAAATACCAAATAAACTTAGGTAGGTCATACTAGCGAAGGAATTCCCCTGCTCTCCCTCCTAATTCTTGTCTCACATCTCGGCCAGGATCATATCCCTAAGCTTTGATACTAACCTGTGACGCCCTCAAAATAGGTATACATCACCCATCTTGAGTCGCCAAATACACGGATACGTAATTCAAATACAAACTTAAATATACAACATGAGCTGTGAGTTTTAATACAAATATTGTCATCTAGACAATATTCACACTCAATGGAGTCCTCATTACATTTATTATTACACTATTTCACAGAATAGTGAGGACTACTAATGCACCATCTAGAACCATCACTCTGTTCCCCGACTAGTCCCAGCTAAGTTCTCATTTCCTGAAGAAAACAATGAAAGAAAGGGTGAGCTCAACTAGCCCAGTAAGAAATATTATGACTAAGATAATGCAGAATAAATTATCATTAGCCTTAAACAGTGTTAAACTGATACAATATAACAAACATCAAGTTTAACTGCAGCGGAACAAGCAATCCATTAGAAGAGTCAAGTAGAGAATAAAATCTACTATCTTCTATGATTGAAAAGGTTTTTCATGACTTTTATCGCTGAGACTCAACTTAATAAATAATCCACATCATCAAATCATCCCTGCACTACAGGCCAATGATATTTTTTAGCATCACGACCACGAATTATCCATGCACTACGGCTAAAGATAATCATGTTTTCATCAACGGTCCTGATCATGCCATAAAACAATTCATCTTTGCACTACGACCAAAGAGAATCCATAGTCATAATCATACCAAAAACTGTCCATCAATGCACTACAGACCAATGAGGACTTTTTCCACATCATTTATAAAATTACTGTAACAATCCAAAATTTTATTTGTAATTTAAAATATTTATTAAATTAAATAAATATTTTATTTATGTGATTGTTGTTAGTATATATTTGTGAATTAAATAATACTCTAATTTAATTTAACAGTTAGAGAGTTGTTAAAGATTACATGAGTTGCTATATTGATGTCGTAATTTAATAATTAAAGTGATATATTAATTGTGAAATAAAATTAAAATGATATTATAATTTTGTGATATTTGGTTAAGTGGGAAATTTATTTAGTATGTGGTAATTAGTTTATTTAATTAAGATTGGATATGAAAATTTAAGTAAACAATGTGGGACAATAAACTATATTTATTAAAAGAGTATTAATTTGATTTTACCAAACAAAACCTTAGTGCTTTTGAAATTCTTATTTTAATCTTGTTTTGCCAAAAAGGCTTAAGTAATGATTAAGTCATTATTTTAATATGGTTTTGCCAAACAAGCCTTAGGGCATTAAAAATTCTATTTTTTGTAACTTATATATTAAATTGATAATAAGTATATGTAATTATATTGGGAGTTACATATTCTATAATTATATGTGTTATATGTATATTGTATATACACTAAGTTATGTTAATTTTTAAACCCAAGTCTAAACTAAGAACAATAGAGAGAGAAAGGAGGCTGCATATTTCGGTAGTTATAGGGAGTCTAGGAAGGGTCTTGGATCTTCATACAACTTAAAATCATAAGCTACTTTGAAGGATCAAGAAGGCTTGCAAGAAGAAAAAGGTAAGAAAATGAAAGTTTTCACTTTTTGTGCTCTTTTTGTTAGATCTTTATGAACCAAGCAACTTTTGTTTTGGATCATTAAAAACTCATGATTTACATGAGTATTGGTATTTTATATGTGTATCAAAGTATTTTTGAAATCAAAAGTTAGATCCAAAGTGAGGAAATCAAGTTTTGTACCAAAAGGTTTAAGAAAAAGCTTTCCTTTGTATGCTATATATATTTTTTTATGTTAGATTCTTTGGGTTCATATGATTAATGGTTTAAAACATGTTAGCATGCTAGATACATGAGTTAAGGGCAAAACTCCTTTGGAATCACTCAAATATGTTAAGAAATGAGCAAGTTATGAATTAAATCCCAAACTACCTTAACTGTTGAACACAAGCTACTGATCAGTCACTTCTGTCCATTTTTCCAGCACCAAAACAGAACCAAAATAGATTTTTAATATATGGAAACTGTAGTTCGGGAAATTACGAATCCAACGATACCTATTGGACCTAAATCCGATTTGTAGATTTCGTTTTATAAGCGTTTCCGTTAAGGACCCCAAATCTGGAAAATGAACCAATTGTTGAAGAAAACCTTGCGGACCAGTCACTTTGGGCCTGATTTCAGGGACCTAGACAGATTGGAATTTGGTATTTGATAACTGAAAACTGTAGTTCAAGAAGATACGGATCCAACGAGTTTGATTGGGCCTCAATCGGAGTTGTGGATCTCGTAATACAAGCGTTTCTGTAAAAGACTCCAAAACTGAAAATGTTTACAAGGCATGTAATGGTCAGTCGGTAGTGGCCTGTTTTCAGGGTGCTATACTGTACCAAATGGACTGTTTCTTGAGCCTAAAACGTAGCTCGGGAAGTCACGGTTCTAACAATACCAAGTGGGCCCAAATTGGACTTGTAGATCACCGTCTACAAGTGTTTCTGTGGAGGACCCCAACTTTAAACGAAAATTATAGAATAAATAGAAAATAAATATTAGAAATTCATAATAAATTTGTAAAAATTATTTTAAATCCTAAAAATGGGTTTTTAATAATTTGGAATATATTTCACTGATATTTTAATATTTTTAAATATTATGATAGTTAATTTATTTAATTATTATATTAAATAAATTACATAAAAATGATTTTAATACTTTAAAAATCATTTGAAATTATATTAAAGTGTAAGGAAATATTTTAAGTTATTTTTTATGACTTTTAATATTTTGTAATGAATTTCATTAATAAATTAATATTAATGATAATGGAATTAAGTAGTATTTAATTCATATTAATATGATATTAATGATTGAAAAATCATGATAAATGATAATAATTATAAAGAAAATTATTATAAGTCATTGAAAATATTTTGACTAAAAATGAAATTATCTAAGGTAAATGTAAAGCATTTAGGCAAAGTCTTATGGAAATTAAACTCATGAATTATCGATTAGACTTTTGGGATGTCAAAATTATACCGAATTCAACTTTCAATTTGAAATAGTTTTGATTTGATAGAATTTTAGGTATTTTTTAGATCGATAGGATTATGTGGTAATTTGTTAGGTTATATTATAACTCGTATTTAAAGATTATATCTTGTGATGATATTCTAATATTTGAAGATCGGTATTATCTATATTAGGTCTTGAAAAAGCGATATAGGTTGCGTAGAATTCAAGTAATCAATGGTACAAAAAGTTCTCTAACTTCGATCTCGAATTGATATTTTGAAATATGCTTGGGGTTAATCATTACCGATTATACCATGTCTATGAATTATTGATTCTCACTGCGTGCACATTTCATGTATTCATCGTGTATGAAAAGGTGATCACCTTCATTACCATTTGGTCAGTTGATTTGATTTATTCATGTTCATTATTCGTTCAACTATGAAAATTTATTCATGTTCTTTCACAATGTATATATTGTAGGAAGTTAGCCAACTTATTGTTCAATTCTTTCGATCATGATATATCCTTAATTGAACTTATACTTCTTTGGCAAAATTGTTGCTCACCCTGCTATATCATGATAAACATTGCGACATTATAGCGAATACATCGATTACATAAGAAAAGTCCAAGACAAGTCACTTTGGATTATATGTGCAGCTAAAGTTGTAATAGTAATGTATGATAATAGCTTTGTATGTCTGATAGGATATTGATTTAGGTATTATGTGAAGGTTCTCGACCTTGGGGATAGTGTGTAATGTTTAATGTATAAACAATTTATGTTTATATCTTCCGCAATAGTTATAGAAATAGTACACCGGATTCGTGGTGATTTGGGATCCGAATCTGGGGATGTTACAATTACGGTTATGATTATACCGAATAATCCCTAGTCATAATCATACCAAGTCCATCTATGAACTACAGGCCACAGATGACTTTCAAAAAAATAAACATGAGAATGATGAGAATGATATAAGAATTTAATAAAAAAAGTTCAAGAATTAATTTATCTAGGAACTGATAACGTCCAAATTGTCAACATGATACTGCTTTGTAGAGTAAAATTCAAGAATGCTCGGAAGAATATTTCCATGAAAAGATTTGGATGAAGCTTGAAATATCAAAGATATTCCACTAATTTCATGGAGTATAGAAGTTAAAACTTTAACCAACTGAGCATAATAAAGAATGGAATAACAAAAGAAATCACCATGCATGAGGTACTTCGCATAGACAAGTTATTCCAACAGAATAATAATAACGGAACCGTGTCAAAGTAAATTTGCATCGACGGGATATTCCAATAGAATAATAAATAACGGAACCAGTCCCACAGTAAAACGCATGCATGAGGATATTATTCCAATGTAATAATAAATAATCGGAACCAGTCCGCATAAAATGCATGAGCGAGTGATATTCCAATGTAATAATAACGAATGGAATAATGTAAGAATTTCACCAAGTATAGGTATCCATCCGTATACAAAAGTTATTCCAATGTAATAATAAAGAATGGAATAATGTAAGAATTTCACCATGTATGCAAAGACTTTTGCATGACAAAAGTTATTCCAACATAATAATAAAGAATGGAATAATGTAAGAATTTCACCAAGTATAGGGTATCCCGCGATACTGAGTTATTCCAATGTAATAATAAAGAATGGAATAACTAAGAATTTCACCATGTATGCGAAGATTTTGCATATTCAAAGTTATTCAACATAATAATAAAGAATGGAATAATGTAAGAATTTCACCAAGTATAGGGTATCCCGTGTATACAGGTTATTCCAATAGAATAATAAAGAATGGAATAATAGAAGTTCTCTTCACGAATAAAAAAAAAGAATAATTTTACGAGTACAACAAATAATATCCCTTACCTTGAAAAAGAAGAGTATTCCAAATCGGTAGGCAAGGATATACTCGAAGAAAACTTGAACTACGCTCAAAGCTTTCTTAAAACTCTAAAGAAATACGCTCAAGATTATAGAAGAAGAATTCTCTCTTTAGAGTTTCAGTGAATTCGTAAGAAATAATGAAGGAATGAGCTTCTATTTATAGAAGAATGGACTGCATAGTAACTAATTCATGAATGGTCCAGATTGATTTACTTTAAACTGACGGTCCATATTTAAAGCAAAATCTTTTAAATAAAAAATAATATATTCTATTTATAATCTAATAAAACGAAAAACTTTATAAAAGTAATCTATTTTATATAAAAAGATTTTACTATGCAAAACAATATGCGCATAATTATGCAACACTATGCATAATAAAATATAATATATTCTATTTATGAATAACTTTATAAAAGTATTCTGCATTTTTATATAAAAAGATTTTACTATGCAAACCCTATGCAAACACTATACAACACTATGCATAATAGAATATAATATATTCTATTTATAGAATAACTTTATAAAAGTATTCTGTTTTATTACATTAATAATACTAATAAAACAAAACTGAGTGACTTATCACATAAGCATCAATAATCAATACCGCGTGCTACTATGCAACCACGCGTATTACTGTACTTTTACTACCGAGTAGTTCAACAATATTAATGGTAAAACTTTCGCCGTTATTTTTAATAAAATATTTTTGTCGTTTTCTCATTTCGACAATAATTCCGTTGCGGGGTCCACCAATGATTGTGTTGTTGCACGAATATTCCCTGATAAAACAAATATTCCCCGACCATTCGAGTATAATATGACAACTTGCATACTTTGCAAAATTTATAAATACTACCCACAACTATAACATTATATCAAATCCACACCATAATATTAAAAAAAAATATTTCGAGAAATTAAAGTCTTTATTCATAAAATCTGGGGTCTCACAATTAGAGGTTGCTTCATAGAGGATAACTCTTCTACGGTTTCTTTCGCTTTGATCAGCGCCACGCGTGATGTGGACTGTATTGGAGAGTATGATTGGGGCTCCTACACCTTTGCCTATTTCCTTCGGGGCATGCGTATGCGCTCACAGGGTTTGACCGAGGCTTGGTTGGATTTTACCCATTTCTGCTGGTGAGTATTTCTCTTGTCATTTCCCATTTATAGGTTAAGAGTGTTTACTGATAGCAGATATTTTGCCATTGTGTTGACAATTTTGAGCCTATAAGAGGCTCCCATGCTTACGTCATATGAGTGTGTTAGGTTTAGATACCTATCCACGAGGACGACGCTGGCATCATTCCATTTTGCCGGAGGTCCCCAGTGGTGAGGGCTTCACTCACCGCCAGATGCAATTTGGAGTTAACGACAATTGACATCATCACATGGATTCCCTATTCAGGGGAACACTTGACCATTGACTTTGAGGATGGATACCCGACTGGAGTCGAGTACGTGATTTCCACCAGGAGAGTTCCTCTCTTCACATATGGAGGCTGGGAGTTCTATTTAGGAGAGCGTGCTATTAGGAACACCACAGGGGAGATTCGTATGTCGATCTTGCCTCCTGCCAGGCGTCATTGGCTCTGTATCATAGTCACCCATCACTGATATCCCATTGTTGGGGGTTGACGGTTTTGCATTATCAGAGGGTCCGTGTACTCATGAGACATTCCAGTGTTGATGGTTCCCTCGTACTATCGGAGCCCAGTCCCGTGCCACACAGTTTATGTGGGATATGGTTCCAGGATCCGTGATGATGATGGATTGGATAGCTTGTGTCAAAGATCCGACTCATATGACACAGATTGATAGTTTGACTCGGCAGTTGGACCAGGCACACATATTTATCCGGCATTTAGGCAGAGATCGGGCAGAGGCGGCTTCATTTGATCCTTCCAGCTCAGGCGCTGGCCCCTCAGATGACCCATTCGGTTTTACCGGTGCAGATCCTCCTCTATATAGGCCTGATATCCCTGTTGATAGAGATCTAGTGACTCAGGAGGAGTTACATCAGGTGGACAAGATTGATGATGTGGATATCGAGACCATTGTCTTCTTCTGATGTGTATTCTTGTTATATCTTTTGATAGGCCTCTGTTAGATATTGTGTGGATGTACCCCATTCTCGCTATATCTTTTGATAGGCCTTTGTTAGTAGTAGGGCGTATGTGCCCCATTTCCCTGTATTTGTAGCTGTACAGAGATGATGTATTAGATGATGATATACTTAGGAATGTATGCACAATTTTTCCATTCCCTATATCATACTGCCATCTATTATCTGCTATGCATGTATCATGCTATGCATATGTATGTATGTCTAGAGATATTCGGCATTGACCCCTGGATGGTCTTATGAGATGGCCCGCACAAATGTCTTCTTCGACAGTTAGTCGTATAGATCATACCCCATCATCATTGGTGATATTGGGTATGCGATCGTGGTATGATATCATGTCACCACCAGACAGGTGGATCAGAGATCATTCACGCAAGATATACCATGACCTTATTGATGTTTGAGTTCCCAAGGGTTTGTGGGACGGGATGCTAGAGCATTGGCCACGGATAGCAGGCGGTCTTCGATTTGGGGCCCATGAGTTGACTCCTACTTTGGAGGAGTATGCACGATTGACGATGCTGCCTTTAGACAGACCTTGTGTGCACCTGGCTTTGGGAGAAATGAGTAGACGATTCATGACTCTCACTGGATTGCAGCGTAGAGTGGTACAGGATGAGCTGACGTCTGGCCACGTGATATCCCAAAGATTTTACGTATGATGATTTGGCTCGGAGGATAGCTATTCACGACATTCTGGGGATTTCACCGTACTGGAGGATCACTGGCGTTTGGCCAGGGTTGATGTACTACTGTTGTGCGTACTGTCGTATGTCTATATGCCATGGTACATGGATGAGATAGACATCAAAGTCATCATGGCGGTGAGAGCTCTTAGGGAGGGTCGTACCATTATACCTATGATTGTAGTAGAGACCACAGAGTCACAAGATCCCATCTTTGCAGACTTATCCGACTGGAGTGTTCACTAGTAGTTCGGTCATGCTGTATGTGTGGTTTATGTCACACTTGAGATCGATTGGCACTCTTAGACGGCATGGGTATTGGTTCACCCATGATGTAGCCATGTCATACTCCTTTCAGCCATCGGAGTGTATAGATGCTCTATCTTGGTCCACATTTTTGGCAGATATCAGAGATCCATTCAGCATATTGCCGTGTTCGGGGCTTAGCTCACCATATAGCTTCATTACTCATGCTCTGGGCATGGACTACCTCCCTCTGGCTGGTTTGAGGGGCGTGACTACTTATCACCCAGTGGCCGTGATGTCATAGTTTGACCAGTTCCAGGACTTTCATCCTTTCGAGGGGGCGATAGGTCAGCGTTTAGCTTCTCGATATCTCTTAGCAGGGGACCGATCCCGTGTGTATGCTTGTTAGGATCAGCGGGAGATAGCTGCTTTTTTTGTCAGTCATTCGGGTTGTTCTGCAGAGTATTCCGCATGGATGGATACATAGATTTTATTGGCTGCAGCAGTATCTGTAGTACCGGATAGCGAGTCAGATGATGTAGAGCCCATGGAGGACATCGATTCCCACCTTGAGGAGGAGTCCGCTGCTGGGTTGCCAGCATTTCTCCTGGATTCTCCCAGTACCAGTAATGTTGTGATTCAGCACTCAGCACAGTACTTAGAGCAGAGTCTTCATCTGATGACCTTTAAGAGAGATCAGGCTCGATCTATGATGTTGACTGCCCTTGATGGGAGGGACGCAACTCTATTAGAGAGAGACGAGGCATTATCTCGCAGAGATGTCGCTGTTGCTGAGCGGGATGAGGCCATATCAGCTAGAGATATAGTGATAGTTGAGCGGGATGGTGCTATATCTGCCCGGGATGTAGCCATCACAGATAGTTTTGCAGTGAGGTCCCTTACCACTGGCATGATCGCAGAGATGAGCGCATATATTGATGATCATATGGTCACCATGTAGATGGCTGCAGATCTGTTGGGTCGTGTGGATATTCTCGTACAGGAGACCACAGCTTCACCTCCTTCTTCTGAGAGGGATGCCATGTTGGGCTTGTTAGCTCGCATATAACCTGACTTGTAGATGGACTTGTATTTACCTGCACAGACTAGCTTATCCTCTTTGTCATGTACAATTTACATTGTGTATATCAAACAACATTATATATATGGCAGGGAAATATATTTTTGATCACTTCCCTTTTAGATATGCCTGAATACTTGCTTGATATTTTGCCTGCTGCTTTAGGGCTTGTGATCTTGTTGTATTCTGAATTCCTCCTGGGTGGATGGACATTGAGATGTCTTTGGACAGTTCAGAATGGATCATCGATCTGTATGTATCCCTACCATCTTTGGTGTCTTGGGATTGGTTTCTGTATGAAAATGTGGAGAGGAGTGTGGCTTTCCTCTCTGAAATTGACTGCACCACAGATGGTCGCCAGTACTTCTATTTAGGAGAAACCTAGTTAATTCCATCTCTTATGGATTGGTGTTGCTCTTCATGGTATGACCGCAGCTTAGATGGTCACCGAAACTCCTATTTGGGAGGAGTTCAGATAATTCCATTCCTTTGGTCTGAAGCCGAATAAAATGTAGTGAAATGTAGTGGATTGAAATATGATCCCAGTACCAACTGACAAGGGTTTGTGTTTTGGTAGGGGTGACCAGAACCATGAATGGTCGCCATTCACGCTTCTATTGAAGAGGAGATCAGGTCTGTGTAGTTCGAACCTGGTGTAAGAGGTTCAACGCTATATATGGTAGAAATGGTGTAGGAATGTTTTTGTTGTTTTTGTTTTTGTAAGGAGAAGAGGGTAGAAATGTTTTTGTTGTTTTTGTTTTATTGTAATCGGGCCATATGAAATAGTTTCCTACGTACTCTTATTGAAGAGGAGATCAGGTCGACGTTGTTCGCCCCTCAGGGCGAGATGAAAAGCGTAATCCTATGTGCAGGTCAAAGTACGGGGAGGAAAAAGTTTAATCCTAGTTTGAGTATAAACTGCAGGTATGAGAAGTTTGATCCCATGTATGGGTAGCCAAACTACGAACGCAGGAGGTTTGATCCGCGGTGGGATGACCTAAGTTGTAGGAACGCAGAGAAGAGCCAGGTTGCTGGCTTGAAAAGTATGTTTCCCTGAGGGGCAAAGTGTAGAAGAGTTGTATGTGGTAAAGGGTTTAAAAAAATTGGAATGACTTGTGACCTGATGGTTCCACACCAGGGTGTTTGCGAGTTACTTCAGACATAGTACCGTTTCACGGTGTCCGAGTTGATGAGTTGTTGAAATTCATCGCCGTCCATTTCTTGCAATCTGAGAGCGCCTCCTGTCAATACCTCCTTGATAATAAATGGGCCTTCCTAGTTAGGGGTGAATTTTCCCTTAGATTGATCTTGGTTGTCAAGGATCTTCTTCAGACCAAGTCATGTTGTTTAAACTGCCATAGCCGGACTTTTTTGTTGTAGGATCTGGCGATCCTTTGTTGATATAACTGACCATGGAAGATAGCCGCGGTTCGCCTTTCGTCTAATAGAGACAATTAGTGATACCTGTCTTGTACCCATTGGTCTTCATCCAGCTGAGCATCTATCTGCACCCTGAGGGATTCCATTTCAACTTCTATGGGGAGCACTGCTTCCATCCCATAGGTTAATGCGTAGGGGGTTGCCCCAGTGGAAGTGCGCATTGAGGTTCTATAGGCTAACAGAGTAAGAGGCAATAGGTCAAGCCAATCTTTGTGGTTGGCGGACATCTTTGGCATAATCTTCTTGATATTTTTGTTAGCCGCTTCAACAGCACCATTCATCTTCAGACGATAGATGACAGAGTTAAGATGTTTGATTTGGAACTTACTGCACAATTCCCCCATCATTCTGTTATTGAGGTTCTTAGCATTGTCGGACACAATCACCTCTGGTTGTCCATATCAACAAACGACATTGTTTCTGATGAAAGCAATGATGACTTCTTTAGTAACCCTGGGGAAGGAGGCTGCCTCTACCCACTTGGTGAAGTAGTAGATCATGATGAAGATAAATCGATGACCATTACTGGCTTTAGGCTCAATGGGCCTGATAACGTCCATTCCCCACATTGCGAAGGGCCAAGGTGAACTCATGTTGTGGAGTTCCCTCGGAGGGGCGTGTATAGCATTCCCATGAATCTGACACTGATAGCATCTCCTGACGTGGTCATTGTAATCAGCTTTGAGAGATAGCCAGTAATGTCCCGTCCTGAGGACTTTCTTGACAAGGAGGTGGCCACAAACTCCACCATGGATTTCATCCATAAGCCTTTGGGCTTGATCTTTGTCTAAACATTTGAGGAGACCTAGTCCTGCACCTCTTTTGTAGAGCGCATCTCCATCCAGTTACAATTTCATAGCAAGTCGATGGATCCGCCTTTTCTCAGTCGGGCTCGCCTCAGCGGGTGTAGATCCATCTCGTAGATATTCCTCGATATGCTGATACCAAAGATGTTGGATGGGAGGTAGCTCATCCGATACTTCTCCAACGTATTCCCATAGGCTCGGGCCTTGTGTAGGGAAATTATGATGCTTGGCAAGTGTTCCTTATCTGATATGCGAATCAAGGAGGCCAAAGTTGCTAATGCGTCCGCAAAGTCATTCCTATTACGAGGAACGTGTATAAAGGAGATTTCTTCGAACTCCAAAGCTATCTTCAAAACCTGCCGATGGTAGGGCAGCAAATGTAGTTCCTTAGTTTGATAGATTCCGGTGGATTGTCTGATTACCAACTCTGAATCTCATAGATAGTTAACCACCTGATGCCCAATGAACGGGCAAGTTTTAGCCCCATGAGACAGCCTTCATACTCAGCTGTGTTGTTGGTGATGACAAATCGCAATTTAGCGGCTGACGGGATACCGCTTCCCGTGCGCGTATACTAGAAGCGCTCCAGCTCGTAACCTTCCATATTAATCGCTCCATCAAAATACATCTTCCATGATTGCGCGCGATCGTCATTGATGGTGCTGCTAAACTGTCATTACTCCTTCATCGGGGAAATATGTTTCCAATGGTTTGAAATCCCCTGAAGGTGCGGCAGCCAGTTGATCCGTAATTCCTTGACCTTTGATGTACTTTTGAGTCACATATACGATGTCAAATTGTTGTAGGATCAACTGCCATCTGGATAGTCGGCAATTTAGCAGGGGTTTGTTGAACACGTATTTGAGAGGATCCACGCGGGATATGAGATGGGTTGTGTGACCATGGAGGTAATGATGTAACCTCATGGAAGCCCATGCTAAAGCACAACA
Organism: Panax quinquefolius; assembly: GCA_020205615.1. Taxonomy (NCBI): domain Eukaryota; kingdom Viridiplantae; phylum Streptophyta; class Magnoliopsida; order Apiales; family Araliaceae; genus Panax; species Panax quinquefolius. The sequence goes on from CM035165.1 coordinate 42,200,004, forward strand.
CGTCTTTTTGATCAGAGTGTACTTGTGTTCACTGCTGCTGAATATTTTGTTGAGGTAATAGATAGCTCGTTCTTGGCCTCTATCGTCTTTCTGTCCCAGCATACAACCCATGGCATTGTCACTTATGGACAGGTACATGAACATGGAAACATCATCCCTAGGTGGTACCAATACGGGAGCTTTGACTAGCTGTGTCTTGATTGTGAGGAAGGCATTTTGACACTCATCATTCCATTTCATGGATGAGTTCTTCTTTAATACCTTGAAGATTGGCTCACAGGTTGCTGTGCGTTTAGAGATAAACCTGCTAATGAAGTTGATTCTTCCCAAAAATACCCGTATTTCCTTTTCTGTCTGAGGAATGGGCATTTTTGTGATGGCTTGGATTTTGGCAGGATCCAGCTCAATTCCTTTGTGGCTGACTAGAAATCCTAGCAACTTGCCTGATTTAACGCCAAAGGCGCATTTGGCTGGATTCAACTTCAAGTTGTACTTATACAACCTATTGAACAACTTTCTGAGATGGTCTAGATGGTCATCCTCCTTCCGGGACTTGACAATGATGTCATCCACGTAGATCTCGATCTCTTTGTGCATTAAGTCATGGAAAAGAGCCATCATAGCTCGTTGATAGGTGGCTCCGGCATTGATGAGGCCGAATGACAACCGTCTATAGCAAAAGGTTCCCCAAGGCGTGATGAAAGCAGTTTTCTCACGATCTTCCTCAAAGAACCATGATCCGATGATACCCAAAGCAATCAAAGAAAGGAGTATATATGTATTATTATGTGATATTGTTAATAAGAATGTGGATAAATGGTACGGAAAAGCTGTCTTTTAAGCAAGCTTTGTTCAAGTCCCGGTAATCCACACAAACTCGTACCTTCCCTTCAGGTTTAGGTACGGGCACAATGTTGGATATCCACTCAGGATATGTAGACACCATGATGATGCCAGCTTGAAATTGTTTCACAATTTCTTCTTTTCCTTTAAACTCCACTCAAAGTTTCAATCGCTTGAGCTTTTGCTTGACTGGCTTAAATCCCTCTTTAATGGGAAGGCGATGAAGGACAATGTCAGTGGACAAACCCACCATGTCTTCATGAGACCATGCAAACTCATCCTGGAATTGGGTTAGTAGTGTAACCATGTCATTCCTTTGGTTTGGGGTAAGGTCTGAACCAATCTGGATTAGCTTAGGGCTTTCTAAGGTTCTGAGATTGAAAGAAGTTGTTTGATCAAGGTTGGGTTTAGGTTTGTCTTTAACCCATTCTTGAATTTCTGGAGGCACCTCAATGTCATCCTGTATTTCCATCAAGGCTGAATTCATCTCTACATCAAAGGTACAATCCTTGTGGAGAAGAGGCATCGATCGTCAAAGACAGAAATACATCTAAATCTAAATTCAGAGTCCTGAAACAAAATATTCTTTCACTTAGTATATATGAAATGTGTTGATCATACACAGTGTTAGCATATACTAAAAAAATAAACAGCTAGTACTGTACAGAAAAGTAAGCAGTTATTATATCTATAGGGCAGAAAGAGTTTCTACCCATTTTACCTTTGTCGACCAATGCAACGAATGTTGTTCCAATTGGCAAGGGTAAAGTCCGGGTGGACCGCAGCGATGGAGGGATTGTCATCATCCTCCCTGTCCCGAATGATGGCCATTACGTCTGGGCAATCATCGTTTAGGGTGTATCTGTTGGTATGTTCATCATGAACGATGATGCATATGCCTGACATCATTCGGATGACGTCTTGCTTGATTCTTCGTTCCTCCTCTTCAACTGCGGGATTTGGAACAAAAACTTCTTTCTCCTTTACCGGCACCAGCTTGGGAAATAACATAGCCATTACATTGGCTAGCACCTTTACAGGAGGTTGTGCGGACTCAGAGTTTGAAGGCGAAGATAAACGCCGCATGGTTAAAACTGAAGGAATTTATTGATGCTTATGAGGATTCATGTGACTAGAACTGGCAGAATTGCCTAGCCCAGCTGTTCCAGTCTGCTTGGTTGATCGAATTTGGTACTTGATACCCTGGCAATTTTTACCCAGCCCTTGTCCCGTCTAATGACCCAATGACATCATTTCTTGAGTAGCCGACAATACCTCAACAAAAATCTTGGGTTCGGGTAATGGCATTCCAATAGCATGGTATTGGGTATTGCTTATTTCCAAAGCATGAAAACTGACTGGTTCCACATCTGCATTGGCATTGATGAATGGCATGTCTCCGTGCTGAGGAATCTCTGGTTCGGCCGATGGTGACCAAAGCTATTGTTGATAATGTATTTCATTTGTTGATGAAGAGTGGAGGGACCGCTTGACCATATGAATCCATGGTCGCCCCAAGAGAAAAGTTGTATCCCGAATCTATCTTGAGCACATGGAAAGATACACGAGAATGTATGAGGACCCAATTTGATTGGCAAATTTCAATTACTCTCAATCGAATTTCGACGGGCTCCATCAAAAGCTTTGATGATAGTATGGCTACTCTGAATTTGGTTGAGAGTGATATTCATCTTCACCAAAGTAGCATATGGACAGATATTTAGAGATGAACCTCCATCTATCAATACTCCAACTAGCATGTATACAGAGGACAAGACCGCAATGTGCAACGGTTTGCAATGACCGGTCCCTTCAGGTGGTATGTCGTCATCAATGAAGGATATCACATTATTGTTGAAAATGTGATCAACCAAATGTTTGAATTTTTCTGTATCAACTGATGTCGGTAGATAGGCTTCTTCCAAAACATTCAACAAGACCTTCCAGTGATCCTCGGAAGTTAGGACCAAGTCCAAAATTGATATTTGTTGTGGAGCTTCTTTTAAGCTTAAAACCACCTTAGCTTCGTTATGACCCATAGTGCGGAGGAATTTTTTAATCTTCTCCACGGGTATTCTCCCCTTTGATTTGATGGTGGACTTCATCACCCGTTGGGGAAGATTCAGTGGATTTTCCTTCGACACTATAGCAGTTGTATGTGAGGTGGATCCTTCACCTTCTCCATAATTCCATGGAACTTTGCGCAAGCTAACAATAGGATATTGTGCTCTGCACGGCAAGTTGATTGGCTCGGGAGTGGCCACTTTCAAAGGATTATAGATTCCTCTGAGTTGAATTGTTGGCATTGTGAGTGATTGATTAATCCCATCAGCTTCAGTGGATATGACTGCTACCACACTCTTCCACTTAGTAGGACCTGTATTCTCACTTGCACGTAACACAGTATCATCATCCGCTAAGCGCAGGACACCACTGTCAATTAGATTTTGAATAAGGTAGCGGAGTGCCCAGCATTCCTCTATGCTATGACCGTGAGATTGGGAGTGATACTGACATACTCCATCAGAGTTGTACCATCCTGAACGGAGGTTGATTGGAGGTAGAAGGGAACTGATCCTTCCTTCATGGATTAACATATGAAGGATTTCCTCCATAGGTTGGCCCAAATAGGTGAATTCCCTTTTGTTGGCAAAATCCCGACGGGCTTTGGCATTTATTCTCTTTGTCACTTTGTCTTCCAGCATTTCATTTTCTGAAAGTGACGAGGGAACATTCATGACAAGAGGTAGGAGACTGGCATGCTCCTGACTGATTAATTGATGAGTCACTTGATGCTGATAAGTTACCAGTTCTGCCAATTGTTCAATTTGCTTACATAGATCTTTCATCTTTTGTTCCATTGTGAACTGGAACTTGGCATAATCCCATTTGTCATCACCGTCTTTGAGGGTCTGGGAGGATTCACAGTTGAAATTGGAATTCTGTCCATTACTCCAATTGATCATGTTGTCCTCTTCTTCTTTGTGCTGAGGAAGAGGGTTGTCTTGAACGTGAGGCTAATCTGGTTTGGTGACCACGATCTCCCCATTGTCTATCAGGTCCTGGATCTTGTGTTTCAAGGCCCAACAATCCTGAGTATCATGTCCAGGTGCCCCGGCATGATAAGCACATATCCGAGCAGAATTGAAACCCCGTCCATTAGGGCTGGCTGGTGGAAGAAGATGTGTAATTTTTTTCTGTGTTCTTAGAAGAGTGAGAATGTTCTCGAGGGTATCCCCTAAGGGTGTAAACACTCAAGGGCGTTTGACTTCTCCACCTTTTGGTATTGGAGGGTTCGTAGACTGGGCTTGAAAGGGAGTGTAGTTTCTCCTTTGAATAGGAATGTTTAGATTGCCTTTTTGACCCTGTAGTATCAGGAAAACATCTTCCTCCTTCTTTTTATGGACCCTACGGGGGTTGTTTCCATAATTTTTGGACTGGATGTGATCAGCAATAGCTTTAAGGGCAGCTAGGTCTTGAATCTTTTCGAACTTCAATCCCATCTCAGCCATCTCCCCATGTTTGACCATTTCAGAAAATGGTTTGCCGATGCCGGCTAAAACTCTCTCATAGAACGGAGCTTCTTGTATGTCTATGAAAGTCATGACCATTTCTGATTCTGTCATGGAAGGACTAACTTGGGCAGCCAGGCGTCTCCACCTTTGAGCATACTCTCTGAAAGACTCGTTAGACTATTTCTTGATCTTGGTAATTTGATACCGATCAGGAGCCATCTGAGATTAAAAGCTGTATTGAGTGAGAAAAGCATGTGCTAGCTTTTCCCAGCTATGGATCTTAGAGTTATGAAATCTTATGTACCATGAACGGGCTTCTCCAGTTAGACTTTTCTGGAATAATTGCATTCTGAGCTTTTCATCCTTTACATAAGATCCAAGTTCTCCAATAAACACCTTTAAATGTGTGTAAGGATCTCCTAACCCGTCATATTTTTCAAAGTCAGGAGTTTTAAACTTTTCTGGATAATGAACACCAGGGAAAATGCAAAGATCAGCATATGAAACACTCCCATGTGTTCTAATTCCTTTGATAGCACGAAGGGTCTCTTCCATTTGAAGGACTTTCTTTTTGATGTCACCAGTGTTTGGATCTCCAGTGGGATGGGCAGCATCGTGAATTTTGTTGGTCGTATCCAATTGCAGTTCAGGTATTGTAATGACCTGGGTTCCCCCTTGTGTGGAGGATTCAACATGTACGGGTATTTTTTGACCCTGAGTAGACTGGTGTAGTTCTTTGAGTAAAATAGCCAAATCTGTAATTTGTTTGCTTAATTCGTCAAATTCTTTGCGAGAAACTGGATTAAGTTCGATGGCCTGGTGGGATACGACATGATTGATTGTAGGTAAACTGTTGCCTTTTAGACTTTCGACCGGGTAGTAGGTCCGATTGGTTCCCTACGAAAGACTTGCATAGTTTAGTCTTTAGGGAATGTGTATAATAACATGCTATGTGATGTGTCCATTTTAGGAATTTTATCCTACAAAACGGATGTCAGCTGTTTGTAGCATGTTAATTAAAATATGTATGTGTACACATTTCTTCATATTTCTCATTCCATGGAGATAGATATGGAATGAAATTACAAGTAATTGTGATGACAAGTAATTGAAATGAGAGCATGAAGAGACTTTCCTACATTTTGGGTTTATCAGAGGCGGACCTATCTTAGGTTATTCTCGCGGCTTTTTGGCATGAAGGTTCCCAAATCATCGCAATATACTCAACGGGAAATTAATCTGGTCTTTCAACTGGAGCGAATTTTGGTGGTGCCTTTCCTGAGCCTCGGAGAATTAGTCTTCTCACGAGACCAATAATCAAATACCGATGGGATAGCCTCCTGGTGGAGGGACCACACAATATACATTCACATACATCGCGTCTCACCATATGAAAAATGATGACATGTACGAAGCACTAATATCACAAGCAGATATGGTGCGAAGCACTAATATCACAAGCAGTTATGGTGCGAAGCACTAAGTGAAATAAGGAAATGCATTCGTGCACATTCATCAAAATGTAAATGCAACATCCACACACAAGCAGATAACAGTTTTGAAAAAGATTGTAATAGCGGCTTAAGTCCTCTAACTGGAGTCCCCAACAGAGTCGCCACCTGTCGACATCGGGATTTTTAGATGTCCCTTTCCGTTACTTGTTTTTTGGTGTTCTCATTTTAGGTGAGAGTTGTTTGAAAAAACAAGTGAAAAAGGTCTGACATGTATAATGTCGACGATGGACTGGTAAGAGTCGCCAGTTGGTTTTTTAAATGGTTGTACCAACACAACCGAGAAAAGGTTTGCACATTGACCCAGTGATGTGACACTGCTAAACGGGTCGGTGAAACCGAGATTCATTAGGGTCCGGGGACTTGGTTATGCGGAGGGAAGGTGTTAGACACCCCCGACATCCGTGTTACCACGGTGACCGCCTCTTTTCAAGAAACTATTATCTGAATGTGTGTGTGTGTGGGTCAATGTGATGTTATTTGGAAGTAGTGCGAGGCCTCGTTCGCACCTATATACACAGAGTTTGAATTTATGTAAATATTCAATTTTAAGCAAGATATGGCAGTGATGTTTTATAAAAGAGGTATTTCAAACCCTGATGCTCAATAGTAATTGTGACCTTTTACACTCCCATTTTATTAAGTGTTCGACTTGATTGATTTTTTATTTTACAGATGCGAGGCATCTGTATGAAAATAATGTACAAAATAATGCCGACTTCCTCATGGGTATGAGAACCATCTGAGGAAATTCAGACATCGTAGAATAATTTACAAGCTGCTTACAACTGAAAATATCCATCACAGGAACCGAATCTAGATCCAATAGGCTGAATCTGTGATCGCATGATTCCTAGGCGCACATGATACCACAATTTGTATGAAAGCAGTAAGCATATATATATATAAAAGAGTAAATATATATATACAGTGCAGGATCACCAACCACGAAGCACCTCCATGGGGATCAAAATGTAAATAAAGTTGTAAAAGCTATCAACCGCCACGGAGGAAACTCTAAAGCGGATGAAATATAAATAAAGTCATAAATATGGTCAACCGCCATGAAGGAAACTCAAAGTAGACGAAATGTAAATAAAGTTGTAAATTTGATCAACCGCCACGAAGGAAACTCAAAGGGACGAAATGTAAATAAAGCTATAAAAGCGATCAAGCGCACACGAAGGAAACTCAAAGTAAGCGAATATATATATATATATATATATATATATATATATATATATATATAAATGCACCGGGTGTAAAATCCGAGGCTCATCGAGCGAGAGTTTATACATATAAGCATGTATATATATATATATATATATATATATATATATATATATATAAAAGTGAAAACGCACTGGATGTGAAATCTAGGCTCATCAAAGCAGAGTTCAACAACATTTCATATATATAAGTATATATATATATATATATATATATATATATATATATATATATATAAATATAGTAAACGCTTGGATGTAAAATAGCTCATATATATATATATAATAGTTATGTAAAATCCGGGCTAAAGTAAAATCCAGTCCTCATCAAACGAGTAATATATATATATATATATATATATATATATATATATATATATATATATATATATTAAAGCAAGAAACACACACTGCATCAAAGTCCAAGCTCATTGAACAAAGTTCGACACACATTCATATATATAAATATATATATAGAAAAGCAAATAAACGCACGCTGAATCAAGTTCAGCTCAATCGAGGCATAACTCGATAAGGCATATATCGATAATATTATATATATATATATATATATATATATATATATATATATATATATTCATATTCAAAAACAAAATCATGAACCAAAGTCCAAGCAAATCGCGTGCAACACGACTCTCAACGTGAAGAAGGGTGTGTGCAGAGATGAAGAGAAAGACTCTAAAGTGTGTGAGAAGGCTTACAATTGACTGCCAAAGATGACTTCTATATCTTTAGAGTGGGTAAACTACATGGGATGAGTGCAGAGAAAATTGGGTAGGGCTTCCTCGTCGTTTTTTCTTGCAAAATGGCCACCCCAAGCCCTCAATTTATAGAGGGTGGAGCCGCAGGTGTACCTGCAGCTGAGCCGTAGGTGTACCAGAGGCAACCCGGGTGGGCTCGGGTTTCTCGGGTCAGGTCGTCTCGTAGTACGTGCACTCAAACACTATAATGTTCTCTTGAACTTTCAGAAGTGCAATCCTGGCATCCGATTGAGGTATACATGACCTATTTCGGACCGCCGTTGTTGAGAGTTGTACAATGGAATGGGATTAGAGTCTGTACGAAGTCATTGAAGATGGGACGATGCCCTTTGGTCTTTAAGCTCCAACTTTTATCCGTTACCCCGCACAATAGTCACTCGGGATTGGTTAGTCTTGTGGGACATCGTTGTGTAGAGATGTTGAAACGACGTGGCGTGGCATCGTGTTGGCGAGATGATGATGTTGCCCCTCACCGGTGTTATTGTCGGTTTGGTCTGATAAAGCAGACGTTGCTCAAAGCTTCGCTGAGATTGGTCAACTGCATTTGTTGAAGGTCCTCATTGTCATCTTTCAGGTGGGCCTGTCCTCCCGGTGTTATCGTCGAGTTTGTATAGTGTATATCGTTGTGAGCGCCGAGATTGAAGCTGGTTGCATTTGAAACAAGCATTTCTGGGGTTGTCGCCAAAACTGCATTCCTTGGGGTTATCACCAAGGTTGGTGGCTATTCCCATGGTTGGGACTGAGACTGGATACCTTGGGGTTATCTCCGAGATTAATCGGTCTTCTCCGGTGTGTGTTCCGGTATTGGATCTGCAAGCCTCGGGGTTATATCCGAGGTTGGATTTGTTACTCCTAGTGTGTGTTCCGGGGTTAATGCTGAACTTCCGGTAGTATCCGATATGGATATGGATTGTCTTTCAAGGTTCCCATTTAAAGAGCGAATCTGCCCTCCCTGCAATGTTAGTAGCGATGATGAGTACGTAAAACTTGAGTGTCTACAGGTGGCGCAGTGAGTTGGAAGAGTTCCAAATAGCAATCAGTTGCTAATTCAGTGACAAAGGCAGAGTACATAGCAGTAAGTGAAGCTACAAAGGATGTTGTTTGGATGAAGAGGTTCATAACTGAACTTGGCGTGCTTCATAGCATTAGAGGAGTAATACCTTTATACTGTGACAACACCAGAGCTGTTGTGAAGGCTAAGGAGCCCATGTCTAATCAGATATCCAAACACGTATTGCGGCAGTTTTATTTGATTAGAGAAATCATTGAAAGAGGAGATGTCACCCTGGATTGTGTGGACTCTCAAGACAATATTGCAGATCTATTTTCTAAAGTTTTTACACAACAACAATTCAATCGTCATTAGAGAATATGGGTATAAGATACCATGGCGATTGACTTTAGTGCAATTAGGAGATTGAAAGTAATATGCATACAAGCCAATCATGTTTGATGATAAAACATATACTTTGTAAAAAATCTTATTCATTTATTAATAAAAGTATTTATTTACTAAAGACATTTAATTATCTACATGGTGTTGTTTTAATAATATGTGATAAACTCATAGTTTTAAGCAATGCTTTTTGAATTATGATGAGATCATGTTAATGAGATCTAAATTCTTATATAGCTTAAAAACTAAAATGTTCCCAATCGATGGATTACAAAAAAGGGGATTAGTGAATCTGGATAGATTGGTACATATGTTGCTTGCTCATTGGATGAGGATGATTAATCTCATGATCATTTATGTGGATACACTAAAGAAAGTATTTAGGTACTTATTTGAGAATAAGTTCACTGAATGTAGCTCGCTAAGGAATACCTAATGGAGTTTTATTTGCATGTCAATAGGAATTCCTGAAGTGATAGTAGTACAAGTGATCATTAAACTTGAAATCATCATATTATCTTGTGTATGATAAGTTATACTTTGACATGCCCCTTAAGACCCTTAGGGTATATCAAAGGGTATGCTTGGGTGTAATATGTTATATATAGAGATAATGAATGATCAATAAATAATCTACCACTTCTAGTAAAAGAAGAGAAATGTCATATGTTATTCGATAAATGACAATCTAGGAATCGTTGATCAAGGTGGAATGAAATTAGAAAGGAGTTTCTAATTTGCATTATTTGAAGTTGTGCATTTGTAAATCGAAATACATTTATTTAACTGGGACATTGTATGGTGGAATGATTGAATTGTACGGTAACTGTTTACTTAAATATTCTTTTATGATTAATGTTGAAATCTATATTATTTAGAAAGTCGTTAATCGCTAAGGAAGCTTATCCTTATTGTAAAATAAATATTATTTATTTAAATAAATAAATAGTTTTATTTATTTAAATAAATAAATAGTTTTATTTATTTAAATAAATAAATAGTTTAATTTATTTATTTAAATAAGATAGATTTGTTCTAATCGATTTATTGTAGCGGTTTAATATGGAGAACATAAAGGGTCACACCATAAAAGGAAGAATATTTAAGAAGTAAATGGCATACTTGGTAATAATAAGTTAAGTGAATTTAATTTAATCTATAGTGATAGAATAAATTAAATAGTTTAATATTTATTATTTAATATTTTTGAAATATTAAATATAAATTAATAAGAGGAGTCTTATTACTATTACTACTATTATTATTAAGTTAATTCCTTAAGGGGTTTAAGAATTAATTAATATAAGTACTCTCATATTTGACGCCCCCAAAATAGGTATACATCACCCATTCTGAGTCGCCAAATACATGGTATAGAAACAAATACAACTTCAGTAATACAATTGTCGTGCAAAATACGACAACATATATACTGTGAGTTTGAATACAATTATTGTCTAATAGAGAGTATACAAACTCAAAAGGAGTCCTCATTACAATTATTGATACACTATTTTACAAAATATTGAGGACTACTAAAACAACTATCATGAATCATCACTCCATACCCCGGCTAGTTCCTGCTAAATTCTCTCCTCCTGAGAAGAACAATGGAACAAAAAGAAAAATGGTGAGCTCAACTAGCCCAACAAAGAATATTATGACTAAGATAATATACAACAAATTATCATTAGTCTTCAACAAGGAATAATCTGATAAAATATAATAGACAACAAGTTTTAGATCAACAACTACAGCGAAAACAGCAATCCATTGGAAGAGTCAAGTAGAGAATGAGTTCTACTATCTTCTAAGATTTAAAAGTCCATCATCAATATTTTATCCCTGTAACAACAATCAATATATCTCTTGAAACAATTATTCATCTTTGCACTACATGCCAAAGATATTCATTTGTATCACCAGTTGGTCATGTTCATCTCACTTTACGGGCCAAACATTCATGGTAATCATTCATCTTTGCACTACGGGCCAAAGATATTCATTAGGTAATCATTCATCTTTGCACTATAGGCCAAAGATATTCATTGGTTAATCTTTCATCTTTACACTACAGGCCAAAGATATTCAGTTATATCATCATTTAGGACTGAGGATGATGAAAAATATCTTAAAAAAATGAATCTAGTCAGATAAAAGAAGAAATATTATGGATTCGTATTACAGTTTTATCCAAGTTCAATAATACTCCATAATAACCAATTTTGAAGCAGAATTCAAAAATAAAGATCAAAACATGGATACAATCAAAGATAGTAACCATAATAGACATCTTGGACAAAAAGAAGAAAATTTAATTTTTCGGTGAATAGTGCCGTATTCGTGAATAGTGTCGTATACGTGAATAGTGCCGTATACGTGAATAGTGCCGTATACGTGAATAGTAACCCTGACACAAAAAGTTCCAAATTTGATTAAAAGTTCAGACCAAAATTTCGGCATAATTATATTGAAAGAAATAATATCATTTACGAAAAAAATAACATCCCTTACCTCAAAATAACAATATTTCTAATCGGAATATCGGATGTAAATCCAAAGAAAACTTGCACTGAACTGTGACGCCCCCAAAATCGGTACACATCACCCATCTTGAGTCGCCAAATACATGGTACAAAATTCAAATACAAACTTAATTATACAATAGTCGTGTAAAATACGACTAAACATATGCTATGAGTTTTAATACAAATATTGTCATCTAGACAATATACAAACTCAATGGGGTCCTCATTACATTTATTATAACACTATTTCATAGAATGGTGAGTACTACTAATGCACCATCTAGGACCATCACTCTGTTCCCCGACTAGTCCCTGCTACATTCTCATTTCCTGAAGAGAACAATGAAAGCAAAAGGGTGAGCTCAACTAGCCCAGTAAGAAATATTATGACTAAGATAATGCAGAATAATTTATCGTTAGCCTTTAACAGTGTTAAACTGATAAAATATAATAAATATCAAGTTTAACTGCTGCGGAACAAGCAATCCATTAGAATAGTCAAGTAGAGAATAAAATCTACTATCTTTTATGATTTAAAAAGGTTTTTCATCACTTTTATCGCTGGGACTCAGCTTAATAAATAACCAACATCATCGAATCACCCTTGCACTACGACCAAGGATATTCATTAGTATCACGACCACAAATTATCCATGCACTACGGGCCAAGGACATTCGTGTATTCATTAATGGTCATGATCATGCCAACAACTGTCCATCAATGCACTACGGGCCAATGAGGACTTTTACCACATCATTTGTAACATTACGATCATGATTACACCGAATAATCTCTGGTCATAATCATACCAAGTCCATCTATGCACTACAGGCCATATATGACTTTCAACAAAATATAAACTGGAGGATGATGACAATGATATAAGAATTCAATAAAACAAGTTCAAGAATTAATTTATCCAAGAACTAATAACGTCCAAATTGTCAACATGATACTTGTTTGTAGTGTAAAATTCAAGAATGCTCAGAAGAATATTTCCATGCAAAGATAACGGATGAAGCGTAAATATCAAGGATATTCCACTAATTTCATGGAGTATAGAAGTCAAAGTTTTAACCAACTAAGTATAATAAAGGATGGAATAACAAAAGAAATCACCAGGCATGCGATAGATCGCACAGGCAGGTTATTCCAACAGAATAATAAATAACGGAACCGGTCGTAACAGAAAACGCATGATGTGATATTCCATTAGAATAATAAAGAATGGAACTAGGGTTCGGGGTAAAACGCATGCGATGACGGATATTCAAATGAATAATAAAAAGATGGAACCAAGTCCACGTAAAACACATGCAGGCGGGATATTCCAACAAGAATAATAAAGACTGGAACTAGGTCCGGCGTAAAAAACGCATGTATAAGATATATTCCAATAGAATAATAAAGAATGGAATAACAGAAGAATTTCACCAAGTATAGGGTAACCCGCGTATACAGGTTATTTCAACAGAATAATAAATAATGGAATAATAAAAGTTCTTTTCATGAATACAAAAGAAATAATATCCCTTACTGTAAAAGAAACTGAATATAAGAGTAGGGAAGTAGCAGAATACTTTTCTATAGTTTCTCTATAATTTCTCTCTCTAGAGTTTCAGTGAATTCGTAAGAAATAATGAAGGAATGAGCTTCTATTTATAGAAGAATGGACTGCATAGTAACCAATTCATGAAGGGTCCATATTGATTTACTTTTAAACGGACGGTCCATATTGATTTAATAAAATATTCTAATAAAACAAAATCTTTTAAATAAAATATAATATATTCTATTTATATTATATATTATATATTTATAAATTCACGGGTCATTACCCCCCGTGATACTACCTGCCAATTCCCGTGAATTCCTTTCAAATTAACACACACACACACACACAGATATATATATATATATATATATATATATATATATATATAATAATATATAATAATAATACCCTCCCCGCCAATTTTCTAACATTGCATATACATATATATAATTAATACCTATAGTACTCCATCATGTCTCCACCAAAATCCATCTATCATATATATATATATATATATATATAAATATAATAATAAATGCTTACTCCACCAAAATCACGTGAATACCAAATTTCCTCCCCCACCCATATTATAATATAACAACACACACACACACGTGAATACACACACACACCCACACACACACACTTACACACATATATATATATATATATATATATATATATATATATATATATATATATATATATATAATAAAACTGAGATAACTTTCTACCGATAGTTTTGAAAAATGGGTAAGTGGGAGTTTAAATAACAAGTCAAACTTACAACAAATACTTCATAAAAAATTTCCTCAATATTTTTAACAACATTTATCATCATTACTATAATTCACAATATTAATCGACCAGGTCGTTCCCAGGAAAGAGGGGAATTTCCAATAAGGATTTCTCCCTATTGGCGCGCAATTAGGTGACCAAACCTCTCCTTGACAGAACTTCTATACATCGTTAATATTGCAAATAATAATATTAATAACTTTGTCATCTCAATTATTGATTTAATAATATATAAAATTTTGACAATAATTGAATTAAATAACGTGAGATATTATGCAGCAATTACTGTAGTAATAATTGAACAAAACTGAGTGACTTCTCACGTAAGCATCAATAATCAATACCGTAGTGTTGCTCTCTTGTGCAACTACGCGTAGACATTGTACTTTTAACAGGGTGTTTCAACAGTTAACGGTAAAACTTCCGCCGTTATTTTCATAAAGTATTTTTGTCATTTTCTCAATTCGACAATAATTCCGTTGTGGGGTCCACCAATGATTGTGTCGTTGTACGAATATTCCCTGTTAAAAAGAATATTCCTCGACCAATCGAATATTATATAACAACTTGCGTACTTTACAAAATTTATAAATATTACCCACAACTATAACATTATATCAAATTCATTCCATAATATTCAAAAATGATATTTATAGAAAATTCATCTTTATTTATAAAAGTTGGGGTCTTACAACATCCCCTTCTTATGAAATTTCTCCCTCGAAATTAGGGTACGTACCTGGTATGTCGAAGAGGTAAGGATACCTTGATTTCATTTCAGATTCTAACTCCCAAGTCATTTCCTCAACATCGTGGTTTCTCCACAAAACTTTGACTTGAGTTATAACCTTGGAGGGTAGAATATGTTCCTTCTTATCCAAGATTTGAACAGGAACCTCTTCATACGTCAAATCTTCCGCTATTTTGTCCGGTTCTAACTCAATAATGTGGTTCGGGTCTTCCACATATTTATGTAACATGGATATGTGAAAACGTTATGAACATGAGACATACTTTACGGTAAAGCGAGTTTATAGGCCACAGTTCCTACTCGATCGAGGATTAAAAATATGCCGATGAATCGAGGATTGAGCTTTCCTCTCTTTCCAAATCTCGTAACTCCTCTCCATGGAGCAACACGTAACAACACATGATCTCCTATGTCGAATTCCATGTCCTTTCGATGAAGATCAGCATAACTCTTTTGTCGATTTTGTGAGGTTTTTATACGTTGTCGAATTATTTGAATCTTTTGCGTAGTCATACGTACCAACTCCGGTCCCAACAACGTTGCTTCACCTACCTTATCCCAGCATACTGGAGAACGACACTTTCTTCCATACAACCTCTCAAATGGAGCTATGTCAATACTTGCTTGATAACTGTTGTTGTAGGAAAACTCCACCAATGGTAAGAACTTGTCCCAACTTCCCTTGAAGTCAAGGACACAGAGTCTAAATAGATCTTCAAGGGTTTTAATAGTCCTCTCCGACTATCCGTCCGTTTGAGGAAGATATGCCGAGCTAAATTGTAAGTCTGTGCCCATAGCTTTTTGCAAACTAACCCAAAATTGTGAAATGAATCTTGGGTCTCGATCAGAAACTATGGATACTGGCATACCATGTAGTCTTACAATCTCGTTTATGTACATACGAGCAAGACGTTCAAGTGTATAAATTTCTTGTATCGGTAAGAAATGAGCAGATTTGGTCAATCTATCAACAATGACCCAAATCGCATCTATGCCTTGAGAAACCCTAGGAAGACCGGTAACGAAATCTATGGTAATGTGCTCCCACTTCCATTCTGGAATTTCAAGTGGTTGCAATGGACCTTTTGGTACTTGATGCTCCGCTTTAAATCGTTGACAAGTTAGACACCTTGAAATAAACAATGCTATCTCTCTCTTCATATTGCTCCACTAAAATGTGTGACGAAGATCATGATACATTTTGATACTCCCAGGATGGATTGCAAAAGGTGTGTTGTGCGCTTCCATCATGATTTTATACTTTAAATCAGGGTCGTTAGGAACACAAAGTCTGGAGTTGACTCTAAGTATTCCTTCTTCATCGATTCTTGCTTCCGGCATAGCACCTTCTTGCACTTTCTTCCTCATACGCATCAGCTCCAGGTCAGTAACTTGAGCAACTTTAACTTTATCAATTAAAGTCGATTCTACTCGTATATTCGCCATCATCACATGGGTCCCTGGAGTCTTTAACTCTATCTCCATCCTTTGCAAGTAACACAAAATGGGCCTTTGCGTTGACAATATCGCACTCGTACTTGCATATGATCTTCTACTCAATGCGTCAGCTACCACGTTCGCTTTTCCAGGATGGTATTGGATGGTATGATCATAATCTTTTAACAGTTCAAGCCAACGTCGTTGTCACATGTTAAGTTCCTTTTGAGTGAAGAAATATTTGAGGCTTTTATGATCCGTAAAGATCTCCACTTTCTCCCCATACAAGTAATGCCTCCAAATTTTAAGTGCGAAGACAACAGCTGCTAACTATAGATCATGAGTAGGATAATTCCTCTCATATTCTTTGAGTTGTCTTGAGGCATAGGCTATAACTTTCCCATGTTGCATGAGAACACATCCCAACCCTTTGCCCGAAGCATCACTGTAGATGACAAATCCCTCCGAGCCATATGGTATTATCGTAAGCAGTCTTTGAAATGAGTTTCCTCTTGAGTTCTTGAAAACTCTTCTCACATTCTTCGCTCCAACCGAACTTTGTATCTTTCCGAGTCAGCTGAGTTAATGGACTATCGATTCGAGAAAATCCTTCCACGAATCTCCGATAATAACCAGCTAAACTGAGAAAGCTACGTACTTCGGTCACTGATTTAGGTTGCTCCTAGCTTTGAATAGCTTCAATCTTTTCCGAGTCAACAGATATTCCATGACTTGATACTACGTGCCTAAGGAATGCTACTTCCTCAAGCCAGAACTCGCATTTCTTTAACTTGGCATAAAGCTTGTATTCACGAAGCTTTTGGAGTATCAGCCTCAAGTGTTGCTCATGATCTTCACGGCTTTTGGAATAAATAAGGATGTCATCAATAATGACAACCACAAAGTGATTCAAATATTCCTTAAATACTCGGTTCATCATATCCATGAAGGCAGCAGGTGCATTAGTTAATCCAAAGGACATGACTAGGAATTCATAATGCCCGCATCTGAGTTCGAAAGTCATCTTTGGAATGTCATCTGTTCTAATCTTCAATTGGTGATATCCGGAACGAAGATCAATCTTTGAAAAGAATTTGACTCCTTGCAACTGGTCAAAAAGCAATTCAATATCGTGGCAATGGGTACCTATTTTTGATGGTGATATGATTCAACTCCCGATAATCAATACAAAGTCGCATACTCCCATCTTTCTTCTTCACGAATAGAACAGGAGCACCCCAAGGAGAAGTACTAGGATGAATAAAGCCAATGTCTAACAATTCCTACAGTTGGGTCTTTAACTCCTGAAGTTCAATAGGAGCCATTCGATATGGGTCTTTGGAAATGGGTTTTATACCGGGTTCAAGGTCGATACAAAATTCAATTTCACGCTCTGGGGGTAGGCCAGGAAGTTCTTCAAGGAATACGTTAGGAAATTTATTAACAATAGAAATATCCTTCAAAACTGACGTGTTTTAGTTTAGATCCGTGACATGAGCTAAGAAAGCTTGACATCCGTTTTTCAATAAACGAATAGCTTTATGGCTTAAAATGACATTGATTGATTTTAATGGTTTAGTTGCTTGAATTCACATAATAGGTTGGTTAGGAATATGAAAGCTAACAACCTTACAAAAATAATCAATTTTTGCATGATGAGTTGTTAACCAATCAATCCCTAGAATCATGTCAAATGTAAGTATTTTCAATGAAATAAGATCGACAGGTAATGTGAGGGTACCAATTTCAACCAAACAAGACTTATAAACAGTGGATGTAATGAAGGTTTCTCCCAACGGAGTTTCCACAGATAAATCAAAGTCTAATTTTTCCGGAGTCAAATTTAATCGTTTAGCACAAGTAGGAGAAATAAAAAAATTGGTAGAACCGGTATCAAATAAAGTATAGATTTCGCTAGAGTTTATGATAAGCTTACATGTGATGACCTCATTCGGGTTCCTTGCTTTCTGGGAGGTCACAACAAATGCTCTCCCTTGCACTACCGGCTTTGACTTTTCTGGGACGGCCTTTGGTGCCTCCAACCTAGCTGAAATTGTCTTCGGTGAACGACAAAATCGGGCTAAGTGACCTTCTCTTCCACAATTATAACATGCTTTGGATGGCATTGCGTAGTTTGGACTGATGTGTCCATCCCCTCCGCATTTAAAGCACATGATAGGTGTTCGTTCTCCTTCCTTAACAACGGGTGCTGGTACTGACGTCTTTCCATCATTGTTGAATCTCCTCTTCTTGAAATGTCCATTCTTATTGTTTTAGCCCTGATTACCACCGAAGTGGTTACCATTTCTGGCCTGTTGATTCCCTCCACGCTTGTTGTCACCGCTTCGATGACTGCTCTCACTGGTTTTATTATTTTACCGGCTGTTATCATTTGGTTGCGTTGACTCGTTATCACGCTCCACTAACTAAGCCCTATTTACAACATCTGAATACAAACACAGTTTATGAGAAATAAGATGTTGACGTATCTCCGGCTTCAAACCTCGTAAAAACATCCGCGTCATTCTCTCTTCATTATCCACCAAGTGGGACGCAAACCGGGACAACTCGGTAAACTTAGCTTCATACTGCGACACGGTCATATTATTCTGCTCAAACTTGATGAACTCTACCTCTTTTATGTGACAAATACTTTCGGGAAAGTACTTGTCGTTGAATAGTTCTTGGAACTTCTCCCAAGATATCTTCAGTGCGGCAGGTTGAGTATGTTTTACCGATTCCCACCAGTAATCTGCCTCTCCTGGTAACATAAAGGCAGCAAAGGGAACCTTTTGTTCCTCGGAGCATCCCAAGACATCAAATATTTTGGTGATCTGCTTTATCCATTCTTCCGTATTAAGTGGTTTTGTCTCTCCAATAAACTCTGGTGGTCCCAGCTCCTTGAACTATTTAGCGGTGACCGTCCGAGAGTTTCCAATGTTTCCACCTACATTTTGGGATGAGAGTCGCTCTACTTTCTTTATTACATGAATTGCATAAAGCCTCTGAACATTCCATCATTCATCATTTGGTCAGTGTTGTTGTTTGCATGAGGATTGTCGCCTTCTTGATGCACATTATCCTGATTATTGATATCTGGTGAATCAACGGTCGCCTCTGCTCCATTGCTATTCTCAACATTCTCGGATGTCATTTTCAGATACTGCCATAAAACAAAAGGTTAATTGACATGTAACATATTATCCCTATATTCTGACCGACCAATTAAATACCACAAACTTAGGTAGGTCATACTAGCGAAGGAATTCCCCATCTCCCCCCTCCTAGTTCTATTCTCACATCTTAGCCAAGGATCATATCCCTAAGCTCTGATACCAACTGTGACGCCCCCAAAATCGATATACATCACCCATCTTGAGTCGCCGAATACATGGTACATAATTCAAATACAAACTTAATTATACAACAGTCGTGTAAAATACGAATAAACATATGCTGTGAGTTTTAATACAAATATTGTCATCTAGATAATATACAAACTCAATGGGGTCCTCATTACATTTATTATAACACTATTTCATAGAATAATGAGGACTACTAATGCACCATCTAGGACCATCACTCTGTTCCCCGACTAGTCCCTGCTACATTCTCATTTCCTGAAGAGAACAATGAAAGCAAAAGGGTGAGCTCAACTTAGTCCAGTAAGAAATATTATGACTAAGATAATGCAGAATAATTTATCGTTAGCCTTCAACAGTGTTAAATTGATAAAATATAATAAATATCAAGTTTAACTGCAGCGGAACAAGCAATCCATCTACTATCTTTTATGATTTAAAAAGGTTTTTCATCACTTTTATCGCTGGGATTCAACTTAATAAATAATCCACATCATCGAATCACCCCTGCACTACGGCAAAGGATATTCTTTAGTATCACGACCACACATTACAATGCACTACGGGCCAAGGACATTCGTGTATTCATTAATGGTCATGATCATGCCAACAACTGTCCATCAATGCACTACAGGCCAATGAGGACTTTTACCACATCATTTGTAACATTACTACCATGATTATTACCGAATAATCCTCAGTCATAATCATACTAAGTCCATCTATGCACTACAGCCACAAATGACTTTCAACAAAATATAAACATGAGGATGATGACAATAATATAAGAATTCAATAAAACAAGTTCAAGAATTAATTTATCTAGGAACTAATAACATCCAAATTGTTAACATGATACTTATTTGTAGAGTAAAATTCAAGAATGCTCAGAAGAATATTTCCATGAAAAGATACTTGATGAAGCGCAAATATCAAGGATATTCCACTAATTTCATGGAGTATAGAAGGCAAAGTTTTAACCAACTGAGTATAATAAAGGATGGAATAACAAAAGAAATCATCAGGCATGCGATAGACCGCACAGGCAGGTTATTCCAACAGAATAATAAATAACGGAACCAGGTTTGGCGTAAAACGCACAGACAGGATATTCCAATAGAATAATAAAGAATGGAACCAGGTCTAGCATAAAACGCACAGACATGATATTCCAAATGTAATAATAAAGATCGGAACCGGTCCCAGAAACGCACAAAACGAGGATATTCCAATAAAATAATAAAAAGCTGGAACCAGTCCCCCAAAAACGCATTGCATGTGATATATTCAAATGAATAATAAAGATTGGAATAACAGAAGAATTTCACCAAGTATAGGGTAGCCAGTGTATACAGGTTATTTCAACAGAATAATAAATAATGGAATAGCAGAAGTTCTTTTCATGAATACAAAAGAAATAATATCCCTTACCGTAAAAGAAACTGAATATAAGAGTAGGGAAGTAGCAGAATACTTTTCTATAGTTTCTCTATAATTTCTCTCTCTAGAGTTTCAGTGAATTAGTAAGAAATAATGAAGGAATGAGCTTCTATTTATAGAAGAATGGACGACATAGTAACTAATTAATGAATGGTCTAGATTTATTTACTTTTAAACGGACGGTCCATATTGATTTAATAAAATATTCTAATAAAACAAAATCTTTTAAATAAAATATAATATATTCTATTTATATTATATATTATATATTTATAAACTCACGGGTCATTACCCCTGTGATACTACATGCCAACTCCCGTGAATTCCTTTCAAATTAACACATGTGTATATAATAATAATAATAATAATAATAATAATAATAATAATAATAATAATAATAATAATAATAATAATAATAATAATTGTACCCCTCCCTGCCAATTTTCAAACATTGCATATACATATATATAATTAATACCTATAGTACTCCATCATGTCTCCACCAAAATCCATTATTATATATATATATATATATATATATATATATATATATATAAAAAATGCTTTCCTCCACCAAAATCCACTATCATATATATATATAAATAAAATAATAATAATTGTACTCCTTCCACGTGAATACCAAATTTCTTCCCCCACCCAATTTGACTAACACACATACACACCCACACACACACACACACACACACACACACACACACACACACACACACACACACATATATATATATATATATATATATATAAAATAAAACTGAGATAACTTTCTACCGACAGTTTTGAAAAATGGGTAAGTGAGAGTTTAAATAACAAGCCAAACTTACAACAAATACTTCATAAAAAATATCCTCAATATTTTTAACAACATTTATCATCATTATTATAATTCACAATATTAATCGACTGTGTCGCTTCGTTGAGAAGAGGGGATTTCAATAAGGATTTCTCCCTATCATAGCGTATGATTAGGTGACCAAACCTCTCCTCGATGAACTTCTAGACATCGTTAATATTACAAATAATAATATTAATAACTTTGTCGTCTTAATTATTGATTTAATAATATATAAAATTTTGACAATAATTGAATCAAATAACGTGAGATATTATGCAGCAATTACTATAGCAATAATTGAACAAAACCGAGTGACTTCTCACGTAAGCATCAATAATCAATACCGTGTGATCTATGCGTAACTACGCCAGACATTTTACTTTTAACAGGGTGTTTCAACAAGCTTAATGGTAAAACTTCCGTCGTAATTTTCATATAAAGTATTTTTGTCGTTTTTTTCAATCCAAACAATAATTCCGTTTTAGGGGTCCACTAATGATTGTCTGGTTATGAAATTCCTGTTAAAACGAATATTCCTCGACCAATCGAATATTATATAACAACTCATGTACTTTTACAAAATTTATAAATATTACCCACAATTATAACATTATATCAAATTCATTCCATAATATTCAAAAATGATATTTATAGAAAATTCATCTTTATTTATAAAAGTTGGGGTCTTACAGAATAGCAACTCTCAAAGTATCTAAATACTCACAAAAATACGCTTGACAATATAGAGAGAAAGAAAACTTGTTTCTGGTGTGATTTTCAATTCTAACCTAAGCGCCTATTTATAGGAAAATGCTAGAACGCCAAAGGAGACTAAATTAAAAAAAATAATATATTTCTTTTTCTTCATTCCACGCACACCATTGAACACAAGCTAGATAACAATTCTTGAAAAAAATCTCAGCAGCCCATATGTTTTAAAAATCAAAAGTGGGTCCCACCCAATTTTAATAAAAATTATTTTATTTTCCGAAACTTCAGTAATTCATAGAAAATAGCTCGTTTATCAGAAAAATACAAATTTTATGTCTATTCCACACGAAATTGAATTCTCTACAACCTTGTAGAAGAAATTTTTTCCAAATTCAAATCAAAAAATATCCAAAATCCACATACGGACGATTTTTACCTCCATTCCGACAAAATACTGATAAAACACCTCATCAATAATTCCTTCATTTATAACCACATAAAATAAATATATCCATCATTTATAACCGCATAAAATAAATATTTCCTTATTATATAAATCAATAATTAATTATTCACAAATAATATTACAGAATCACTATTATGACAACCAAGCCGTTCCCAGGAAAGAGGGGGCTTTCCGATAAGGATTTTTCCTTATTGGCGCACAATTAGGTGACGAAACCTCTCCTTGATAGAACTTTCTAGACATTGCCAATAATGCTATCTAATAATATTATTTTAAATAATATAAATTATTGATCTGATAATGGAGATACTGTGCAGTAACAATTATTGAACAACAATAATTTAAAATATCAACGCAGCAATTATTGAACCAATAAAACAAAATATTGAACAGTAATTACTGTAACAATTATTGAGTAGTGCCTTCTTACGTAAGAATCATTATTCAACAATCATGTAATATCATGTGTACTCTTGTGCAACCACGCCAGTACATCACGTATTTTAACCACGTGTATTCCAACAATTGTTAATTGCAGAACAATTATGTCGTTATTTATAAAACTCAAACTTTATCATTTTATTCATCCCGATAGTTATATAGTTATGGGGCCCTGAAAATGGTCTGCATGGCTGGTCGCATGCGAATATTCTCCGATGGGAAAGAATATTCCACGACCAAACGAATATTCCCCGACAAAATGAATATTTTATAACCACTTGCTTATTTTGCAAAATTTGCACATTTCACCCATAACCAAAGTATTATATCAAATTATCACCTTATTATTCACAATAATAAATAGAGGAAATTCGATTTTATTTATAATAAGTTGGGGTCTTACAACCTCCCCTCCTTATGAAATTTTGTCCTCAAAATTGACGTACGTACCTGGTGTTTCGAAAAGGTGAGGATACCTCACTTTCATTTCTGATTCCAACTCCCAGGTCATTTCTTCAATAGCATGGTTTCTCCACAACACCTTAACTTGTGGTATAACCTTGGTGCGTAGGACATGCTCTTTCTTATCCAAGATCTTAACAGGTACATCCTTGTACGTTAAATCTTTGGCTATCTCGTCTGGTTCTAACTCAATAATATGGTTCGGTTCTTTAACATATTTACGAAGCATAGATATGTGAAAAACATTATAAACATGAGACATACTTGGAGGTAATGCGAGTCTATAGGCCATATTTCCTATTCGTTCAAGAATCTCAAATGGACCAACAAATCGTGGATTGAGCTTTCCTCTCTTCCCAAATCTTGTAACTCCCTTCCATGGTGCAACACATAATAATACATGATCCCCAATATTAAATTCCACGTCCTTCCGATGAAGATCTGCATAACTCTTTTCTCGATCCTGTGCCGTTTGTATATGTTGTCGGATCATTTGGATCTTCTCTGTAGTTATGCGTACCAATTCTATTCCCAACAACGTTGCTTCACCAACCTCGTCCCAACATACTGGAGAGCGACACTTTCGTCCATACAATGCTTCAAATGGAGCCACACCTATACTTTCTTGATAACTGTTGTTGTAGGAGAATTCCACCAATGGTAGGTACTTATCCCAACTCCCTTTGAAATCTAGGACACAAAGTCTTAATAGATCTTCAAGAGTTTGAATAGTCCTCTCTGATTGCCTGTCCGTTTGAGGATGGTATGCCGAACTGAACCGTAAATCCGTGCCCATAGCTTTCTGCAAGCTAACCCAAAATCGTGAAGTAAATCTTGGGTCACGATCCGAAACTATGGCTACTGGCATGCCATGCAATCTTACAATCTCATTCACGTACATACTAGCAAGACGTTCAAGGGAATAAGTCTCCCGTATAGGCAAGAAATGGGCAGACTTGGTTAATCTATCAACAATAACCCAAATCACATCTATGCCTTGAGAAACCTTGGGAAGACCCGTAATGAAATCCATAATAATGTGTTCCCACTTCCATTTCGGAATCTTAAGTGGTTGCAATGGACCCTTTGGCACTTGATGCTCCGCCTTTACACGTTGACAAGTTAAACACCTCGAGATAAACTCCGTGATCTCTCTTTTCATATTGCTCCACCCAAATATATGTCGAAGATCATGATACATTTTGGTACTCCCAGGATGGATTGCTAACGGTGCATTGTGTGCCTCCATCATGATTCTATGCTTCAAGTCAGAATCGTTAGGAACACAAAGTCTGGAATTGACTCGAAGTATTCCTTCTTCATCAATTCTTTCTTCTTGAATAGCACCTTCTTGCACTTTCTTCTTCATATGCATTAGCTCCATGTCCGTAGCTTGAGCAACTTTAACTTTATCGATTAAAGTTGGTTATACTCGTATGTTTGATATCATCACGTGGGTACTTGGAGCCTTTACCTCTATCTCCATCATTTCCAAGTCATACAAAATGGACCTTTGTGTTAACAATATTGCACTTATACCCGCATATGATCTTCTACTCAATGCGTCAACTACCACGTTTGTTTTTCCAAGATGATATTGGATGGTGTGATCGTAATCTTTCAATAGCTCGAGCCAATGTCGTTGCCGCATGTTAAGTTCTTTTTGGGTGAAGAAATATTTGAGGCTTTTATGATCTATATAGATCTCCACTTTCTCCCCATACATGTAGTGTCTCCAGATCTTTAATGCGAAAACGACTGCTGCCAACTCCAAATCATAAGTAGGATAATTCCTCTCATATTCTTTGAGTTGTCGCGAGGCATAGGCTATGACTTTCCCATGTTTCATGAGAACACATCCTAACCCTTTGCCTGAAGCATTGATGTAGATAACAAATCCATCAGAACCAGATGGTATTGTCAGAACAGGTGCCAAAATGAGTCTTCTCTTGAGTTCTTGAAAACTCTTCTCACAATCCTTGCTCCAATCAAATTTTATATCTTTACGAGTCAGCTGAGTTAACGAAGTAGCGATTTGAGAAAATCCTTCCACGAATCTCCGATAGTAACCAGCTAAGCCCAGAAAGCTACGTACTTCGGTCACCAACTTCGGTTGCTCCCAACTTTGTATGGCTTCAATCTTCGTCGGGTCGACAGATACTCCATGTTTTGACACCACGTGCCCAAGGAATGCTACTTTCTCAAGCCAGAACTCGCATTTCTTCATCTTGACATATAGCTTGTTATCACGAAGCCTTTGCAGTACCAGCTTCAAATGGCGCTCATGATCTTCACGGGTTTTGGAATAGATGAGGTTGTCATCAATAAAGATAACAACGAACTGATCCAAATATTCTTTGAATACACGGTTCATCATTTCCATGAAAGCAACAGGAGCATTAGTCAATTCAAAAGACATGACTAAGAATTCATAATGCCCATACCGAGTTCTGAAGGCAGTCTTTGGAATATTCTCAGTTTTAATCTTCAAACTGATGATATCCGTAATCTAAGATCGATCTTTGAAAAGAATTGTGCTCCTTGCAACTGGTCGAACAAGTCATCAATGCGAGGTAGCGGATACCTATTCTTTATAGTGACATGGTTCAATTCTCGGTAGTCAATAAAAAGTCGCATACTCTCGTCTTTCTTCTTTACAAATAACACAGGAGCACCCCAAGGAGATGTACTAGGACGAATGAAACCGATGTCCAACAACTCCTGCAGTTGGACCTTTAATTCCTGAAGTTCAATAGGAGCCATTCGATATGGGGTTTTAGAAATGGGCTTTGTATCAGGTTCAAGGTCAATAAAGAATTTAACTTCACGTTCTGGGGGTAGACCGGGAAGTTCTTCAGGAAATACGTCAGGAAATTCACTAACAACGGAAATATTATTCAAATCTAACGTGTTTTTGTTCAAGTCCGTGACATGGGCTAAGAAAGCTTGACATCCGTTTTTCAATAAACGAATAACTTTATGGCTTGATATGACAGTGATTGATTTTAGTGGTTTGGTTGTTTGAATTCGCATAACAGGTTGGTTAGGACTATGAAAATTGACAACCTTACGAAAACAATCAATTTTAGCATGATGAGTGGTTAACCAATCAATCCCTAAAATCACATCAAATGCAAGAATTTTCAACGAAATAAGATCAGCAGGTAATTTGATGGTACCAACTTGAATCAAACAAGATTTATAAACAGTAGATGTAACGAAAGTTTCTCCTAACGGAGTCTCAACAGATAAGTCAAGGTCTAACTTCTTCGGAGTCAAGTTTAAAAGTTGAGCACAAGCAGGAGAGATAAAAGAATGGGCAGAACCGGTATTTAATAAGGTATAAACTTCGCAAGAGTTTATGATTAGCTTACCTATGATCACCTCGTTTGGGTTCCTCACGTTTTGGGTAGTCATGATAAACGTCCTTCCTCGAACCACTGACTTTGACTAGTCCAGGACAGCCTTTGGAGTCACCATCCCCGTTGAACTTCGTTTCGCAACTAGACAATCTCTAGCTATATGACCTTCTTTTCCACAGTTATAACACACCTTGGATTGTTGTAGGCAGTTTGGGCTGATGTGTCCCTCTTTCCCACATTTGTAACAAACAACCGATGCTCATTCTCCTCCCCTAAAAATAGTTGATGTTTGTGCTGACGTCTTTACGTTGTCATTGTTGTACCTTCTCTTCTTAAAATCTCCTCCCGACTCGCTCCTTCTATTATCACGGCCACGATTACCACCAAAGTGGTTACCGCTTTTGTCCGAATGTTTTCCTCACTGCTGGTTTTCATTGCTCCGATGACTACCGCCTTGAACATACTCATTATCTTGCTCTAATAATTGAGCACTGTTTACAACATCTAAATATAAAGAAAATTTATGAGAGATAAGATATTGTCGAATCTCAGGTTTTTGACCTCTAAGAAACATCTTGTCATTCGTTCCTCATTCTCGACCAAATGAGGTGCAAACCTGGATAACTGCAAACTTCGCCTCTTATTGGGACACCGTCATGTTGTTTTGTTCTAGTTTGATAAACTCTACCTCCTTCATATGACGAATACTTTCAGGAAAGTACTTGTCATTAAACAGTTTCTGAAATGTTTCCCAAGACATGTTGAGTCTGTGAGGTACGTCGCTTACTGATTCCCACCAAGAATCGCCTCTCCATGAACATAAAGGTGGCGAATGGAACCTTCTATTCCTCTGTGCATCCCAAGACATCGAATATCTTGGTAATTTGTTTGACCCACATTTCCGCCTTGATCGGATCCGGCTTTCCAATAAATTTTAGTGGTCCCAACTCTTTGAACTGCTTGGCTGTGACAAGCCGCACATTGCTATCATTTCCACCTGTATTTTGTGCACGAGTCTCCCTCGTCTGATTTTGCATGAATTGCAAAAAGCTTCTAAACATCCCATCATTCATCGTTTGTTCGGTAGTGTTATTTATAGGAGGAATATTGCCTTCCTGTCTCACGTTCCCCTAGGTGGTGATTAAATGTGTCTCCACGGTCTAATTCACTTCATTGTTAATATTTGCAGCTGCCATTCTCAAATACTGCCACAAAAAAAGGGTTAGTTGACATGTCACATATTATCCCTATACTCTGACCGACCAAATAAATACCAAATAAACTTAGCCAGCTCATACTAGCGAAGGAATTCCCCGTCTCTCCCCTCCTAGTTCTTGTCTCACATCTTAGACAGGGATCATATTTCTAAGCTTTGATACCAACTGTGACGCCCCCAAAATAGGTATACATAACCCATTCTGAGTCGCAAAATACATGGTATAGAAACAAATACAACTTCAGTAATACAATTGTCGTGCAAAATACGACAAAACATATACTGTGAGTTTGAATACAACTATTGTCTAATAGAGAGTATACAAACTCAAAAGGAGTCCTCATTACAATTATTGATACACTATTTTACAAAATAGTGAGGACTACTAAAACAACTATCTTGAATCATCACTCCATACCCCGGCTAGTTACTGCTAAATTCTCTCCTCCTGAGAAGAACAATGGAACAAAAAGGAAAATGGTGAGCTCAACTAGCCCAGCAAAGAATATTATGACTAAGATAATATACAAAAAATTATCATTAGTCTTCAACAGGGAATAATCTGATAAAATATAATAGACAACAAGTTTTATATCAACAACTGAAGCGGAAACATCAATCCATTAGAAGAGTCATGTAGAGAATGAGTTCTACTATCTTCTAAGATTTAAAAGTCCATCGTCAATATTTTATCCCTGTAACAACAATCAATATATATTTTGAATCAAATATTCATCTTTGCACTACAGGCCAAAGATATTCATTTGTATCACCAGTTGGTCATGTTAATCTCAACACCTGTTCATCTTTGCACTACATGCCAACGATATTCATTAGGTTATCATTCATCTTTGCACTACAGGCCAAAGATATTCATTAGGTAATCATTCATCTTTGCACTACAGGCCAAAGATATTTATTAGGTAATCATTCATCTTTGCACTACAGGCCGATGATATTTAGTTATATCATCATTTAGGACTGAGCATGATGAAAAATATCTTAAAGAAAACGAATCCAATGAGATAAAAGAACAAATATTATGGATTCGTATTACAGTTTTATCCAAGTTCAATAATACTCCATAATAACCAATTTTGAAGTAGAATTCAAAATAAAGATCAAAATATGGATGGATCAAAGATAGAAACCATAAAGACATCTTGGACAAAAAGAAGAAAATTTTATTTTTTGAATAGTGCCGTATTCGTGAATAGTGTCGTATACGTGAATAGTGTCATATACGTGAATAGTAACCCCGACACAAAAAGTTCTAAATTTGACAAAAAGTTCAGACCATTATTTCGGCATAATGATATTGAAAGAAATAATATCATTTACGAAGAAAATAATATCCCTTACCTCAAAATAACAATATTTCTGATATGAATATCAGATGTAAAGCCGAAGGAAACTTGCACTGAATAACAACTCTCAAAGTATCTAAATAGTCACAAAAATACGCTCAACAATATAGAGAGAAAGAAAACTTATTTTTGGTGTGATTTTCAATTCTAACCTAAGCGCCTATTTATAGAAAAATGCTAGAACGCCAAAGGAGACTAAATTAATAAAATAATTTTTTTTTCTTCATTCCACGCACACCTTTGAACACAAGCTAGCCAACCATTCTTGAAAAAAATCTCAGCAACCCACATGTTTTAAAAATCAAAAGTGGGTCCCACCCAATTTTAATAAAAATCATTTTATTATCCGAAACTTCAGTAATTCATAGAAAATACCCCGTTTATTAGAAAAATACAAATTTTATATCCATTCCACACGGAATCGAATTCTCTACAACTTTGTAGAAGAAATTTTTTCCAAATTCAAATCAGAAAATATCTGAAATTCACATAAGGACGATTTTTAATACCTCCATTCTGACATAATACTGATAAAACACCTCATCAATAATTCCTTCATTTATAACCACATAAAATAAATATATCCATCATATATAACCGAATAAAATAAATATTTCTTTATCATATAAATCAATAATTAATTATTCACAAATAATATTACAGAATCACAGTTATGACAACCAAGGTAGTCCTCAGAAAGAGGGGCTTTCCGATAAGGATTTCTCCTTACTGGCACGCAATTAGGTGACCAAACCTCTCCTTGACAGAACTTTCTAGACATTGTCAATAATGCTATCTAATAATATTATTCCAAATAATATGAATTATTGATCTGATAATGGAGATACTGTGCAGTGACAATATACTACACCAAAAATGGCCTCTAGCGAAGGAAATTTTGTGAAGGAATTTATTCCTTCACATGATGAGTTGTTTAGAGAATGAACAGTGAAGGAAAAAAATATAGTGACAATATAGTTATTAGCGAAAGAAACATCCTTTACAATTTTTATTTTTTCCCTCGCAAAATTGGGGAGATAGAAAGATTTTTGGAGCCAATTTATGATGAAAATTTGCGAGGAAAAAATCTATTTAGTGAAGAAATTATTACTCACTATATATCATTATTCAGAAGTTTTTTGCGAAGAATAAAATTGGTCGCTATCTCTACACCAAAATAGGGATGTAGCGAAGGAAATTTTGTGAATGAATTTATTCCTTCACATGAAGATTTGTTTAGCGAAGGAACAGTGAAAGAAAAATATTTAGTGATAATATAGTGATTAGCGAAAGAAAAATCCTTCACAATTTTTATTTTTTTTCCGCAAAATTGAGGTATTTATTTTTTAAATGAACAGAAGAATAGTAGCAAAACCAACTTATAATTGACTACCCAAACCGGCCAATATGCTCTAATCTACCGCCCCTCAAAATATTCTCCTCTCTTCATCAACCGTCAGTCGCAACCCCAAATCAGCAGGTAATGTTTGTGTTTAGAATTTCTATCTTCATCTTATTTCTTCTCTTCCTCAAATAGGAAGAACCCTAGCCTCCAATACCTTGCCATCGTAAGTCAAATTTGTGTTAATTTTGGTTATGATGATTCGGATTGGATCGGTTTACAACCCTAGCCCTAGCACTAGCTTTGGAGTTACATTCGCCACTTGGAATCTAAATGCATACACACCTAAACAAGTGTCGGGGAGGAAAATTCGTATGGTAAGAGAGGTGAAAAGATCGACGTGGATGTCCTTGGTTCATGACGCCATCGATGAAAGATGGATTAACTGCCATGATGGATGGATTCATCGGTCGGGTGGAAACGCCAAGGTATTGTGTCTTTGTCAATTTCGGTTTGAATTTGAGTCAGAATCGGAGTGTCAATAGAATTTAAAAAAAAAGTGTATAATTTTACAAAGAACACTAGGCATTTCTCCTCACATTCCCCTCTATACTGAGATGTTTATATATATCAATTGTATATCAACAAAATTTCTCTCTCCTCCCTATCTATGTTTCTGCTTTCAATTAAGTTATAATTTTAATCTTGAGAAAATTATCACATTGAGAAGGGGTCTTTTTTCCCCTATTGTTGTTGAAAGCATCTCCCCTGGATAAGTCATGGCAAATACATAGTATATGCTGCATCACCAATCTGCCATATTAGTACGTTTTGCCCCCTACTACGTTGTCTTCCCGGCCTGCCCCCTACTACGTTTTGCTGATGCACATTAAATAAATAATATTTAATATTAGACTTATGATGCCCATGCCAATGCCATGAATGTAAATTAAATTAGCAGAGAGGGATAATGTCATGTTTCTAACATATATACATTGACATATAGAGCTACATATCAGGTCATAGAAATATATGATATAGACAGGTCTTGTTGGAATGAGTACATTAATGGAACGACAAAAAGTTGTTCTTCAGGAGCTAATGATTGTTGTGAAAGAAATGTCACGCAACACAGAGGTTGTTGTACGTTCCTTCATGATGTTACAGCCGAGGTTTCTTCATCCTAATGCAGGTTTTGCTTTGATTGCCACATCATTATCTCAGGCTTCAGGAACAACATTATCTCCAATTGTAAGTAGTCAATCAGTAGTGACAAGCATCGTGCCGCTTTTTGATTTCTATAGTGGGCTTCCCAGAAACCCTCTCCATTTTTGCAAAGAAATTAACTATTGCAACATTTGAAAAAAATATTTGTGAGTCTCGTCATTGGATTCAAGAGTTAGAGCGGGTGCTTTGCTTAGATTTTTACACAAACTCTTTCAACTCCGACTCCCAGATTGCGTAATCACTTCCCAAAATTATGTCAAATGTGTATGACTTTTTTGTTCATACATGTAAAGCAAAGGTATAGGAAATTACCAACATTTCACATTACTTTGAGGTGTTATTCAATTTAATTTTCTTATCCTTCCTCCTTTGTAATTTGTGATTGAAGCTATATATGATTAATTAACTGTAATAAAATCGGTGGCCTTATTTGCATTGCTACAAACTTTTTATCATTTTGGAATTGTTATCTCCATCTACCTTATTTAAATTTCCAAAGTAAAATTCATTTTAAGACTAGCACATATGTCAATATCATCATTATACATAAAAAAACTACTCATAGAAACTACTTAAGTTTCTATGTATGAAAACTTTTATACAATAGAAAGAAGTTGACATATTTAAGGCTAGTGCTAAGGGTCTCAAATTTGTCTAAAATTATGTGGCATTCAAAACATTGATAGCTTTAATTTATGTGAGATTGGAGTTTGTGTTCTTATAAAATAAATATAAGTTTTAGCGGTCTTGATCAGATTAAATTATGACTTCATTAAATCATGTCCTGAATCGACTTACGATTTTTTTGCTTGGTATTAAATTGCAAGGAAAACAAGTCTGAGACTAATTCTAGGAACAAGTACTACATCTATGAACCATATATGTATGCAAAATATCACAATATATAGACTATAAATTGAAAACTACATATTTCCCTTCTCGCAAGTATATACCGAGTTGTCCTTATAATTTGCTTGATCATCATTATTATTTGGAGGCGCAAGAAATGGAGTAATCTTTCTGCATATTTCCTCCCAAGGAAAACTTCCTCAAACATTGAAGATGGTAGTTCTTATAATGGGGTACCTGTCTTCTCCTACAAGGATCTTGAAGAGGCAACTCATAATTTTGATCCTTCATAAAATCTCGGGGACAGTGGTTTTGGAACTGTCTATCATGGTAAGAAGGTTAAAATCCTCATCTGTTTATTCACACGATTATTAACATATTTTAATAAATGCTAAGCATATAATGAGCTGATTCTAAACACATATAATCAATGAAGGTTAATAATCCTTTTCTCTTCTTTCTTGTGTTTTCTCTTTCTTTTTTTCTTTGAATTTTCGTAATCTATTTCATTTTCAGTCTAAAAAGTTTAAAAGTTTCCTCATCTGATTCTTCTTCTCAGATAGTTTCAAAGTAGCTTATATGGAATACAACTAATTTCAACAAATTCATTTTACATACTAGTCGATAGTATTTGTTAGCAGACTCTTTCTAAAGGAAAATGTTTGTTGTTTCTCAACTAGGAAAACTACGAGATGGGCGAGAATTTGTAGTGAAGCGAGTCAAGCAACTATACGAGCACAACTACAAGCGAGTGGAGCAGTTCATAAATGAAATTGATATCCTCACTCGCTTACGCCACCACAATCTTGTCTTACTACATGGATGCACTTCTCATCGTAGCCACGAACTCCTTCTGGTTTACGAATACATTCCCAATGGCACGGTTGTTGATCATCTCCACAGGAACAAAGCCGAAACAGAACCACTCACATGGCCTGTCTGAATGAACATTGCCATTGAAACTGCTAGCGCGTTGTTTTATCTCCACAAGTCAGATATCATACACTGTGACATAACAATGTCTTCCAAGTTTTCTTTGTCTAGGGCAACATAACAGTGTCTTCTTCTATCAATGTTTTAAAGTCATGGCGATGATATATGACTTTTGAATATCTTTTCTCAAATTCCTTTTGATTCCCTTTCATGGGTGTTTGTTGGTCACCATAAATCTGGAACATAACTACTAAATGATTAGAGCAGTAGTTCCTTATTGGCGTAAATCTCTAGAATCAGAAATAGAAAATGGCCCCAAATGATAAAAGCTTAGGTGAGTTGATTCATGGGTCCTTGCTTATTTTTTCAGTTTTAAATAGTTTAGCTAACATTAATAGGATTTTTTTCACATGTAGGTATCGAGGTGTTTCACTGGAAATGCTGCCTAAGCTGGTGAGGGTATTCGGTTCAGTGATCTATTCTTCTTTATCTGCATTGTCATCCGTTGGCGTTGATATTGAGGCAGAGCAAAGGTGTGATTCTGATTCCTCTCAAAGTTCTCCATTTCACTTTTTTGTGTGCTTCTTTTTTTACGTTTTGTCTTTTATTTGTGTTGTTTAGAGTAGAATTAAAGGATACCCATTTCATTGTGTTTTTCATGCTTTTTATTTCTCTTTTGGTTTTGACTAGATGCTCATTTATTTTTAATTTGGGAATTTGACTTATTAGATAAAAAACTAAAAATAAATAAATTTAGTGATTGGGTTTATGATGTAAATTATGATTTTTCAAGCAACCACTCTTTCTTTGTTGATTGTTGTGGATCTGCATATAACCTTTTTTTTTAGGTTTGGATGAAAATTCTTTGGGGTATTTATTTTTTCTCAATATGTGATCTATCCATCATCGATAATTGTGACATTCTTCCTCATTTTTTCACTCCATTTGTAAATTATTTGGCTCACTCATGACATTTTACTTGTACTAACCTTTGTCCACTTTTCATGTCTTCTTTGTAGGCTTAGCCAATCTTTCTGTTACAGGTTAGATTTTGTTTCACAAACTCAGTATAGAAAAGGTTTTGAATTCGTCTTATCATGCATTTATTTTCATTGAATTATTCAATAAACTAAGATAGATTATATATTGTTATGTGCTCTAGAAATTCATACAAATATAGTATATGTTTTTGTGGTGTGGATCAACCTCTCTCCTTTATCCTACTATTTCATGCATAACTCTTTTTTTAATTGAAGTTCGTCAATTTCATCTTTTCTTTTTCCTCGTCTTATAGAAATTGATTTTTGGTGTTTCTCTTGCAGCATGAAGTTTACATGCCTAACCTTGATTTTCTTGAAGAAAATGATGATGAAGTGGATCCAACATGTCACACTTTATTCCTTCTAGTTCATTATTATTCTTTCAATTTTCTTATGTTAGTTAATAAATTTTGTAGGTTCTATGGTCCTTGGGAGACCAAGATACAATAACAAATTTTGTAGTTATTGTGACTCGAGTATATTTATATGTGAAGTTTTAATTTTATTATCTCTTTATGCATTAACTTATCAATTAGTTTGAAAAAAGTATGGCAATATTTATATTTACTTGAAAAATATATTTAATATTTCTTATAGAGATTAATAATAATAATAAATATGAAATCAATGATTTAAAAATCAATTATAATTTTTAATTAATTTTGATTATTTAGTAATTAATTTTTATTTATAAATTTATAATTTGTGAAGGAATTTTTCTCTCACTAATTTGAAGAAAGATTCTCAATTTATAATTAGTGAGGAAAATATTCTCTCGTTAAATAAATTTGTTCTTCACAATATATTATTTGTGAGGGAATAAAGTTATTCACTAATTTTAAATAGTCCTTCTTAAAATATTATTTGTGAAGGAAACCAATCTTTCACTAAATAAGAATATTCCATTACTAAATACAATTTGTGAAGGAATAAGTTATTCACAATATATCCTTCACAAAAAAATATTTAGTTACTACTTAGCGAAGGATACCCAATTGCGAGGAGGTCTAATGCGAGCACTCGTGTGAAGGAAATATTTCTTCACAATAAATCACTTGTGAGAGATATAGGGCCTCTAGTGAAGGATTTGTCCTTCACTAGAGGCCATTTTTGGTGTAGTTAATTATTGAACAAGAATAATTTAAAATATCAACGCAGCAATTATTCAACCAATAAAATAAAATATTGAACAGTAATTACTGAAATAATTATTGAGTAGTGCATTCTTACGTAAGAATCAATAATTCAACAAT